>CM042161.1:74703774-74752619 GCA_023376005.1 Doryteuthis pealeii | reverse complement strand
AAGAGAGATATGTCTACTCACACTGAAAGCGCTTTACTGAAATTAACTTGTATGCACTTTGCCCCCTTATTCTACTACGATAACCATGCACATAAATGTATGGAATAAGACTGCTTGGACATTGCTGGAGAAATAGCAAGGACATAACCATGTGGACGTCTGAGTTAGACACTATAAACATGCCAGTGTGGCCCGTCGTCAGCAAGAACCTTTCATAGATTGGTGATTGCATAGAGGACCTCTGGGGGTGCAGGACATGATAGGGAATATGTGTTGATGATTGTCATGTGATATGCTGTCAGGCTAACCTGGTCTCTATACAAATTATAAGTAAGGATCTCTGTTGGTATGTTGTGCATGTGTTGAGGAAACTACTATAAAACAATAACAATATATATATACATACACATTCACTATCTAGGCTGGATTAACACAAGGTCGTATTTTATGTGGTGGATTTTTTATTGGGCATCCAGTGAGGTCCAAGTCACAATTCAGTAAAATGGATCTGCGAAGTTAAACGTTTTTAATCTCTCCGTTTCTTTTGATTGAATAAAGGCTGAAGAGTCTTTTTATTAAAGTTAGGATAATTATTTGTAAGCTGTACTTATTATTACATACAGGCTATTTAAGATAGTCCATTCATCTATACATAAATTAAGGGCAATTGTGTGTATGTATGTCCAGAGGAAACTACATAAAATACAATTATGACAAGTTAAATATATTATAGTATATTAATTATATGGATCCCATCTTCCATCCCGTACCTCTAACAGTGGCGATTTGGTTTCTAAGTTCACTATTTAGACATCCCGTTTGGTGTATATCGTCATGAACTCACGCAGAGACATTAGATCGACCGGACTCCTCCTCCTAATACTCACGTGACCTATTATATATATACACATTATATTTAAATATAATTCTTAATTAGTATAAGTAAATATAGATTAGAAATAGAATATAGAATAAAGTTGTGTGGTATAATGGAATGACCCATCTCCCCCATACCTTAGCGTGTGCGTATGGTTTCTTACCACTATTTAAGAACACACATATTACTTGTGCAGAAACTTTCACTTGAAGTACTTAGACGACGGACTCTCCTCTAATACTCATTGTGACCTTAACTATATAACAATATAAATTCATTCACTATCACCAGAGCTTGCTTTTTTGTGGCAAAAATATTTAATATTCTATTTATATATTAGGAAGGTATTTAAAAAATCACAATTTTGAATATGTAAGGGAAGGGAAAGTCATTGGTTTGCATTTGTAATTAAAAACATAAATCAATTATGTAAGATCAAAATCAATTCAATGGATTCTGCAAAGACTTAAACTTATCATAATTTTTTTACATAGGGATTTAAATGGGTCATCCGCAAGAGAATTAACTTGAATCGATTCAATAATAATTGGATCTGCGGACTAAACTAAATAAATCCCCCTCTACCCAGGCGATGCCAGGTAGGCCGCTGCAGTAACAATATAAAGGATTAGTGGTGTGTATGTAGTGTCCTGGAGCAAACTACGAAATAAAACAATTAAAAAAATAAGTATATATTATATCACATTCACTGTCACCAGAGTTTGCTTTTGGGGCAAAAATGATTTTTATTTATATCTGGAAAGATATTTAAAAAAATTAGGATTTGAATAGTAAGAGAGAGGAAAGTCATTGGTGCATTTGTAATTTAAAACATAAATAAATTATTTTAAGAACCAAAACAATCAATGGATTCGCATAAAATGTGGTAATTCAGACCAAACGAGTGTGTGACAGACAAGTTAGAGTTAAAGAAGTAAAACAAACACAAACTTAGAATAGGAATAGACGTGTATTACTGGACATACATAACAAACTGTTGCAAACTTTGGTTTGTCTGCAGGAATGTTATATATAGAATAACAGACCACTTAGCTTGAAATCCTGGAGGTAGGGGAATTATCGAGTCCCTTGCTACAGCTACTTCTGGTCGTTCTACTGGATATAAGAGATGCCTCTTTTTTTGTTGGTCCCAACTCCGTGCTGGTCGTCAAAAAAGAGAGCAAATTTGCCTCTTTGGCTTTGGCTACCAAAGTATGATGGCCCGTGATTGGGTTGGTTGGATAGTGAGGCTTGTAGACAAGGATGTATAACCCTACCTCGATTTCTTTACAAAGACTAACATTTTATTATGCCCTCTCCCCTACCCTGGCAATGCCGGGTAGCTTCTTAGTAATTTGATAAAGGACTGGATTGTAGTTAGTTGTGTGTTTCACTTTGCACTAATTCCCCCGGATTAAAGCAAAAATCCATGAGGTCAACTCATCCTTTCTTCACAACAAACACAACGTGGCATTGAAGTTGTGTTTAGCTGGTAAAAGCTGGTGGAAAGCTGCCGATAATTACTGACACACTTTCTTGCTCTAGCTATGTCTTAAACAAAATAGGAGCGAAATGAGGCCTCTTCAAACCTTGTTGTAACCAGTCTATGAGAAAGGCAACTGAATTCGCAAACAGCTGTACTTCCACTTAAAAAATTGACCTTGTGTCACATTTCTGCCCGTCAAGAGAGATAACCAAAAATATTAACAAGAGAAATAGCATAAGATAGATAGATACTAATAGATATGGTAATGATAACAGACTGAGATTATAGATAGATATGATAGACAGAACTGAGAAATAGATAGATAGATAGATAGATAGATAGATATGAACAGACTAAAGATAGATAGATAGATAGATAATAGATATGAACAGACCTAAGATAGATAGATAGATAGATAGATAGATGAACAGATGAGATAGATAGATAGATATGAATATATGAACAGATTGAAGATAGATATATAGATATAAGATATATGAACAGACTAAGACAGATAGATAGATATATAAGAGACTGAGATAGATATAAGTATAATAGTATATGTATAGATAGATATTGATAGAATGAACAGATTGAGATAGATAGATAGATATAAATAGACTGAAGATGGAGAGAAAATAAAACATTGATAGTAAAGAGAGGGGGGAAGAGAAAGTGAAAGATAAAGTGAGAGAACAAGTGATAAAAGAGAGACAAATGAGAGAGTAGTAAGTAGTAGTAGTAGTAGTAGTAGTAGTAGTAGTAATGTTATAAAGCTAAATTGGGAGGAGGAGGGGGAGGGTAAAAACCAAGTGGACCTAGATAGTAATCAATAATACCTTTTGTAGCATTTGTATACAGACAGAGAGGGAAGGGGAGGGGAAAAATTAGGGCCAGTTTACAAAAAGGGGAAGGGTAGGGTTAGGGTGGAGAGCAGTTAAGTATGTGACTATATGTACCTGTTCAGTGAAGGTAATCTCGGAAAGTTGAAAGGCTTACCAAGTGTACATTGTAATTGTGAATGGAGAATTCAAAAACAAAACAAAACAAAAATTGTGAAAAGGAGACGTAGCTCCCTAGGTCTGAATAAAGCACTACCTGGGGGAGAGGGTATATATATATATACTATATATATATATATATAAAGGTAAAAAGAATCCAATTGACTGGTATGTAGGGGATGATTCTATTTGGGATCATCAACATCTCCCGTACACCCACAATGCATGCTTATGTTAACACAAACATATATATATATATATATATATATATATATAGTTTGTGTTAACATAAGCATATATATATATAATATATATATATATATGTGTATGTGTGTGTGTGTGTGTGTGTGTGTATCTATCTATCTATCTATATATATATATATATTATAGATAGATAGATAGATAGATATAGATACACACACATCTATCTATGTATCTATATATATATATATATATTATATATATTATTTATTTATTTATAATTAATAATGCAAATGAAAAGTCGGTCCTTTTCATTTGTTTTATTAATCATAAATAAATAAAGCTCTTACATAAGTAATTGAGCCCTCTAATAAATCATTTTCTCCAATAATAATTATAATTTAACCTATATATATATATATATATATAGATAGATAGATAGATATAGATACACACACATACACAACACACATATATATATATATGCTGTAAATGGAGAATTTTAAAAAAAACCTGTGAAAAGGAGACATAGCTCCCTGGACCAGAATAAAGCACTACCTGGAGGAGGGGGGATCCAGAGGGTCGGGAGGGGGGATCACCCATCTAAGTATTGAACAGGCACATCACTGCTTAATTTCGGTGATCTAGTGGAGACCGGTGTTTCCAGCATGACTTGACCATAAGTCATTTAGGAGGAAGAGGGGAATCTCTCATAGTAGTTTTGTCTAATGAGAAGAGAGCCCCTTTGGTTTGAATTAAGAGGTTTCCTTCTTCTAGATTGGTTGCCATACCAAGGTTAAAGAACCCAGTCTTCCCTACTATTTACCCATAGCTGAATGGAGAATAAATTGGATTCATATTTTTCACAAAGGTATTAACACTATGTAAAAATGTAAACAGCCACATTTAGCATTTGAACTTTATTGAAGTCAGTTAGTCAGTCAGTCAGTCAGTCAGTATACTGTTGATTTGAACAACAGCAACTGGCTAAGCACAACTGAACTAGTGCCCAAGACAGCTGGTATTTATGGAAATCAAAAAATAGTCCATTCATGTATTTGGGTGATTCCATTCCTAAAGTCCTGATTAGCTGCTTGGTTTCTATGATGTTTAGAGGCTTCATAAATACCCTGGCATTCTGCAGTAGTATTGCAACAAGATTAGATCCATATTCAGTTACGGCTACTTGTTGCCTTGTCTTACCAATTCGACGGTAATTGGAACTTAGTATGATTATTCTACAAACTTGTCTTGCAGTGTCCATTTCTTATGACAGTAACCATTACACCATTAAAAAGTAAGTAAAGTTGTCAGGGTGGCCTAAAGTCGGTATCAGCCAATCAGTGAGGGAGTCTATCCCCTTTTCACTAGTGCTAGACCAAGGAGATTGTCTTTGCATCTGAGGTGGAGCGCCACACCAACCATCAGTTCCTTACTTTACCGCACAGATCCCTGTGCTACTCATACGCTGAATACAATGACTGCACCTCTGCAGAGGGGTTAAATCCTTCTAATGGGGCAACCTGTTGACTGTGGATGGCAACCTGTGATGCTTAAGGATGGAACCCTGGTGGCTGAGCAGTCCAAGACATGCAGGACTCCACTTTACCTTTACTTAGGCTAGACGGCAGTCAGAGAAGCCCCCTCCAATCAGTCAGCTGATCATGTCAAGCCCTAGCACCTATATGATTGTCCCAACCCTATTGCCCTTATGGCAAACCCTAATCCTTTTTATCATATATGTGCTAGAAAGTGGTCTGTCTCAGGACCCACTATACTATATATATATATATATATATATATATATATATATATATATATATAGTATATAGTTAGTGTGGGATGGTCACTGTTTCAACAAACGCTCGCACATCCGCACTGATCAAATGTTACACATTCATAGAACAATGTATTATGTGTGTAACCAGTTACCCCCGCGTACACAACCTTTATGCTTTCCATAAACACCCACGTACATTCAAATTACCACCACATACATACGCACATCACTTTATCCAATCATACACATCCCATGTCTATTGAATTTTCTGAATTTTTGGGGAATTTTTTCTATTTTCCTTGCATTTGAAACATCTTCATCTGATGATTGCCTCGCATGAAAACCAATATGGTCATGAATGTTCCTTTGTCACCAAATAAATAGATATGTAAAACCTTTATATATTTATTATATATATATATATATATAATATATATATATATATATATATATATATAAGAGAATTTCATAATTTGCTTGAAGCATTGTGTATATATGGTTAGGAGTTTGATTTAGAAGGCTATCACAATGCAGATGTAAAGAAAAAAAAATAATAAGGTAACAATGATGTTGTGTGTATTTAATTCTTGAATTTTCAAGATAAAATCTTTTTCAAAAGATCACTGGAAATGAAGTAGTCTAGTTATGGCATTTCTTTTAAAAATAAATGCCATAACTAGACTGCTTCAGTTCCAGTGATCTTTTGAAAAAGAGATTTTATCTCGAAAATTCAAGAAAGAATAAAATACAGGTTAACACACAACACCATTGTTACCGTATTATTTTTTTTTTCTTTACACCTGCATTGTGATAGCCTTCTAAATCAACCTCCTAACCAATATATATGTATATGTATATATATATATATTATATATATAATATATATATATATATATAGCATAGATCAATCTGTCTCAGGACCCTAGCTATATAAAGCACAGAGTGAAGATCAAACATGCAACATTAAGGAATAGTCTGTAATACTCGCTTATTATCGTCTGGCAGGTGGTAATTATATTCTCTTATGCAGCATATTTGATTCTCACTGGGTGCTTAACAATTACGAAAGCCTAATGCCAAATTAAACTAAGCTATATACACACATAAATACACACACACACACACACATATATATATATACACACACATATATATATATGCACATATCCACTAATACACTATATATATATATATATATATATAATATATATATATATATGAATAGGCGATCTTTAAAGAAGGCCTGGAAAGCATGCGACTGGGGCAGACATGTGGAGACCTAAATTGCTATTAAATATATTATATTATATTAAATAACAATTACAGAGAAATTATTTTAGTCAGGAATTTGTTAGTAATGTCCAATAATTAGTTAATTCATGAATATACATATTATTAGGAAGCAGCTATACAGAATGCCATGATATGTATATATATATATATATATAATATATATATATATATATATATATTATGATAATATATATAAATGATTATTTATATATTATGATAATTGTGAAAAATTAGTGGACCCATAATTTTCCACAATTATCATTATAAAGCTCTACTTTTTACAAAGTACTGAGCACTCTTGAATAAATTACTGACATAATACTACTTCAACAAAACATTGAAGCAGTATTCGAATACTATATATATATATATATATATATAAAAGTGGATGATCTCAAGTGTTACTTTGATAGAATTCAACTCAAACGTACATATAAAGATTTGTGTATATATTTTTATATATACAGAGTATTATGAATAAATAAATAAAAGTATATATACCTTTAGAAAATAAATTATTTTGATAAAGTCAAAATAAAAATTTATTTTTTAAAGGTAAAGTAAGTAAAGTAGTCAGGGTGGCCTAAAGTCAGTATCAGCCAATCAGCAAGGGAGTTTATCCCCTTTTCACTAGCGCTAGACCAAGGAGATTGTTTTTGTGTCTGAGGTGGTGCGCCATACCTACCATCAGCTCCTTACTTTACAGCATAGATTCCTGTGCTACTCATACACTGAATTGGTGAGGGCCGGTATTGAACTAGGAACCTTGTGGTTTCTAGCCGAACACTCTACCAACTGAGCTAACCCGAAAAAGTATATATCCTTATATATATATATATTAATTAAAGTTAACTGCGGAAGTCAATATTACAATTATATTGCAATATTGACTTCCGAAGTTAACTGTTATTAATCAATGTCTTCATTAATTCAGTGGAATTAATCCTGAAGATCCTTATGGTGAAACTCGAGTAGGTTATTTCTATAGACACTGTAAAAAAAAGTAAAGTCGACGGGGCGGCCTAGAGTCGGTATCAGCCAGTCAGCGAGGGAGTCTATCCCCTTTTCAATAGCGCTAGACCAAGGAGATTGTTTTTAGCATCTGAGGTGGGGCGCCACACCTACCATCAGCATATTATTAAAAATAAGAGGAAATTAATCCAATAGTATGTGGAGAAAGGTAGACAAACACAAGATGTTGTAGCAAATGGATGTTTATTGTGCTGAAGCTGATATTGTAACGTTTCAGTCTATTAGACCTTCTTCAGGACTTTGGATTGAGTTCTTGCTTCAATGGTGAACATTTTCATACTAGTGAATTAGGAAGTCTTGAATAATTGTATTATTTGGTAGTTATTTCATATTTCGTACGATATTATTAATAGACTTGTTCCTTAATCTGCCAACGGTCCAAAATTGTTACATAATCTATGCGGTTGCATAAGATTATTGTCAATCCCCTGTATTTCTAATGTAGAAACAATGATACTCACCATTGTGAAGAATAAGTTCCAATTACCATCGAACTGGGAAGACAAGGTAGCATGCGATTGTAACTCAATACAAACTCGAAATGCCACAAAGTCCACAATGATTTGCTTGGATTGGTGAAATACTTTCTCAAGATTTTCATTCCAAGAAAATCATTGTGGACTTTGTGCATTTCGAGTTTGTATTGAGTTTACAATCGCATGCTACCTTGTCTTCCCAGTTCGACGGTAATTGGAACTTATTCTTCACGATGGTGAGTATCATTGTTTCTACATCTAAAGGATGGCCCTTTTCATATCATGGGCAAGACTTTTCCTTGGAATAGTACAGAAAGCCCGCGAAATATGTGAAGTCACGTGGGACCTGGTTGGGTCCTCAGTTTCAGTTTGACGTCGGGCAGAGAAGATGTCCTGCCTTAACTGGAACTCACTGCATCCGCACGCTATGTTAGTCAGATGTTAATTAAATAAAATGTTTAGTTAAGTAAATAAAAGCTTAAGAAAATAACATGGTGTTGTGGTTGGTGAATGTCTTGGTAAGAGGACTGATCTAGAAGAAGAAACGAGTTAAGTGCGACCGACCACCAAAAGAAGTCCAGACGCTAGAAGAGATGTTAGAAGAAGATGTAAGATAGAAAAGACGTCAGAAGAAGAATAGAAGTAAGTAATGAAAAGGGTATACAACACAAATCGGCCAAGATGAAATGCAAAAATATAAATCCTGATTATCTGGTGTTGCTTATCTGCCGAATTCTTATTTCTTATGAGTATCGTCACCTCAGCTGAATAATGGACGATTCCGTTTTTATTATAAAGAAAGAAAGGGAAGAAAAGGACTTGCTACTGGACTTAATAGTTATTATTTGATATTTCATAGTTCGGGTTAGCTCAGTCGGTAGAGCGTTCGGCTAGAAACCACAAGGTTCCTAGTTCGATACCGGTCCCCGCCAATTCAGCGTATGAGTAGCACAGGGATCTGTGCGGTAAAGTAAGGAGCTGATGGTAGGTGTGGCGCACCACCTCAGATGTTAAAACAATCTCCTTGGTCTAGCGCTATTGAAAAGGGATAGACTCTCTTGCTGACTGGCTGATACCGACTTTAGGCCGCCCCGTCGACTTTACTTATTATTTCATATTTCAATATTATCATAAAAAATGTATGAATAATAAATCACGGATACAGAAGTCTTTGATATATTTTGGTTGTTGTTATTGAGTAATAGGAATTTTTATTCCCAGGTTATAAGGAAGTTGTTGAGAGATAAAAGAGAAAAAAGTCATTGGTTAAAAATAAAAAAGATAAAAAAAATGAACAGGTAAGTTATTGTGCGAGAATTTTCCCCACGTCAACTTTTAAAGATCAGTATCCTCCCACTTGTAAAATTGTGAATAAATAATTATCAAAATAGGAAACGAATACACACACATGTACACAAACACAAACATACACAAATGAATACACTCTAACACAAACAGACACAAACACACAAATAATATACACTAAACACACACACACAAAACACACACAAATAAATATACACGAACACACACACACACACAAATAAATATACACTACACACACACACACACACACACACACACACAAATAAATACATACTAACACACACCACACACAAACACACACAAATAAATAACACTAACACACACACAACAAACAAACAAATACTCACAAACATACACTAACACAAAACATACACTAACACACACACAAATAAATACACACTAACACACACACACACACACACACACAACAAATACTCACACAAACATACACAAATACACACAAACACACTAATGAACAAATAAACACACACTAAATACAAACACACACAACACACAAGCACACACATACAAGACATGCACACAAACAAATAAACACACAATCACACACTATTCAAACACACACACAAACATTACACAACACACATATAAACTCACACACACACACACACAAAAAAAAACAAAAAAACAGACATACAAATACGCATTCAAGCACACAACTCTCAAAAGTATTTGTCTTTTCTCAAAATTAATTAACAGCTTAGATCTTCTCCATTATTTTCAACCCTAAGAAATGCAACCCACATTGGAAAAGGTGTTGGCATTGTCACTAACCCAACAAAGGTGTTCAGGTGGAAATTCAATAAGATTTAAATAACAAAAAAAAAAAAAAAATAACATTATCAGCTTTTAGCAAAGTACCCATAAAAAATCATCTGATTACTTCTTAAGTGTGTTTCTTATGTGTGTTTTGGGCCACAATTACCGTATTTGACGGTATATAAGACGCACCCCCATTTCAGCAGGTCAGATTCAGGAAAAAAAGTCTTTAGTGTATTTAAGCATATATTGTTGAAAACAGTCTAGCTGTGCTTTTACACAAGCAGAAACATAGCTGTATAAAAGCAATTTGGCAGTTTAGGGTAGGTAAAAAGTACTGAGCATAAGCTAGGTTAATGAGCATCATAGAGAAGATTAGCCTAGGCCTATGGGAGGTCTCAAACTTCAAATAAGAGTTTAGGGTAGGTAAAAGTACTGAGCGTAAGCTGGGTTAGTGAGCATCATAGAGAAGATTAGCCTAGGCCTACGGGCGGTCTCAAACTTCATCTAAAATGTATAAGATGCAGGGCAATTTTTTGAGCCAAAATTTTGGAAAAAAGTGCATCCTATATGTTGTCAAATATGGTATATGATATAAAGTATTCTTATTCAATACAAATAATTTGCAAACAGATCTACTTGACTCACAGCTGAGACTATAAAGGTAAAACAAACCAGGTCAGAGTAAACCTGAGAAAAATGAAGGATATTTATTAATATAACACAGAAATCAGATCCTGGCAAAAATTCAAATTGAAACATTCCTTGTAAATAGTTCAAATAAAGCCAACAATAAAATGGAATAATCATGGGGGAGTGATACTGACTGCAGAATCTGTCTTAATTAATCTTGGCACAAAAAAATTGACTGAGTAATCTTTTGTTCCAAGGAAGAATATTTTCTTTGAATCTCCAAAGAAATTCCTCATGAGAATGGAAGCATGGAATTACCAATATTCAAAGAGTTTTTCTATTTAATTATTCATTTATTTGCGCTTTGGTGCCCTAGAGAGACCACATTTTACAGATATCAATTTTTTAATTATATGGCTTACTTCACTCCTGTTGAAAAACATAAGTGATACTATTTAACCCATAGCTGGGGGGATGATGAGGTTCATACCTTTCCCAAGGGTATTAGTCTGAAAGTAAAGGAGTTCAAACACACTTACCACAATTTCACAGTCCAGCATGTTACACACTCTGTCACGGGACCCCCCCCCCCAATATACAGATATGCATTTCTGCTAAGACCAGAATGTAGCATCTGTGCACAGTGATTGATAATAATGTGTACAGGCAATTCTTGGAAGGCCATAGAGTGAAATCAACCAAGATGTTGTGATAAAAACAACAAAGATAAGGATACAAGTCCAGATAATTCATAGATGGTGATAAAGTGTTTAGACAATTCTTGGAAGGCCATTTGAGCAGGGATCACTAAACTTTTTTCACAGTGGGCTGGATAATTGAAATAATAACGAGCGTGAGCCACATTATTATTATGTTCAATACGTCCTAGCCAGAACGAAAGCTCTGAGAAAAAGATGTAATACAAAATTTATCTTCTATGTTATATTCATGGATGAGTGGTGTAAGATGCACAAAAACAAATTTAACCACATATTTATTTTCGCATTCCATATTTTTTAACAAATAAATTCAAGTACCGTCAGCGGGCCTGATAAAATGCTTTCACGGCTGGATCTGGCTTGCAGGCCGTAGTTTGGTGACCCCTGCCATAGAGTGAATCAGCCAAGATGTTGTGATAAAACGGTAATAATTCACCAATCAAGGCAATATCCCAAAACTTTCAAAAAAACGATTAAAATATCGTCTATTAAGGATTTTCGATTCAATAGAAAAAGAAATTACTTCGGGTGGCGGTGGAAACCATGAAAACAAACTTCTGGGACTAAACGCCAATCATTCCATATCCCATTCCCATTATCCAATCAACAAGGAGAGGAAATTCTTTTTTTTTTCTTTTTTTTCTGTTGCTCTATTCTGAATTAAGCATCGAACTTCCTTCATCTGGCAATCACCGGAGTCGACCAGATCAGCGAAATCTATTAATACTGATAGATTCAATGGAATGTCAAGAAATAAGTTGGTTTCATTCCAAGAATTTATAGAAGACATTTTCATGTTCCCATTTGGTGGAAATATTAACAACAAAAGAGTTTGAAATTAAGGTTTTATTTCTACAACAGAAAAAGATATGAATGAAAATTGGACCGGTTAGCGCAGTCGGTAGAGCGTTACGCTAGAAACAAGATTCCTAGTTCGATACCGGTCCCCACCAACTCAGCGTATGAGTAGCACAGGGATGTGCAGTAAAAGCTGATGTAGGTGTGGTACTCCATCTCGGATGCAAAAACAAAGAATAGACTTTAAGCCTCCCCAATGCTTTATATGCCAAAGACACTATTCATTCATGATCTGAAAATATTGAGGTTCGCTCTTTCAATCTAAAAAAAATTCTTAAGATTTCTGGCTTCTAATCATATGCTGAGTGGTGAAGGCCAGTATAAAACCAGGAACCTTGGTTCCCAGCCAGACACTCTACAACGAGCTAAACCGGCCATGAAATGTAATTGTGTGCAAATATTCTTTAAGTTACAACAAAAGTAGCCCAGTATTCAAAGTAGAGGCCATGTGTTGCATTGTCTAAATCCACATTACTGCCAGTTCTTTGATCCACACGAAGTTCTTGTCCTTTGAGATGAAGAATCCTTCACTGAAGCTTCCACACTCTTGGTTGCTGAAACATTATGAGTGCAGGAAGTGGATCAGAATAAGTAATAATCCCTGGAACTAGGTCTGACTATGTGCTAGGTGAAGCCACCTTTTTGCCAGTTCTTTGATTTCATCTGAGGTGAAGAACTCCTTCACTGAAGCTTCTACTTCTCTTGGTTTTTTAAAGCGTTTGACTACTCACTGTGTCCTGAGTATGACATTAAACTGTAATGGTAAAGTTCAATTCTGGAGCTCTGGGGAGTGTGGAGTACCCTTCATCACATTACTCACAGCTCACCCTTGAGTGGTAGTACCTGTTAGGGTCCATCAGAAAATGAGTTAAAAATGTATTTAAAAAAATTAAAAAAGTAAGTAAAGTCATTGGGGAGGCTTAAAGTCGGTATCAGCCAACCAGCGAAGGAGTCTATCCCCTTTCACTAGCACTAGACCAAGGAGGTTGTTTTTGCATCCGAGATGGAGTACCACCTACATCAGCTCCTTACTGCACAGACCCTGTGCTACTCATACGCTGAGTTGGTGGGGACGGTATCGAACTAGGAATCTGTGGTTTCTAGCGTAACGCTCTATACCGACTGCGCTAACCCGGTCCAATTTCATTTCATATCTTTTTCTGTTGTAGAAATAAAACCTTAATTTCAAACTCTTTGTTGTTAATATTTCACCAAATGGGAACATGAAATGTCTTCTATAAATTCTTGGAAATGAAACCAACTTATTTCTTGACATTCCATTGAATCTATCAGTATTAAATAGATTTCGCTGATCTGGTCGACTCCGGTGATTGCCAGGATGAAGGAAGTTCCGGATGCTTAATTTCAGAATAGAGCCAACAGAAAAAAAGAAAAAACAAAAGGAATTTTCTCTTGTTGATTGGATAATGGAATGGGATATGGAATGATTGGCGTTTAGTCCCAGAAGTTTGTTATCATGGTTTCCACCGCCACCCGAAGTAATTTCTTTTTTCTATTGAATCGAAAATCCTTAATAGACGATATTTTAATCGTTTTTTTTGGAAGTTTTGGGATATTGCCTTGATTTGGTGAATTATTACCGTTTTTTACAAACATCTTGGCTGATTCACTCTATGGCAGGGGTCACAAACTACGGCCTGCAAGCCAGATCCAGCCCGTGAAAGCATTTTATCAGGCCCGCTGACGGTACTTGAATTTATTGTTAAAACATATGGAATGCGAAAATAAATATGTTGGTTAAATTTGTTTTTGTGCATCTTACACCACTCATCCATGATATAACATAGAAAGATAAATTTTGTATTACATCTTTTCTCAGAGCTTTCGTTCTGGCTAGGACGTATTGAACATAATAATAATGTGGCTCACGCTCGTTATTATTTCAATTATCCAGCCCACTGTGAAAAAAGTTTAGTGATCCCTGCTCAATGGCCTTCCAAGAATTGTCTAAACACTTTATCACCAATCTATGAATTATCTGGACTTGTATCCTTATCTTTGTTGTTTTTATCACAACATCTTGGTTGATTCACTCTTGGCCTTCCAAGAATTGCCTGTACACATTATTATCAATCACTGTGCACAGATGCTACATTCTGGTCTTTAGCAGAAATGCATATCTGTATATTGGGGGGGGGGTCCCGTGACAGAGTGTGTAACATGCTGGACTGTGAAATTGTGGTAAGTGTGTTTGAACTCCTTTACTTTCAGACTAATACCCTTGGGAAAGGTATGAACCTCATCATCCCCCCAGCTATGGGTTAATAGTATCACTTATGTTTTTCAACAGGAGTGAAGTAAGCCATATAATTAAAAAATTGATATCTGTAAAATGTGGTCTCTCTAGGGCACCAAAGCGCAAATAAATGAATAATTAAATAGAAAAACTCTTTGAATATTGGTAATTCCATGCTTCCATTCTCATGAGGAATTTCTTTGGAGATTCAAAGAAAATATTCTTCCTTGGAACAAAAGATTACTCAGTCAATTTTTTTGTGCCAAGATTAATTAAGACAGATTCTGCAGTCAGTATCACTCCCCCATGATTATTCCATTTTATTGTTGGCTTTATTTGAACTATTTACAAGGAATGTTTCAATTTGAATTTTTGCCAGGATCTGATTTCTGTGTTATATTATAAATATCCTTCATTTTTCTCAGGTTTACTCTGACCTGGTTTGGTTTTACCTTTTATAGTCTCAGCTGTGAGTCAAGTAGATCTGTTTGCAAATTATTTGTATTGAATAAGAATACTTTATATCATATACCATATTTGACAACATATAGGATGCACTTTTTTTCCAAAATTTTGGCTCAAAAAATTGCCCTGCATCTTATACTTTTAGATGAAGTTTGAGACCGCCCGTAGGCCTAGGCTAATCTTCTCTATGATGCTCACTAACCCAGCTTACGCTCAGTACTTTTACCTACCCTAAACTCTTATTTGAAGTTTGAGACCTCCCATAGGCCTAGGCTAATTCTTCTTATGATGCTCATTAACCTAGCTTATGCTCAGTACTTTACCTACCCTAAACTGCCAAATTGCTTTTATACAGCTATGTTTCTGCTTGTGTAAAGCACAGCTAGACTGTTTTCAACAATATATGCTTAAATACACTAAAGACTTTTTTTCCTGAATCTGACCTGCTGAAATGGGGGTGCGTCTTATATACCGTCAAATACGTAATTGTGGCCCAAAACACACATAAGAAACACACTTAAGAAGTAATCAGATGATTTTTATGGGTACTTTGCTAAAAGCTGATAATGTTATTTTTTTTTTTTTTTTTGTTATTTAAATCTTATTGAATTTCCACCTGAACACCTTTGTTGGGTTAGTGACAATGCCAACACCTTTTCCAATGTGGGTTGCATTTCTTAGGGTTGAAAATAATGGAGAAGATCTAAGCTGTTAATTAATTTTGAGAAAAGACAAATACTTTTGAGAGTTGTGTGCTTGAATGCGTATTTGTATGTCTGTTTTTTTTGTTTTTTTGTGTGTGTGTGTGTGTGAGTTTATATGTGTGTTGTGTATATGTTTGTGTGTGTGTTTGAATTAGTGTGTGATTGTGTGTTTATTTGTTTGTGTGCATGTCTTTGTATGTGTGTGCTTGTGTGTTTGTGTGTGTTTGTATTAGTGTGTGTTATTTGTTCATTAGTGTGTTTGTGTGTATTTGTGTATGTTTGTGTGAGTATTTGTTTGTGTGTGTGTGTGTGTGTGTGTGTTAGTGTGTATTTATTTGTGTGTGTGTTAGTGTGTTTGTGTTAGTGTATGTTTGTGTGAGTATTTGTTTGTTTGTTTGTGTGTGTGTTAGTGTATATTTATTTGTGTGTGTTGTGTGTGTGTGTGTGTTAGTATGTATTTATTTGTGTGTGTGTGTGTGTGTGTGTGTGTGTTAGTGTATATTTATTTGTGTGTGTGTGTGTGTTCGTGTATATTTATTTGTGTGTGTTTGTGTGTGTGTGTGTTAGTGTATATTTATTTGTGTGTTTGTGTCTGTTTGTGTTAGAGTGTATTCATTTGTGTATGTTTGTGTTTGTGTACATGTGTGTGTATTCGTTTTCCTATTTTGATAATTATTTATTCACAATTTTACAAGTGGGAGGATACTGATCTTTAAAAGTTGACGTGGGGAAAATTCTCGCACAATAACTTACCTGTTCATTTTTTTATCTTTTTTTATTTTTAACCAATGACTTTTTTTTCTCTTTTATCTCTCAACAACTTCCTTATAACCTGGGAATAAAAATTCCTATTACTCAATAACAACAACCAAAATATATCAAAGACTTCTGTATCCGTGATTTATTATTCATACATTTTTTTATGATAATAATATGAAATATGAAATAATAAGTAAAGTCGACGGGGCGGCCTAAAGTCGGTATCAGCCAGTCAGCAAGAGAGTCTATCCCCTTTTCAATAGCGCTAGACCAAGGAGATTGTTTTAACATCTGAGGTGGTGCGCCACACCTACCATCAGCTCCTTACTTTACCGCACAGATCCCTGTGCTACTCATACGCTGAATTGGCGGGGACCGGTATCGAACTAGGAACCTTGTGGTTTCTAGCCGAACGCTCTACCGACTGAGCTAACCCGAACTATGAAATATCAAATAATAACTATTAAGTCCAGTAGCAAGTCCTTTTTCTTCCCTTTCTTTCTTTATAATAAAAACGGAATCGTCCATTATTCAGCTGAGGTGACGATACTCATAAGAAATAAGAATTCGGCAGATAAGCAACACCAGATAATCAGGATTTATATTTTGCATTTCATCTTGGCCGATTTGTGTTGTATACCCTTTTCATTACTTACTTCTATTCTTCTTCTGACGTCTTTTCTATCTTACATCTTCTTCTAACATCTCTTCTAGCGTCTGGACTTCTTTTGGTGGTCGGTCGCACTTAACTCGTTTCTTCTTCTAGATCAGTCCTCTTACCAAGACATTCACCAACCACAACACCATGTTATTTTCTTAAGCTTTTATTTACTTAACTAAACATTTTATTTAATTAACATCTGACTAACATAGCGTGCGGATGCAGTGAGTTCCAGTTAAGGCAGGACATCTTCTCTGCCCGACGTCAAACTGAAACTGAGGACCCAACCAGGTCCCACGTGACTTCACATATTTCGCGGGCTTTCTGTACTATTCCAAGGAAAGTCTTGCCCATGATATGAAAAGGGCCATCCCTTTAGATGTAGAAACAATGATACTCACCATCGTGAAGAATAAGTTCCAATTACCGTCGAACTGGGAAGACAAGGTAGCATGCGATTGTAACTCAATACAAACTCGAAATGCCACAAAGTCCACAATGATTTTCTTGGAATGAAAATCTTGAGAAAGTATTTCACCAATCCAAGCAAATCATTGTGGACTTTGTGGCATTTCGAGTTTGTATTGAGTTACAATCGCATGCTACCTTGTCTTCCCAGTTCGATGGTAATTGGAACTTATTCTTCACAATGGTGAGTATCATTGTTTCTACATTAGAAATACAGGGGATTGACAATAATCTTATGCAACCGCATAGATTATGTAACAATTTGGACCGTTGGCAGATTAAGGAACAAGTCTATTAATAATATCGTACGAAATATGAAATAACTACCAAATAATACAATTATTCAAGACCTAATTCACTAGTATGAAAATGTTCACCATTGAAGCAAGAACTCAATCCAAAGTCCTGAAGAAGGTCTAATAGACTGAAACGTTACAATATCAGCTTCAGCACAATAAACATCCATTTGCTACAACATCTTGTGTTTGTCTACCTTTCTCCACATACTATTGGATTAATTTCCTCTTATTTTTAATAATATGCTGATGGTAGGTGTGGCGCCCCACCTCAGATGCTAAAAACAATCTCCTTGGTCTAGCGCTATTGAAAAGGGGATAGACTCCCTCGCTGACTGGCTGATACCGACTCTAGGCCGCGTCGACTTTACTTTTTTTTACAGTGTCTATAGAAATAACCTACTCGAGTTTCACCATAAGGATCTTCAGGATTAATTCCACTGAATTAATGAAGACATTGATTAATAACAGTTAACTTCGGAAGTCAATATTGCAATATAATTGTAATATTGACTTCCGCAGTTAACTTTAATTAATATATATATATATAAGGATATACTTTTCGGGTTAGCTCAGTTGGTAGAGTGTTCGGCTAGAAACCACAAGGTTCCTAGTTCAATACCGGCCCTCACCAATTCAGTGTATGAGTAGCACAGGAATCTATGCTGTAAAGTAAGGAGCTGATGGTAGGTATGGCGCACCACCTCAGACACAAAAACAATCTCCTTGGTCTAGCGCTAGTGAAAAGGGGATAAACTCCCTTGCTGATTGGCTGATACTGACTTTAGGCCACCCTGACTACTTTACTTACTTTACCTTTAGAAAATAAATTTTTATTTTGACTTTATCAAAATAAATTTATTTTCTAAAGGTATATATACTTTTATTTATTTATTCATAATACTCTGTATATATAAAAATATATACACAAATCTTTATATGTACGTTTGAGTTGAATTCTATCAAAGTAACACTTGAGATCATCCACTTTTATATATATATATATATATATATAGTATTCGAATACTGCTTCAATGTTTTTGTTGAAGTAGTATTATGTCAGTAATTTATTCAAGAGTGCTCAGTACTTTGTAAAAAGTAGAGCTTTTATAATGATAATTGTGGAAAATTATGGGTCCACTAATTTTTCACAATTATCATAATATATAAATAATCATTTATATATATTATCATAATATATATATATATATATATATATATATATATAATATATATATACATATCATGGCATTCTGTATAGCTGCTTCCTAATAATATGTATATTCATGAATTAACTAATTATTGGACATTACTAACAAATTCCTGACTAAAATAATTTCTCTGTAATTGTTATTTAATATAATATAATATATTTAATAGCAATTTAGGTCTCCACATGTCTGCCCCAGTCGCATGCTTTCCAGGCCTTCTTTAAAGATCGCCTATTCATATATATATATATATATATATATATATATATATATATAGTGTATTAGTGGATATGTGCATATATATATATGTGTGTGTATATATATATATGTGTGTGTGTGTGTGTGTATTTATGTGTGTATATAGCTTAGTTTAATTTGGCATTAGGCTTTCGTAATTGTTAAGCACCCAGTGAGAATCAAATATGCTGCATAAGAGAATATAATTACCACCTGCCAGACGATAATAAGCGAGTATTACAGACTATTCCTTAATGTTGCATGTTTGATCTTCACTCTGTGCTTTATATAGCTAGGGTCCTGAGACAGATTGATCTATGCTATATATATTATATATATATATATATATATATATATATATATATACATATACATATATATTGGTTAGGAGGTTGATTTAGAAGGCTATCACAATGCAGGTGTAAAGAAAAAAAAAATAATACGGTAACAATGGTGTTGTGTGTTAACCTGTATTTTATTCTTTCTTGAATTTTCGAGATAAAATCTCTTTTTCAAAAGATCACTGGAACTGAAGCAGTCTAGTTATGGCATTTATTTTTAAAAAGAAATGCCATAACTAGACTACTTCATTTCCAGTGATCTTTTGAAAAAGAGATTTTATCTTGAAAATTCAAGAATTAAATACACACAACATCATTGTTACCTTATTATTTTTTTTTCTTTACATCTGCATTGTGATAGCCTTCTAAATCAAACTCCTAACCAATATATACACAATGCTTCAAGCAAATTATGAAATTCTTTATATATATATATATATATATATATATATATATATATATATATATATATATATATAATAATATATAAAGGTTTTACATATCTATTTATTTGGTGACAAAGGAACATTCATGACCATATTGGTTTCATGCGAGGCAATCATCAGATGAAGATGTTTCAAATGCAAGGAAAATAGAAAAAATTCCCCAAAAATTCAGAAAATTCAATAGACATGGGATGTGTATGATTGGATAAAGTGATGTGCGTATGTATGTGGTGGTAATTTGAATGTACGTGGGTGTTTATGGAAAGCATAAAGGTTGTGTACGCGGGGTAACTGGTTACACACATAATACATTGTTCTATGAATGTGTAACATTTGATCAGTGCGGATGTGCGAGCGTTTGTTGAAACAGTGACCATCCCACACTATACTATATATATATATATATATATATATATATATATATATATAGTATAGTGGGTCCTGAGACAGACCACTTTCTAGCACATATATGATAAAAAGGATTAGGGTTTGCCATAAGGGCAATAGGGTTGGGACAATCATATAGGTGCTAGGGCTTGACATGATCAGCTGACTAATTGGAGGGGGCTTCTCTGACTGCCCGTCTAGCCTAAGTAAAGGTAAAGTGGAGTCCTGCATGTCTTGGACTGCTCAGCCACCAGGGTTCCATCCTTAAGCATCACAGGTTGCCATCCACAGTCAACAGGTTGCCCCATTAGAAGGATTTAACCCCTCTGCAGAGGTGCAGTCATTGTATTCAGCGTATGAGTAGCACAGGGATCTGTGCGGTAAAGTAAGGAACTGATGGTTGGTGTGGCGCTCCACCTCAGATGCAAAGACAATCTCCTTGGTCTAGCACTAGTGAAAAGGGGATAGACTCCCTCACTGATTGGCTGATACCGACTTTAGGCCACCCTGACAACTTTACTTACTTTTTAATGGTGTAATGGTTACTGTCATAAGAAATGGACACTGCAAGACAAGTTTGTAGAATAATCATACTAAGTTCCAATTACCGTCGAATTGGTAAGACAAGGCAACAAGTAGCCGTAACTGAATATGGATCTAATCTTGTTGCAATACTACTGCAGAATGCCAGGGTATTTATGAAGCCTCTAAACATCATAGAAACCAAGCAGCTAATCAGGACTTTAGGAATGGAATCACCCAAATACATGAATGGACTATTTTTGATTTCCATAAATACCAGCTGTCTTGGGCACTAGTTCAGTTGTGCTTAGCCAGTTGCTGTTGTTCAAATCAACAGTATACTGACTGACTGACTGACTGACTAACTGACTTCAATAAAGTTCAAATGCTAAATGTGGCTGTTTACATTTTACATAGTGTTAATACCTTTGTGAAAAATATGAATCCAATTATTCTCCATTCAGCTATGGGTAAATAGTAGGGAAGACTGGGTTCTTTAACCTTGGTATGGCAACCAATCTAGAAGAAGGAAACCTCTTAATTCAAACCAAAGGGGCTCTCTTCTCATTAGACAAAACTACTATGAGAGATTCCCCTCTTCCTCCTAAATGACTTATGGTCAAGTCATGCTGGAAACACCGGTCTCCACTAGATCACCGAAATTAAGCAGTGATGTGCCTGTTCAATACTTAGATGGGTGATCCCCCCCTCCCGACCCTCTGGATCCCCCCTCCTCCAGGTAGTGCTTTATTCTGGTCCAGGGAGCTATGTCTCCTTTTCACAGGTTTTTTTTTAAATTCTCCATTTACAGCATATATATATATATGTGTGTGTGTGTATGTGTGTGTATCTATATCTATCTATCTATCTATATATATATATATATATATAGGTTAAATTATAATTATTATTGGAGAAATGATTATAGAGGGCTCAATTACTTATGTAAGAGCTTTATTTATTTATGATTAATAAAACAAATGAAAAGGACCGACTTTTCATTTGCATTATTAATTATAAATAAATAAATAATATATATATATATATATATATATATAGATACATAGATAGATGTGTGTGTATCTATATCTATCTATCTATCTATCTATATATATATATATATATATATAGATAGATAGATACACACACACACACACACACACATACACATATATATATATATATATATATATGCTTATGTTAACACAAACTTATATATATATATATATATATATATATATATATGTTTGTGTTAACATAAGCATGCATTGTGGGTGTACGGGAGATGTTGATGATCCCAAATAGAATCATCCCCTACATACCAGTCAATTGGATTCTTTTACCTTTATATATATATATATATATATATATATATATATATGACCCTCTCCCCAGGTAGTGCTTTATTCAGACCTAGGGAGCTACGTCTCCTTTTCACAATTTTTGTTTTGTTTTGTTTTTTGAATTCTCCATTCACAATTACAATGTACACTTGGTAAGCCTTTCAACTTTCCGAGATTACCTTCACTGAACAGGTACATATAGTCACATACTTAACTGCTCTACCACCCTAACCCTACCCTCCCCTTTTTGTAACTGGCCTAATTTTTCCCCTCCCCCTTCCTCTCTCTGTCTGGTATACAAATGCTACAAAGGTATTATTGATTACTGATCTAGGTCCACTTGGTTTTACCCTCCCCCTCCTCCTCCCAATTTAGCTTTATAACATTACTACTACTACTACTACTACTACTACTACTACTACTCTCTCTATTTGTCTCTCTTTTTATCACTTTGTCTCTCACTTTATCTTTCACTTTCTCTTCCCCCCTCTCTTTTACTATCAATGTTTTATTTTTCTCTCCATCTCAGTCTATTTATATCTATCTATCTATCTCAATCTGTTCATCTATCTATCTATCTATCTATCTATTTATCTATCTATCTATCTCAGTCTCTTCATATATCTATCTATCTGTCTTAGTCTGTTCATATATCTATATCTATATATCTATCTCAATCTGTTCATATATCTATCTATCTATCTATCTCAATCTGTTCATCTATCTATCTATCTATCTATCTATCTTAGTCTGTTCATATCTATCTATCTATCTATCTATCTATCTTAGTCTGTTCATCTATATCTCAGTCTGTTCATATCTATCTATCTATCTATCTCAGTCTGTTCATACCTATCTATGTATCTATCTATCTTTGCTTTTCTCTTGTTATTTTCTTGGTATCTCTCTTGACGGGCAGAATGTGACACAAGGTCAATTTTTAAGTGGAGTACAGCTGTTGCGAATTCAGTTGCCTTTCTCATAGACTGGTTACAAAACAAGGTTTGAGAGCCTCATTTGCTCTTTTTGTTTAAGACATAGCTAGAGCAAGAAGGTGTCAGTATTATCGGCAGCTTGCCCAGTTTTACCAGCTAAACAACTTCAATGCCACGTTGTGTTTGTTGTGAAGAAAGGATGAGTTGACCTCATGGATTTTTGTCTTTATCGGGGGAATTAGTGCAAAGTGAAACACAAACTAACTCATCCAGTCCTTTATCAAATACTAGAAGAAGCTACCCGGCATTGCCAGGGTAGGGGGGAGGGCATAATAAAATGTTAGTCTTGTGTAAAGAAATCTGAGGTAGGGGTTATCATCCTTGTCTACAAGCCTCACTATCCAACCAACCAATCACGGGCCATCATACTTTGGTAGCAAAGCCAAAGAGGCAAATTTGCTCTCTTTTTGATCGACCAGCACCGGAGTTGGACCACAAAAAAGGGCATCTCTTATATCCAGTAGAACGACCAGAGTAGCTGTAGCAAGGGACTTCGATAATTCCCCTACCTCAGGATTTCAGCTAAGTGGTCTGTTATTCTATATATAACATTCCTGCAGACAAACCAAAGTTTGCAACAGTTTGTTATGTATGTCAGTAATACACGTCTATTCCTATTCTAAGTTTGTGTTTGTTTTACTTCTTTAACTCTAACTTGTCTGTCACCACTCGTTGGTCTGAATTACCACATTTGCGAATCCATTGATTGTTTTGGTCTTAAATAATTGATTTATGTTTTAATTACAAATGCAACCAATGACTTTCCTCTCTCTTACTATTCAAATCCTAATTTTTAAATATCTTTCCAGATATAAATAAAATCATTTTTGCCCAAAAAGCAAACTCTGGTGACAGTGAATGTGTATATATATTTACTTTTTCGTTAATTGTTTTATTTTCGTAGTTTGCTCCAGAGACACATACATACACACCAACTATCCTTTATATATGTACTAGCAGCGGCTACCTGGCATCGCCTGGGTAGAGGGGGATTTTTTAAGTTAGTCCCGCAGATCCATTATTATTGAATCGTCAGTTGAATTCTCTTGGGATGCCCCATTTAAATCCCTATGTAAAAAAAATTAATGATAAAAAGTTAGTCTTGCAGATCCATTGATTGTTTTGATCTTACATAATTGATTTATGTTTTAATTACAAATGCAACCAATGACTTTCCCTTCCCTTACTATTCAAATTGTGATTTTTAAATACCTTCCTATATATAAATAGAATATTAATTATTTTTGCACAAAAAGCAAGCTCTGGTGATAGTGAATGTATATATTGTTATATAGTAAGGTCACATGAGTATTAGGAGGAGAGTCCGTCGTCTAAGTACTTCAAGTGAGTTCTGCACAAAGTAATCTGTGTGTTCTTAAATAGTGGTTAGAACCATCGCCACTGCTAAGGTATGGGGGAGATGGGTCATTCCATTATACACACACAACTTTTCTATTTCTATTTCTATTTTCTATTTCTATTATACTAATTAAGTATATATTTAAATATATATGTGTTATATAATAAGGTCACGTGAGTATTAGGAGGAGAGTCCGTCGTCTAAGTACTTCAAGTGAGTTCTGCGAGATTACAGAGTAATCTGTGTGTTCTTAAATAGTGACTAGAACCATCGCCACTGTTGAGGTACGGGGAAGATGGGTCATTCCATTATATCATATATATATTTACTTTGTCATTAATTGTTTTATTTTAGTAGTTTCCTCTGGACATACATACACACAATTGCCCTTTATTTATGTATAGATGATGACTATCTTATAGACCTGTATGTAATATGGATAAGTACAGCTTACAAATAATTATCCTAAACTTTAATAAAAGAGACTCTTCAGCCTTTATTTTCAACTAGAAACTGGAGATTAAAAACGTTACTCGCAGATCCATTATTACTGAATTGTGACTTGGATCCTCACTGGATGCCCCATAAAAATCCCCACATAAAAACGACCTTGTGTTAATCCAGCCTGGTGATAGTGAATGTGTATGTATATATATATTGTTATTGTTTTATTTTAGTAGTTTCCTCAACACATGCACACATACATACGCAGCAACTGTCCTTTATATTTGTATAGACCAGGTTGCACTGACAGCATGGATATCCATGACAATCAATCACCAACTATCCCTATCTGTCACTGCCCCCAGGAGGTCCTCTATGCAGCATCCAGATCTATGAAGGTCCTTGCTGGACGGGCCACACTGGCATGTTTATGTGTAGGTTTCCACTTATGAGTTTGTCCTTGCTTCTCCAGCAATGTCCAGCATGTTTTGTCCATCTTATGTGCATGGTTTGTGTGATAGGGGGCAAGTGGCCATACAGTAATTGTCAGTAAAGCTGCTTTCGTGTGGAGTGTTTTTCGACATTAAAAACCCGAAAAGTCTTGATATGCCACAAAACAGAACAACCAACCAACAAACCTAATTCACACACATTATTGTGTCTCTTCTCCCCACCCCCATTGATACTTATATAGTGTAGAATAATCATACTAAGTTCCAATTACCGTTGAATTGGTAAGACAAGGCAACAAGGCACCGTAACTTAATACGGATCTAACCTTGTTGCAATCCTGTCTGCAGCGCCATGTTGAAGTCAGTCAATTGGTCAGTATACGGTTGTGCTTAGCCAGTTGCTGTTGTTCAAACCAACAGTATACTGACTGACTGACTGATTTCAACATGTAGATTGTTCTATCTCCTCTCCCCCTCCACTGCCCCTATTGACAATCTAATACATTATTTCATCTACCCCCCCCTTCCCAATTCCCCCCTTGACACTATATTACTTTGTCTCCTTTTACCACCCCCACTATCCCCATTGATGCTCACACAGTATTTCATCTACCCCCAACGCCCCCATTTGATTACACAATATTTCGTCTCCACCCCCCAACGCCCCCATTGATGCTTACACAATATTTCGTCTCCACCCCCCAAACCCCATTGATGCTTACACAATATTTCGTTTCCACCCAACGCCCCATTGATGCTCACACAATATTTCGTCTCCACCCCCCAACGCCCCCATTGATGCTCACACAATATTTCATCTCCACCCCCAACGCCCCATTGATGCTTACACAATATTTCGTCTCCACCCCCAACGCCCATTGATGCTTACACAATATTTCGTCTCACAATATTTCGTTTCCACCCCCCAACGCCCCCATTGATGCTCACACAATATTTCGTCTCCATTGATGCTCACACAATATTTCGTCTCTCCCCACAATACCCCCACTGCCCCCTCACATACATTATTTTGTCTCTTCTCACCACCCCATTGACACTCAAATACATTATTTTGTCACCTCTCCCCACTCTACACACTCCATTGACACATCATTTTATTTCCTCTTCCCATCCACCCCACTACCCCATCAACACTCACATACATTATTTTCACCCCCCATTGACCCCCCCCCAAATGATAAGCAAGCAATGGTTATAGAAACTTCTTTTCTCTTCACTTCCTCATTCACCTCTCTGTGTCTGATCCTGTCTCTCACCATCAAGCCAGATCCACTGATCCTCATTGCATTGATCCTAGCTGGATGCACTGCATTACAAAACTAGATGCCTCTGGAAAATCCACTCAACTTAATCAATAACATTGCACAATATTATTGAAATAAAAAATCCTCATGGCGTTTTTTATGAATAAATAATAATAAAAAAATTATAATAAATAATAATAAAAAATAATGATAAATAATAATAATATTATAAGTCGTCGGGGCGGCCTAAAGTCGGTATCAGCCAGTCAGCAAGGGAGCCTATCCCCTTTTCAATAGCGCTAGATCAAGGAGATTATTTAGGCATCTGAGGTGGAGCGCCACACCTACCATCAGCTCCTTAGCTCAGTCGGTAGAGCATTCGGCTAAAAACCACAAGGTTCCTAGTTCGATACCGGTCCTCGCCAACTCAACATATGAGTAGCACAGGGATTATATTATAATAATATGATAATAATTTGTAGACTTAATATTATAATATATATAATATTATTATAATATAATGATATATTATAATAATATTATGATATTATTAATATTATAATAATATTATAATAATTAGTCAAATATGATAATAATACTAATAATAATAATGATAATATGGACAAATATCTGGACCTTGCCAGAGAACTGAAAAAGTTATGGAATATGAAAGTGAAAGTGATACCAATTGTAGTTGGTGCACTCGGAACAGTCCCAAAAGGATTGAAACCATTCAGAACACTGCACTGCTGCAATCTGCCAGAATACTCAGAAGAGTCCTGGAGACCTGAGGAGATTTGCTGTCACTCAGACTCCAGTGAAAGACCATCAGCTAATGCTGATGTGAAAACTCAAAAGAAGTGGAATAATAATAATAATAATAATAATAAGAAGAAGAATACTCAGAAGAGTTCTGGAGACCTGAGGAGAATTGCTGTCACTCAGACTCCAGTGAAAGACCATCAGCTAACGCTGATGTGAAAACTCAAAAGGAGTAAATAATAATAATAATAATAGTAATAATAATGATAATAATAATAAATGATTAAAAAAAAGAATAGAAGTGGCTATTATTTGTTATTTTCTTTAAAACTTTAAAACAAGAACAAAATTTTAAGCCATTTAAAAAAATGGCTAAAATCTTGTTTTGTTTTAGAGGGGGGTGTTATAAAAACCAATTAACATAACTTACCCACACACCCTGTATGTATAGGGTTAAAACGGCAGGTTGACCAACGCACAAAGATGCAGACCAGTGGTCTCTATTGCCAAATTGTTGTTAGAAAATTTGTTGGTTGGTTGTGTCTGAATATAAATATGTATCCCACCCCCTCTTCAAGTCTGGTGGGGTTAATTTTTTTATAATCTTATTTTAATCGTTTTTGAAATTTGTAGTTTTCAGGTGTTTATATGTGTGGGGGGCAAAACCCTTACACTTTCAATAATAGAGAAAAACTTGTATAATTAAATGTTATATTTTATTAATTGACTTGTCTTTTCCCCTACCAAATATTCTGTGTTAGGTTACTCTCTTTTGGATAACCTAATGTATTATAAGAGTATGGGTGTTAGGTAAAAGTTACTACATCGTTAATCTATATTATAATGGAGATTGTCTGTATTTCTGTCTGTAACAAAAACTATGTCATATCTCTACGTCACAGCTTACGTCACAAAATTATTGTGCTATATACACCCAAAATTTGAGTAAGCAATTTTAAAAATTGTTTTTTACTTTCGCCCTTTTTTTTTTTTTTACAGTTACAAGAAGTTAACTAAATAGTTTACAAATAAATAAATACCTACGATTTTGTGTAAAATTGATGTGGAAAATATTCAAAATAATTGTTTGATTATTAAATGCACACAACATTTTATTTGAGAGGGACGGGGCTCAGTTTTCATTTCAAATTGTTTTATTTTTTTTTTACTCCTTTAATAAATATGAGGATTTTGCTTACTTATGATACAAACCCTCTGACATTGAATTTTTAACTCCCACCCTCTCAAGCAATGTCTTGCAAAAATTAATTTTTACGATTGATCCAACTTCTCCCTACCACACAACCATTCCCTTCCACCCTGAATTGCTCACCAAACTCTCCCCTCCCCCACTCACTTTCTCTTCTATAAATATAAGTGTATTGTACAATGCTTTAATAAATTGACTGAAGAGGTACCGCTTAACGCGGAACAAAATATATCTCTCCACATCTATTTGTTTTGAGTTATTCCTTTCTGTCCATTTTTCCTTTATCCTTACCACATTCTATAGGATTTACTCCAACCCTCATATCTTCAAATTTAACAGTTAAATTTTAAGGCACTTTAAAGTTTTGGTTACTGAAGCCCAAAATTAGCTGTGGCTTGAAATCCCCCCCCCGACACGATTAAACTGGTCAATGTATCCCCATCTCAACCAAGGTGAATGGGTTTCCCACTTGGTAAATTTCCAACAGAAAAAAAATTAAACAATGCATGACAAATTAAATGTGTCAGGTCACTCAATGTGATATTGGTACTATGTAACCCAGTACTATCTGTTTCATAGTCAGATAATTGGCGACTAAACCAGTAACCTCACAGATTTTGTCTGGTGTGGAGGATTGCTAGATACCCGGCAGAACGAAAAACAAGACCTGTAAAAGGGCAGTGTGTAGAATGTATGGTTATTGAAACTGATATATCCGAGTTAAAGATATATTCTGAAGTTGGTATTTGGTATATTATCGCAGTAGTAATTGGTACGTCGAATAGCAATATGTCTGCCGAGCAGTTGTGGTGTCGTCTAGCGAGTAAGTTTAGCTTGTAGGCATTAGGTATAGGACCAACACAGTGTCGACTATTTATACATGACACTGTCCAATCAGATTATAGTGAGGGGGTACCAAGGTATTTACATATTCATTATATCAGAAACTGATAACAGTGTAAGGGAAACAACTATATAGAGACCAATATCTTTTAGACATCCCATAATGCAATAGAATGTAATATCCCCTGTGGATTCTATTAGATATCCCACAACATGACTTCTGCCCAGACTAGAAGCAGTTTAAAGTTTTGGAGGGAATTTGTTCTATCAAGAATTGGTTTTAGTAGTCCCTTGACAGTGTTTACGGCACACAGGTAAATTTATTTTCCCAATTCTCATGTAAAATTTCTGGAATTTGTTAGACCCCTTCAGTGATGCTGATAGCTTTTTGATTTAGTGTGTCCTGGGATGCACATATTTGATTTGAATGAGTCCTCGGGAAAATGTATGGGTCCTGACTAAAGTTTCTTAATAGATTGTAGGGTTTTACTTATGATCTGGGGAAACAACTAAAGCCAACTAACTCCTACCTTGTAACATATCCTGTGTAATTCATTTCTAAGAAACTATTGAAATGTATTTACAGTTAGCTTAAAATGGTGAGGGAAGAAAAACGAAAAACACTGGGATGCATGGATATGATTTTACTGTGTTCTTTTAGATTTTTGTGTGTCAGGGATGCAGGACGTGTACCTATCAGCATCTCTGCCCCTTATTGTAAATTATTAATTGTTGTTTAAACCCCTTTTATTGCAGTATTTCACGGTGTTTTGGATATGCAATAAAATCGCTGTTCATTCAAACATCAGTCGTGTCTTGTGTCTTAATTTTCTACCAGAAGAAGTGTCAAGAAGCTGATTCACATTTCTTATAAACCAAGTAAATGAAATCCCAGAAAAAGTTGTATCGTTGGGGATGGGGGGGGCGGGGATAATCGCACTTTTCTGTAAAAGGAAATAAGAAGTTTGCATGTAATCAGTCGACTCGAAAAAATATAATTTTGCCAAAAGTTTCTCAAATGATTTGGATTTTGTCCAAAATATTTGCTCTATTCGAATCATATATATATAATATATATATATATATATATATATATATATAGTATTACTTGAAAGCATATAATTTGTACAAATTATTAGTATCACTTGAAAGCATATAATTTGTACAAATTATTAGTATTAGACTTCAATAGTTTATTGAAGATATATAATTGTTAGCAAATTATTATTATTATTATGAGTTTTTCACATCAGTGTTAGCTGATGGTATTTCACTGGAGTCTGAGTGACAACAAGTCTCCTCAGGTATTATTATTATTATTACTATTATTATAAAATAGCAATAATTGCAAAAATGGCATGAAATAACCCCAAAACAGTTAAACTAACCATCCAACTTCCAAGTGTCATATAATGAGTGGACATGTAGAATAATAAAAAAAACCCAAAGAAACTGATTTAGCAATCCAACAAGAGTTGATATGCAGTGAAAACCAACCAACCAACCAACCAACCAACCCTTTTACACCTTGAAGAAATATTTTCTAAAAATAACTCTACTAAATTTAGAAAGAGCTGTAAGCATTGCCCCTTCATTTCAAACTTTCATTCCTCCTTCATTTCAAACTTTAATTCCCTTCATTTCAAACTTTCATTCCTCTTTCATTCCAAACTTTTATTCTTCATTTCCTTCATCATTCAAACTTTCATTCCTCTTTCATTTCATTCCCCCTTCATTTCAAACTTTTATTCTTTCATTTCTTCATTTCTTCATTTCAAACTTTCATTTCAAAACTTTCATTTCCTTTCTTCATTCCAAACTTTCATTCCTCCTTCATTTCAAACTTCATTCCTCTTCATTTCAAACTTAATTCCTCCTTCATTCAAACTTTCATTCCTCTTTCATTTCAAACTTCATTCTCCTTCATTTCAAACTTTTATTCCTTTCAAATTTCAATTCAAACTTTTATTCCTCCTTCCTTTCATTCTCACTTTAATTCTCTTCATTCCAAACTTTCATTTCATTTCTTTCATTCCTTCATTTCAAACATTCCTCTTCATTTAAAACTTTCATTCTTCTTTCATTTCAAACTTTCATTTCAAACTTTCATTCCTCCTTCATTTCAAACTCTCCCCCCTCCTCCATTTCAAACTTTCATTCCTCCTTCATTTCAAACTCTCATTCCTCCTTCCAAAAAATCTTGAATGATTTTTCTTTTCTCTTGTAATTCCTCAAAGACTCTTAATCAAATTCTAAAAAAATCATTTTGACTATTCAGTGAAAACATTTGATATTTGCAAAAACAATTATTCAAATAATCATTTATACATTTTACTTATTGTTTCTTTTGTTTGTCTATTGTTGGCTTTTTCTTTCTTTTTATTTAATCAATAGTAATTGAACAAGTCAAAGTTCAATATAAGAAGAAGAAAATAAAAATCTATTGTCTCAGTTTCAGCTCTGCATATTCTATTCTCCTTTATGCAATTATTTTTGTCTGGCCTGGAAGTATTCTGATTGGTTGAAAATTGGTTGGATTTTGATTGGTTAAAAATATTTTTTCTTTAGAGTTGAGGTTTACAGATATTGTCTTGCACTGACTCTAACATTTTATTCTGCATAGACAACCAAAAATAATTTGAACTGCTGAGGTTAACAGATCATGTCCTTCATTTTCACTCACCCAGGGTGCCCAGAAATAACTGACAATATCTCCAGTTTTTATTGGTTGTATTGTATTTGTGTGGTTTCAAATATGATATATCCGGGTTAAGGGATATATTCTGAAGTTGGTATTTGGTATATTATCGCAGTAGTAATTGGTATGTCGAATAGCAATCCGTCTGTCGTAGTGTCGTCTAGCGAGTAAGTTTAGCTTGTAGGCATTAGGTATAGGACCAACACAGTGTTGACTATTTATACATGACACTGGCCAATCAGATTATAGTGAGGGGGTACCAAGGTATTTACATATTCATTATATCAAAATATAATAGTTACAACTGCTTATTTGCTAAGTTACATTAACTTTGTTTGTTTGTTTTGTTTTGTTTTACGGCATATCAACCTCAGTGGTTCATTTAATGCCGACAAAGTTTTGAAATAAATTCATTCTTAATGGATAATAAATTTTGTCTATAAACTCAAGTTTTTCTATTTAACCTATAGGGTCCCATACCCTAGCAGGTACTACCACTCCGGGTCAGAGTGAACCAGGGAGCAATGGTGATAAAGGGGTGCTCCACATTCCCCAAACTCCAGAACTGCATCACCATCAGATAGAGTTTAACGTCATTTCCAGGACATGTAGACCCTCAGCCACTGCCTTCTAGCACCCATATGATAAAAAGAGTCTTGAGATGTCCTGAGTACTATAATATTAAACTGCATCTAGTTGTTAGGTTACAGTTTTGGGGTTCTAGGTGTAGAATAATCATACTAGTTCCAATTACCGCCGAATTGGTAAGACAAGGCAGCAAGCAGTCGTAACTCAATACGAACCTGGTTTGCTGCAAAGACTACTGCAAAATGGCAGGTTATTTATGAAGCCTCAGAACATCATACAAACCAAGCAGCCAATCAGGACTCAAGGAATGGAATCATCCAAATGCATGAGTGGACTATTCTGAATTCCCATAGGTTCCAGTTGTTTTGACACTGGTTCAGTTGTGTTTAGCCAGTTGCTGTTGTTCAAACCAATAGTAGACTGACTGACTTCAATACTAGGGAGTGTGGAGTATCCCTTCATTGCTATTACTCCAAGGTCTATTCTGACCCAGAGTGGTAGTACCTGTTAGGGTTCTATCTATTGATTGAATAGAAAAGGTAATTTAAAAACAAAAATGTGTATTGAATAATTGGGTAATTTATGAGGAAGTGCGTCCCGGTCTCCTGCCTCATAAATTGCTACCCGCTGACTATTAAAATAACGACCCCAGTTATTTTAAATACTAAGATTTTCTTTTATTCATGTTTGTTTAATGTCTTGTTTTTAGTTTAAATAAAAAAGAATTAAGACAAAAAAGAAGCGACCCCCCCCCCATACATTTACTTGTTGAAAATATCTATCTATCTAACTATCTGTCTATTTATCTCCATTTGTTTATATCTATCTATATTATTTTGTTTGTTTATCTATCTATCTATCTATCTATCTATCTATCTATTTATCTATCTCAGTCTATTCCAAACTATATATCCATCTTCATATCTAAACAGGAATTACGACAAATTACGATAAATAAACAAGAATTACGACAAATTACGATAAATAAATAAGAATTACGATAAAAAAGAGAAGCCCCCCCCAAATACATTTAACGCCCTAAGTTGGTTGTTTTCTTTCAAGTAACACTGTAGCTGGGGTCATTATTTTAATAGTCACCAGGTAGCAATTTTTGAGGTAGGAGACCGGGACGCACTTCCTCATAATTTACCAATAATTGAGTTTGAAGAAAAAAGATTGAATACCCATCAAGAGTGAATAGGACAGAGCGTTTTTGGCATGAAATAACCCAAAAGTGTTGATATACCATAAAAGCCAACCAAAGAGTTCTTAAGATGTCCTGGGTATGATGTTAAACTGCATCTCGTTGTGAGGTTACAGTTCTGGAGCTCTAGGGATTGTGGAGTACCCCTTCATTGCCATTATCCAAGGTCCACTCTGACCTAGTGTTAGGCCACTACCATTCACATCCATACATTAACACATGTTCATGCCATATACATACACAGATACCTACATATTTACACATTGTAAACCCTTTTTCTCTTGCTGTTGGTAACTGACTTGTTTTTGTGACCCGTGTAATTGGGTCGGACAAGTGGCTGTACACGCGTCCCTTTGCAGCATCTTTGGATCAATTAAAAATATCTTCAGCAATGGGCACACAGAAAAGACACACCTCCGAGTAAATATGCATCACCGATCTCTCCATAGCTGAACAATTTTTTACCTTCTCTTATTTACGGTCTGTTAAGAAATTTGAACTTTTTCCTTTGTATTATTTTGTAAACTTGTTTATTTGTGTTTGTCAATACATATATTTATCATGCTAATTCATTCCATCGTCTTCAGTTTTTTCCTTTATCGTTTTCTGTTTTCGTAGACCGTCTTGAGTTAAACTATCTCTCTCTCTCTCTCTCTCTCTCTCTCTATATATATATATATATATATATATATATATATATATAATATTTCCTATTTCCATTATTCATACAGTCTTTTTTCTTGTAGACCCTTTGCTAGTCTATTTATAGAATCTCTTAATATTTTTTTTTTAAACAACCCCACCCACATATACACTCACAACAATGACAAAAAATACCCAACATTTTGCATTAGATCATTGAAATAAAAATGAACTGACACATAAAATAGGTGTGACCAATCATTGACCAATCAATTTTCATATTTTAGGTCACATGCTCCGAATTCTTCTCACCAATTGCACAAAAAGTAAATAAATAAATGAATAATATGAATATAGGTAACTTTTTTAATTTTATTTAAGTGACTGCATGAGGGTGTGGTCTGAAATGGAGTTAATTAATTTCCCATATAAAGATTATTTGTACAGTCACCATCCATGAATTATTTTGACTAATATGAATGTGTGTATGTTTTGCATGCAGGTATACATTTGTGTGTGTGTGTGTGTGTGTGTGTGTGTGTGCATGCATGTATATGTGTGTCTTTGTGTGTTCATGTGTGTGTGTGTTTGTGTATGCGTGTATACGTGTATCTTTGTGTGCGTGTGTGTATTTATAATTAGACTTACAATTATACATTGCTTTTAACTTGCATAATCTCTTTAACATATGTACATCTCAGCATTCCAAATATAAGCATATGTTGCAATTAATGTAATGCATATCAAATAATTGCAGAAATATATCAAAAAGACTATTGCACAATGAGGAAAATATTATTATATATATATATATTATATATATATATATATATATATATATATATATATATATATATATATATATATATATATATATATATATATATATATTTTCAAAGGAACCGTTTCGTCTTACCCGATGAATGCTTCAGCAGAAACCGCTGGTTGTAATACCGTTCCCGTAATTAAATAATAAAAGCAAAAACTTTTATTTGTTTTGATTTCTCATTGAACTATCAACGCTCTATCATAGATATTGAGCACTCTTCTAATAACACTGTACGTTGGATTACTTTTTCTAGTATACTAGTGCCAACCATACACATTAATAATATATATATATATATATATATGTGTGTGTGTGTGTGTGTGTGTATTTGGGCAGCATTCTTTCATTTATACATGTAGAATTAAACAAAAGGCACATCTCCTGTTTAACAATTTTATTTTTTATCTTTTCTAATTTTCTGGCCAACTTTTTAATATTTGGGTGGAATTCATGGATAAGTCCACCAAAGTTCAGTTCCCGAGTACTTTCGGCACTTCAAAGTGCCATCATCAGGGGTGATGTATTCCAGTTTTTAAAAAAAAATTATATTAATGTGGAGGCTGGAAGGAGAAGAATTAGTGAGAAAGGTGCTATAGGCATTTTAGAATGTGTGTACTGTATTGGAAATTAATTTTGTTTAAGGATGGTTTGTATTGTTTTATGTATAAAGCTTCTAGTATTTGGAGTTTTTGTTTATTTTTTTCTTTGTGCAGAATGTGTGTATTTTCCGTTAGAATATTTCGGTAATTAGAGTGGGGGCATGAATGTAATTTTAGGTGTTGTGAAATATATATATATATATATATATATATATATATATATTATATTATATGTATATTAGACAAAACGTGACTCATTGGTCACCCATTCAGCTCTGGGTAGATAATTGAGATTAGGGAAAAAGGCGTTTTCAAAACGAATAAAATTTCTAAAAGAATAAATATGGCCGGATGAAACCTTACAATCATTTTGTTAGCTTTCTAAGAAAGGAAATATTTGACCTTAATTAAGCTACGGGTTGCTGGTTGTGAAATTTAACATAGAAATACATTTCAAATTCTCCTGGCTCTCTCTCTCTCTCTCTCTACTCTCCAGAGAAACTAACATTATATAACAAGGAGGTAGTCAAGAGATACATATAGGGAAGAAAGTGATAGACACAGAGTAAAGTAAGAGATTGGTTAGTTTTTGACTTAATTGCAAATTACGACTAATTAGAACCAATTAAAACAGAATTTTTTTCAAACGTGATTCAATCCTAAAAGTAAGGAATAATTTAGTATAATTTTCATGTCATTAAACTAAACAGTAAAAAAGCCTTTAGGAAGCAAAAGTTGATTAACTCAGCTTTAGTATAATAATAGATAGTAAAAAATATATATTAGTTTGTGTAAATATATTCATTTACATGTGGGCTTACCAATCTAGTTGCTGATTATCTGACTTGGAAACAGGTAGTACTGGGGAACATGGCACCAGTAGTACCAGTAGTACTAGTAGTACCAGTATAAACTATAGAAGCCATGTGTCATAAAGGAAAAAAAAAGATGCAATAACAAATTACATATGTATAATTTTGATTTTTTTCAACTGTTGTGCTCATCTTTATTGTGGTATGTAAAATCAGAACATTTCGGCTGCTGTTTCCTCCGACCTTCCTCAGGTGTTTCCTGAGCATCACAATATGACCCTGTTGGGAATTTAGCAACTTAACTCTTAACATCCTATACCACCTCATTCCACCTGGCCGGAAGTCACATTCATTTTCCTAATCTACCCCAAACGATAACCTTTGTTTAAAATTAATATTAAACATATTTAGAAGTCTTTGATTTTCGGGAAATAACAGGTGACTTTAAATGAAACAGCCATTTTTAGCCATTTTTTGATAAATCCTTATGGGGCTCTGGACTTGGAAAATTCTCAACAGGATATTAAGAATTAATACCACAGAAAAAAGAGACATACTTTTTTTTATCTCTGGTAAGCGCAGTTACTCATATATACACATTCCACATGAGATCCACCTTAAAATCAATTAATGAGGCAACACATCAGGACTGCTTTTCAATAACACGAGGTATGTATTTTTATTTAAAAACACTAACTGTTAAAAGGTCAAAGGGCAAGTAACTCACCCTTACAAAAATGGGTTTGGTCAGATAACTTCTGACCTGACTATTATTAGAGTCTATTAGTATTAACAAGCACTGACTAAAGTGAATGTCAACAGACCCAACCTAGGAAATCCTTTTGAATAGTTTGGCTGTTGATCAAACAAAGCAAAATGATTGAACCATATGACCCTTAGGCACCCCTTCCGCGATCTCGACTCACAAGGACACTTTTCTCATTTACACCGTCAAAATCCAGTTGTTTGTTAGCGGTTAGGGTTAGGGTTAGGGGTTAATTTAATAATTAAAAAAAAACTCTAAAAATCATCTGTTAACAATTAACCTTATTTTGACAGTGTAAATAGAAAAAATGTCCACACGAATCGAGATCGCAAAAGGGGTGCCTAAAGGTCATATGGTCCAAATGATTCCCCAGGTTGGGACATTGCTAAGCTTGGATACACAGGAAACAGTTGAGGAAGGCTGAAGGATACAGCGACCGAAACGTTGTGATTTTACATACCAAAATAAAGATGAGGACAACAGTCTGAAAAATCAAAATTATACACATCAAGCCTCATCTAAAAAATTCAGACAAATCAAATTTTGTACGGTTGTCTTTATTGATCAATTTCTCTTCTGGTTTATCGTAGTCAGAGGATGTGTGTGACACTTTGCAATCTGAACTTGGGCGCTGATTCCTCACCAGAGATGCTGATGGGTACGCGTCCCTGATGCACAAAAAACTAAAAGGATGCAAAAAAAATCATATCCATGCATCCCAGTGTTTCTTTCTTTTCTTCCCCTACCATTTCAAATTAACTGTAAATACATTTCAATAGTTTCTAAGAAATGAATTACACAGGATAGGTTACAAGGTAGGGGTTAGATGGCTTTAGTTATTTCCCCAGATCATAAATAAAAACCCTACAATCTATTATGAAACTTTCGTTGGGACATGGTTTATAGTCTCATCTCTGTCACCACACAGTCTACATGTTTTGTTGTGTCTTATCAATTTTTGCTTTAATATAATTTGTTCTCATGTCATTATTTTGAGCAGCAATTATCAGTGACTCGGTTTCTCTCTTGGGATTTCCCTTTTTAACCATATCCAAGTCTTTTCACGTGCAACATCCCCAATTTGTTGTTTGAAATATCCATATAATTGTTTTTCTTCCTATTTCTTTTTTCTTGTTTTCATTGTTTTTCTGTTTGTCCATATGTTGCAGCTGCTGTTATTGGCTGCCATAAGTAATCTTTCTTTGGTCTTTTTTGTGACATCCTCAATTCCTTGGATTGTGGCATCTACACAACCCTCTATGTTGGCAAGACCTCTTCCACCTTCCTTTCTTGATACATATAACCTATCTCTATCATCTCTTAGGGTGTAAAGCCTTGTGCAATTATTATTATTATTATTAATGTTATCATTATTATTATTAGTAGTAGTAATAGTAGTATTACTACTATTATTACTACTGTAACAGTGGTAGTAATAATAATGATTATTATTATTATTATTTTCACTTCTTTTGAGTTTTTCACATTAGCGTTAGCTGATGGTATTTCACTGGAGTTTGAGGGACATCAAGTGTCCTCAGGTCTCCAGGACTCTTCTGAGTATTCTAACTGATTGCAGCAGTGCAGTAGTCTGGATGGTCTCAATTCTTCCTCTGATTTCCAGATCCTCCAGTCTTTTTTCAAAGTTTATTGGGACCGTTCCAAGTGTACCAACACAATTGGTATAACTTTCACTCTCATATTCCACAGCTTTTTCAATTCTCTGGCAAGGTGCAGGTATTTGTCTGTCTTTTCGTTTTCCTTCATCTTCACCCTGTGATCTACTGGAACTGCAAAATCCACCAGTTGACAAGTTCTCTTTTTTTTTGTTTTATTATTATTATTATTATTATTATTATTATTTTTTTTAAAAAAGATGTCAATGTTATTCTAATATTAATGATATAAAATATTGAGATGTAGATAATTATATATTAGGTGCACATTTTAACCAGTTCTCATGATTCATTTTCAGTACTTAAATGTGTTTTATCGAGAGATTAATTTTTCTTATTTAATACAATACGAACGTAATTGGAAAAATATACGTTTTTCCATGACACACTTATTCTATTTTTTTAAAATAAAATTGAAAAATTATTCCGAATTTTTTAATTGGTTACCTCCCTTTCGTTGTCTCCTTATTCTTGACTTAGTTACCTCCCTTGGTTTGATTATTCCCCTTGTCATCCTTTTTTTTTTTTTAGAGGATGAGGGGGTTGCCAAAGACTGCTAAAAGCTAACCCACACTCTTCCACTCAGAGATCATTATTACGTGTTTCTAGTTTCTGGCTGTCATTCAAATCTAGCAAGAACGATTTTTATTTCTTTGACTAACTCTGCTAGTAGCCATTTTATTGTTTATGGTCCAAGTTTATTACTGTCTATCAGCATGAAGCAAATAATAAATCTTTCATCTAATAAAATTATATTCAAGGGTCCTTCAATTCTTTCTCTCTCTCTCTCTTTCTCATTTCATAATTTATCATAACCTTTAAGACAACTATGATTTCTTTTTTTTTCCCTTACCTATCAGGCCATCTTGTATAGTATCTTGGTATTACTATTAACCTTTCTTCAAGAGACAACAGGTCAGACTACCTAACTTCTCTCTGATCTTGCTGGCTTGGGGCCATCCAGTTCTACACTGCTTGCTTTATTTGCAGCTGGCGAATTTGTTGGAGTAACTACTTGTTCTATCGCACTGTCAGTTGCAATATTTTTGCTATTTGGACTGCGGCTTTTTGCAAAATCAGGTAAACAAGGAAGAGACAATGAGTCTTATATTGGCAGGGAAGCAGTCAGTTCCTTCACGCAAGTCTTTATATATTGCAATTCATGTAAGCTAACTTTCTTTCTTTTTTTTTTGTGTGTGTGTGTGATTTTATTTTTAACATTTCTGGCTCTTTTGTCGATTAATTGTTTCCTCGTATAAAAGCCAAAAATGGTTTGACTGATTTCGGTCTGTTTAACAAGGAGAAGAAGAATAACAACAACATCAATGGTCATTTGTACTTTAAATTCTAGATGATGCAAAAAGAAAGAAAAAAGAAAGAAAGGATGATGATGAAGAATAAAACCAAATCATGACTTGATACAATAAACTTTGACCTCTTATAAGCATTCATATGATTCAAGATTCCACTGAACGTGTTGTGATATATATATATATATATATATATATATATATATATATATATATATGTGTGTTTTCATTCCACCTTTTCATACTCATATATATATATATATATATATATATATATTGTTGGGAGACATTTCTAACCCTGTTTCGATCTGAGGGTTCATACATATACCCCCTTTTCCATTTTTTTTTTTTTTGTCCCCCTCTGGCTCACTTCCATTCGTTCTTAAAGAATATTTCTTATACAATCTGACTTTTATTCATCGCCAGTGTTTATACTTGAAAAAGAACCGGTCGAAAAGGCCTTCATATTCCCTTTATTTTATATTTTATTTTATAATAAAATATTACCTCCCTACATACATATGATTCCTCCACTTTTAGTATTATATATATATATATATATATATATATATATATATATATATATGATATGGTAAATGATACCTGATATTTTGATTGCATAACACTCTATTAGAAATAATAAATTGTTACTTTAGTTTAAAAGAAAATTAAGATTTTATTAAAATGTTAGAGGTATAATTATTTATAGGTGATACTAATCCATACACTCCTATAATATCAATATTAATATTATATATATATATATGTGTGTGTGTATGTGTGTGTGTGATATTGTAACTGATACCTAATAATATCCAATTTCATTGTATACCATTCTACTAAAAATAATAAATTCTGCTATCTTTAGTTTCAAAGAAAACTAAGCCTTTATAAAAAAGATGTTAGATGTAAACTTATTTATAGGTGATACTAATATATATATATATATATATATATATATATATATATATATAGTGTGGTATATTTATAAGTAAATAGTGCTCAATATCATGGATAGAGCATGTATATCTAAATTAGGGTAGTGTGGACATGAAATCAATTGCACTTGGTTGCTGACAGTTTCTCGTCTATGTGATTCTCAAACCAATATATATATATATATATATATATATATATATATATATATATATATATATATAATTCCCCAGAAATAAGTGCACCTGTAACATTTTTGGTCGTAAATAATACCTAATAATATTCATTTTGATCGGTTAATTTTTAGTTTAGAAGAAATTTAAGGCTTTATAAAAAAATGTTAGATGTATACTTATTTATGGGTGATACTATATATATATATATATATATATATATATATATATATATATATGTATATGTATATATATATGAAAACCATAATTTATCAAAAATAAATCTATTTTGGCTACTTTTGCCTCTTCAAGTCAGGTTTCATAACAGACAAGAATTACATATCAGGTCTATTTAAAGATGATTTTTCCTTCTCAGTTTATTTAAAGAGACATGATATGTAGTTATTGACTATTATGAAATCAGACTTGAAGAGGCAAAGGTAACCGAAATAAATTTATTTCTGATAAATTAAGGTTTTCATACATTTAATTATGATATAGTCCATATATGTAAAAATATGCACATACACTGATATTTATATGTATATATGCAAAATTTTTATATGTACGTTTCAGTTCTCAATTTTGGTTGAATCCTATCATTAAAACACTTGATACAATTCACCTATAGATAGATAATATGGGTACTATATTTATAAGTAAACAATGCTCAATATTATTGATAGAGATATATATATATATATATATATATATATATATATTGCTTAACTTCGGTTATCTAGTGGAAACCAGTGGATTCAATGTGACTGTACTCACTCTTGCTTAAATGGTCACCCATCTAAGTATTGAATAGGCTCATTGATGCTTAAATTTGGTGATTGAGCAGGAACCAGTGGATTCAAATATGACTTGAAGCTCCAACTCTTTTTGTCATATGGGTGCTAGAAGGTGGTGGCCGAGGGTCTTATTGTTCTGGGTATGACATTAAACTCTATCTGATGGTGAGGTTCCTGTTCTGGAGCTCTGGGTAATGTGGAGTACCCCTTCATCACCATTACTCTCAGGTCCACTCTGACCTGGGGTGGTAGTACCTGTTAGGGTCCCATCTATAGGTTAAATAGACAAAATGTGTTTAAAACAAATTCAGTACCCATCAAGAATGAATAAAACAGAAAGGTCTTCGGCATAAAATGCCCCAGTGAGTTGACGTGTTCATAAAAAAAGATTGAGTATCCATTAAGAATCGATTTATTTAAAAACTTTGTCGGCATTAAATGACCCACTGAGGTTGATATGCCTTAAAACAAACCAAACCAAAATTGATTCTCACTGGGTGTCTCATACTAAACTTAGTAAATAACTACAGTACACTCCAACACATATTTGCATATTTTAGTGTAGTTAAAGCAGCTGTACAGCCACTTACCTCCTATCAAACAAACCATCCAGTTAAGATGAACAAGACATGCTGGATACTGCTGGAGAAGCAAAACGAACTCATAAGTGATGTTCTCCTATGAATTTAGGGTTAAATAGTAAACTTTTTACTGCAGTGCTTTGAAGATGTTTTGAGGTAATCTTGAACTTCAAGTGACTAAATTCATAACATAAAATTGTACTTGCGCATTATTCGAATGAATTTAAATTGTAAAAGGACTTAACTCTCAAAGCAATGAGAGTTAAGTCCCCTTGTTCATTTTCCGAGAAAAAGCTTGTAAACAATGGCAGCCATCTTTGATTCAAGATAATTTTCACGGAGAAAACATGATTCTGTTCAAATCCATTTTAATGCATACTTTTAACTTCAAAATATCATAAAATGTATTTTAATAACAGTTAAGTTCACTTCAAATAATGTGCAAGTACAATTTTATGGTAGGAATTTAGTCACTTAAAGTTCAAGATTACCTGTTTTGATTTATCATTTCTGAGTTTAAATTGTGAATTTAAAATACCTGATATTGCAAATTCTGAAAAGTTTGAAACTTATTTTCTAAATGTTATATACCCTACCTATGAACATTAATGGGTATGTCCCAATCCTTGTAAATACGAGAGTATTATGCTGAGTAGTCTTATACCACTAGCAGTGGTTTATCCTTTTCATGCCACTGGCAAGTATTGTATTTTGTTAATGTTATAAAGATTCCATTTCATTTCCAATCTCCATTTGGTTATTTCCCATTTAGTAACCTTTGTTAGGTTACAATATTTTGGCGATGAGGATAAGATATTAATATTAACCCAAAAAGAAAAAGATATTGATTCTGTGCCAATTAAATCTAAGGAGAGGGTGTTATATACCCTACCTATGAACATTAATGGGTATATCCCAATCCTCATAAATACAGGAGTATTATGCTGACTGAGTAGTCTTATACCATCAGCATTGGTTTACCTTTCTTCGTGCTGTTGGCGGGTATTGTATTTCGTTAATGTTATATAGGTTCCACTTCATTTCCAACCTCCGTTTGGTTATTTCTCATTTAGTAACCTTTGTTCGGTTACAATATTTTGGTGATGGGATGAGATATTGGCTGTGCAGAGAGTAAATCTAAAAAGCGAGTGTTATATACCCTACCTTTGAACATTAATGGGTATGTTTTGATCCTCATAAAAACGTGAGTATTATGCTGACCGAGTAGTTTTATACCACTAGCAGTGGTTTACCTTTCTTCACGCTGCTAGTGAGTATTGTATTTTGTTAATGTTATAAAGATTCCATTTCATTTCCAACCTCTGTTTGGTTATTTCTCATTTAGTAACCTTTTTATTTTTTTAGGTTACAATACTAAAACAATTAAGATTGTCTCTAAAGAAGCTTAGAATAATTGCAATTGAATCCAACTCAGACAAACAAAGAGACAGACAGACAGACAAGACAGAGAAATGAGGTGTTTTATAATTATAGACTATATCCAGATTAGTAGAATGAATTTGTCAGGTAAACACTCATATGCATGTTACCCGGCCTTCGGGCTCTGTGTCCAGTGGTGTCGGCCATTGGACTGGTAAGATATTTGATCGCATGATCCCAGTGGGCTATCCCCCCACCAGTACCTGCACCCTCAATTTAAAGGGGCAGGGCTGGTTTTATTTCCCAGTGCCTGAGATGCCTCAAAAGAAGAATGGTGAAGGAATTCACACAGTTTTTAAACACTAGCCATGCATGAGCTTCGGTTTGTGTGTGGTTCCCCATTATAATGATCTTACACAAGACTAACACACTCCTATATATTCAAACAAGAACAACAACCACAGTGTTAAACATGTCAAACACCTTTGACTGTTAAACACTTATTCATGGAATGCAGGTTTTTTGCTCACATCAGAAACCGTTATTTTAATGGAAACTATATGAAAAATCTATTTAAAAATGTCAACTTTTTGAAGGAAATACAATTATACCATAGAATATAGACATGAACTTAATCAATACCATAAAACATGATCAAAATATTTAAGCACAAAATAAATAAGGCATTTTCTGTGCGAAATATTTAAGCAACATATCTTTTTAAATGTTCAGCAATACCATTTTAAAATACATTTAAAAACTAAAATTATAACAACAATTTTTTTTTATTTTGGTACAAAGCCAGATTGAGTGGCTGGTGTTAAATTCTTGAAGACATGTTCCAAACTTTTCAAGCAGAAACAATTATCTGGATTAAAAAATGACAAAGGAAACATTCAGACTTAAGTTTTGTTTCTTGGTCAGAATTAAATCAAATCATAGAATCATTTTAGTTCCATTGGTGACTTGCATTAGTGAGTTTGATTCTCACTGAGTGGCCCGTAATTCAAGGCTTCTGCTAAACTAAGCTAAGCTAATGATAATATTCATTTTAGTTCCATTTGTGACTTACATAGTCTAAGAATTAGTGAGCTAGCAGAACATTGATAATGAGTTTGATTCTCACTGAGTGGCTCATAATTCAATTCTTGTGCTAAACCAAGCTAAGCTGAATAAATGACTATTCATTCTAGTTCCGTTGGTGACTTGCATAGTCTAAGAATTACTAGGCTAGCAGGACAGATGACTACAATGTTAAATATGTTCTGTATACGTTTCTTGTTGGCCAATTTTTACCGGAAATGCCTGCTGCTGCTGATGTTGGGAAAGTTCATAAATAGGAGTGGCAATTTGGCATACATCTTATATGTACAGATTGTCCAACAAAAGTCAAGAGAAGAAATCAGTGTTAAAATTCTGTTAGTGTCTCGGAATAGGATCACTTAGGATGACTCCATATTTGGGGAGAGAGAGAGAGAGAGAGAGAGAGAGTTTTGTTCATTACAAGAGAATTCTGTTAGTGTCTCGGAATAGGATCAGTTAGGACGACTTCATATTTGGAGAGAGAGAGAGAGAGAGAGAGAGAGAGAGAGAGAGAGAGAATTCCGCAACTTATTTTCTTTTTTGTTTGTATATTTTATCATTTCTTGTCTCATTCTTTATTCTTCTTTTTACTTCTTTCCTTCTTTTCCTTTTCTTTTCTTTTTTCACTTTTCTTGTCATTTTCTTGATACCTCCTTTTCTTTCTTTCTTTTCTTTCTTTCTTTCTTTCCCTACTATTTCTGTTCTTTTGTATTTCTTTCTTTTCTTTCTTTCCTTCTTTTTCTTCTTTTTCTTTTCTTGACACATTCTTGATTTATTCTTTTTTCTGTGCTTCATCATTTTTCTTTTTCCTAATTTTTGCTGCTGTTCTTCTTCTTCTTCTTCTTCTTCTTCTTCTTCTTCTTCTTCTTCTTCTTCTTCTTCTTCTTCTTCATTTAGCAGTACATTTATATAACTGCAATAATAAAGAAAATGACTTGCTGCATCTATTATTACCACAGTCGCTGGCAGATTCTATATGCACTCGCTTGAATGCAGTTGTTGCAGCACACACTGCCCCCCCCCAAAAAAAAAAAACCCATCTGAAAAACAATAAAGGAAAAAAAAAATCAACATGTTTAATAGATGCAGTTTGTATTGGTACAAGAAAAGCAAAACAAAACAAGAGACAAAAATAATTCACGATTAACGACAAGAGGAAACAACAATTTCTTTCTCACCAAACCGAGTCTCTTAACCCCGTTGATTTGATTTTATTTATTTTAATTTTTTAGGACTGACTTTCATTTTTTTTTTTTTCTTTCTACATTTTACTACATTTGAGGACATTTGAGTGTCCTTGGAAAAAAAAATAAAGCCAGATCTGCTTGGTTTACTATTTCTCTGAATGTTTGAGATGAGGCTTGATGATTAGTATTATCTGCGTTATTCAGACTATTGTTCTCATCTTCATTGTTATCTGTACAACGTTTCGGCCGATATGCCCTCAGGACTTTTTCAAGAAATACCTGAAGAAGGCCGGAGAGTACATCGGCCGAAACGTTGTACAGATAACAATGAGATTGAGGACGATAATCTGAATAACGCAGATAAATAATAAAACAATTTGAAATGTAAACTTTAAATATGTATTAAAATAAAACAAACTATATATAGATATATAATACCAATCATGTATTTATTAAAACTTGTTTTAAAAAACAATGAGGACTGTCTAATGTTGCATGTTCAAATTTTGAGTGTATTTATTCTATGTTATGATGATTTACTTGAAACTATAATTGTAGGTGCTGGTTTAGTTCAGTGGGTAGAGCTCTGGACTTTTTACTAGCGCTAGACTAAGGAGATTGTTTTTGGTGTCTGCCATCAACTCTTCACTTTACTGCACAGATTCCTATGCTGCTCATATGCTGAGTTGGCGAGGAACGGTCAAATCAGGAACCTTGTGATTTCTAGTTGGACGCTCTACCGACTGACCTAACAGTGGTAAAGTGAGGAGGTGATGGTAGGTGTGGCGCTCCACCTCAGACGCCAAAAACAATCTCCTTGGTCTAGTGCTAGTGAAAAGGGGATAGACTCCCTTGCTGTCTGGCTGATACCGACTTTAAACGACCCAACGACTTTACTTTATTTTACTTTTATACCACAAGGTTCCTAGTTCGATACCGGCCCTCGCCTACTCAGCGTATGAGTAGCACAGTGATCTGTGCGGTAAAGTAAGGAGCTGATGGTAGGTGTGGCACCCACCTCAGACGCTAAAATAATCTCCTTGGTCTAGCGCTAGTGAAAAGGAGATAGACTCCCTCACTGCATGGCTGATACCGACATTAGGCTGCCCCAACGACTTTTTTTTTACTTTACTAAGAATTATTATTATTAATTAGTTGAAACTATATAACTGTGTGCAGACAAATGACTATTAATTAGAAATAATTTCTTGAAACTATATATTAAAAATGCTGGATATATTATAACTGTGTGCGAAAACATAGAATATACTGTTTTCACAGCAGTGAGGTTAGATCTCCCCCAAAATAAAAGAAGCCAACCCAGATTCCCCGATCCATACAGAGAAGAGACAACCTGATCCATTTAGTAACAGTACAACAATGTCTTTCAAAAGGGGGGCCAAAAAAATTCAAAAGTTATATTCCTCTAATTCTCTCCTAACTGTAAGGAATCTTCAAATAATCTCAGTCCTCAGCTTTCAATCTTCTCTTCTAAAGAACACCGTCACTCCTCACTCGCTTTGGTTATTTTAAGTACGCACAAAAAACCAAAATCCGGGCGCATGTTCGAACCTCGCGTCCGTCCAGTACCTAGATTTACATTTGTTTTTGCATGCGGGCGGATGCGGGTTCGATCCCGACAGGCAAGACAAAGTCTTGCTCTTTTTCGTTCTCTGTCACACAATGGGATAAGATGA
>CM042161.1:74686274-74693774 GCA_023376005.1 Doryteuthis pealeii | reverse complement strand
TTCTCAGGATTAGCAGCAGCAGCAGCAGCAGCTTGTCTAAATTTCTGTGATTAATTTTTTTCTTCTGACTTCACACAATTTCAGATGGGAATCTTCATCACGTTCTATCATAACATTTACTCCCCATAAAAAGATACAAATAAAAAGTATTGAGATTATAGCTTTAAAAGTTGGCGGAACAGCCTATTGTTGGTATCAGCTGGACAGCGAGGGAGTCTATCCTCTATAGGGAGATTATTTTTACTGAGGTGGAACGCCACACCTACTGTTAGCTCCCCACTTTACCACACAGCTCAGATTACCCAATCTGTGCTACACGTGTGCTGTATTGGCAGGGACAGGTATCAAACCAGGAACCTAGCGATTCCTCCTCTTTTCGCTTGTGCTAGACCAGGGAGATTGTTTTTACTGAGGTGGAACGCCACACCTACTGTTAGCTCCCCACTTTACCACACCACACAGCTCAGATTATTCAATCTGTGCTACTCATATGCTGTGTTGGCAGGGACACGTATTGAACCAGGAACCTAGCGATTCCTAGGTGGGTGCTCTACTGACTGGGCTAAACTGGACACTCATTTTTATTATAAAAATCTAGAATCAAAATCAGGGGGGGTCCCCAAACTTTTCACCCTAAAGTCCACAAAACTTAATTCAGGAGAGTCAGGGACAGATCCCCCCCCCCCCGTCCTCAGTTACATTTCCAAGGTCAAGTCATGTTGAAAGCACTGGTTTCTGCTAAATTGAAATTAAGCAGCAATGAGCGAGTTTAGTACTTAGATGGATGACCATGTAAGCAACAGCAGTTACTGTATGCAACCTGATATCAAAATGACTTGATTTGGCATTAAATGACCCGAAAAGGGTTGATATGCCATAAAACAAAACACCCAACCAACAAATATAATTAGAATCTAAATTATATATATACTCAACCTTTTTACCCTAATGACTACAAAGATTAACTCTGGAGGTTCTGGGACTGCAGAAAAATTGCCAACCTGGAAAAAAAAGTCTCATTACTTTCTAGACAGACCTTTTTAGCTTCGTCTCATTATTTAATAATAGTTGCCAACCTGAAAAAAAAAAAAAAAAAAAAAAATGAGTCTCATTACTTTCTAGACAGACCTTTTTAGCCCAGTCTCATTATTTAATTAGAGTTGCCAACCTGAAAAAAAAAAAAAGAAAAGTTTTATTACTTTCTAGACAGACCTTTTTAGCCCAGTCTCATTATTTAATCAAAATTACCAACCTGGAAAAAAAAAGTCTCATTACTTTTTAGACAGACCATTTTAGCCTAGTCTCATTTTTTAATCAAAGTTGCCAACCTGAAAAAAAAAAAAAAAAAAAAAAAATCAGTCTCATTACTTTATAGACAGACCGCATGGTTTCTAGACATCATCGTTTCATGCCTTTCCCAAGTTTAAAAGGAAGTGCAAACTATTTCAACCAGGATTTAAACTCATGTCACTGTGCTCCTTTCCAACGATATTAACCATTATGCTATATGTCTTCCCCCCCCCCCAAATATTGATATGCCGTTAAACAAAGAAACAAACCCGAACAAGAAAGCCATGAACCTATTTCTTTCCCCATCATCTATGGGTAAAATAGTAGAACAGACTGCCTTGATGTGCAACCAGTTTAGGAGAAAGACAACCCTCATTTCAAAATGAGAAACAGGAATACTCTCCCCCTCCTCTCTCATCAAAGATAGAAACACATGTATATCTGGGTATACCACAAATGCATGTCAAATCATTTAGGTGTAGCGATTGTCTGCCCCTGTTTGGATCAATGTGGAGTCCAGAAGAGTTATCTTCCCTTGCTGCAGGTTTTCGCCAGTAGAGGGCTAGAGTATTTAAAGAGTAACCTGGGAAATTCTAATTCTCTTCCTCTGGTACCAGCAATGACTTCACATGGATTAGGCGCTTGTGCCTTTTACACTTAAGTGAGGGGCTTTGCCCCACAACCAGCTATCAGTAAGTGACATTCCTGCAGAAACTCTGTATCACTTCTTTAGGACATAAGTCCTACATTCTTCATATATATGTTTATGTATCTGTTGTTTATGTATTGCTATACCTTTTGTGATGAGTATATATATTCTATGTGTTTCTTATGTGGAAATGGACACAGCGACCAAGAGTTTCAATCCTGGACAAAGCTGTTTGCATTTCATATAAAAGGTAGCAGGGTGACATTCCTTAGGAAAAGTATGCATCCAAATATTCTCCCTCCAGGTATGGATAAATAGGACAAACAGGGCTTTTTAATCTTGGTATGGCAACCAGTCTAGGAGAAGGAAAACTGAATTCAAACCTTAAAAATCAACCTTGATAGTGGCGGGGTTGGATAAATATACACACTTTTATTATTATGAGTTTTTTGGTCTCAATCCTTCCTTTGATTTCCAGTTCCTCTAGTCCCATTTCCAAGCTTTTTTGGAACCGTTCCTAGTGCACCAACAACAATTAATATATTTTAGCTCAGTCGGTAGAGCGTTCGGCTAGAAACCACAAGGTTCCTAGTTCGATACCGGTCCCCGCCAACTCAGCGTATGAGAGGCACAGGGATCTGTGCGGTAAAGTAAGGAGCTGATGATAGGTGTGGCGCTCCACCTCAGATGCTAAAAGCAATCTCCTTGGTTTAGCGCTATTGAAAAGGGGATAGACTCCCTCGCTGACTGGCTGATACTGACTTTAGGCCACCCTGTCGACTTATTATTATAGTGCACTGATGCTGATAGCTTTTTAATTTAGTGCATCCTGGGACTCACAGATTTAATTTGAATGAGTCCCTGGGAAATTTGATGGGCTCCAACTAAAAAATAAAATCTGTTTGTTATTATCTTATAACTTCTTTGTTGGAGTAATTCATGTACGCACATTTACCCACGTTGGAAGGTTACTGCGAACCTTCCAACTAATTATTAGAATTTTACATCTTATATAGGGTTATCTTAAGCCTGGAAGTTAGGAAATCCCCTTCATTGTATATTAGAAGTGGTTAACGGCGTTGCCTGGGTAGAAGGGGATTTTTTAAAAAGTTAGTCTCGCAGATCTATTATTACTGAATCGTAAGTTGGATCCTTGCAGGATGCCCCATTAAATACCCTACTTAAAAAAAAAACAAAAAAAACCTTGCATTGATCCAGACACTGAAAATAAAAATTAATATCTAATATTTAAGATATAAAATGCAACCCCCCCCCCCAGAAATTCCATGCTTTTATCATTTAAATTTTATCTTTTTAATTACCTTCACACAAATATAAATCAAATCTTCATTATTATTGCTCAAAAATCAAAATCTGGTGATAGTGAATGTGTGCCTATATTTACTTTGTTGTTAATTGTTTTATTTTTGTAGTTTCCTCCGGACATACATACACACAATTGCCCTTTTATATATGTATAGATTCATATTAATATTTTTTGTTAAGTTGTATCTTCAGAATTTTTGCTCACAATCCTCTAATGGCCTTGTTCTAAATCTTATCTTTCGTATTTGTCAATATCAAATATGAACTTAGATAATGATCAGATGGATACGTAACCAGAGATAAATGGGAACAGATTTCTAAAGGCATTAATAACAAAAAATATATATATATATATATATATAGATACGACACAAGTTAGCAGATATGATCAGACCTATTTACGGTAATCTGTAGTTTGTACACGCTTGACATGAGAAAAAAAGAGTTTTGATCAGAAAAGTGAGGGCTAAAACTCAAGAAAGACAACTCTTTTTTTTGCGTTGCTCTGGGATGAAATAACACTATAATCTAAATTTAGTAACAGCAGGTAGTGTACGCAACCTGAGATCTGTATAAAAGACATAATAATAATAAGAAAGTAGAAAGAAGGAAGTTAAGCAATAATGGGCCTGTTCAGTTCTTAGATGGGTAACCATTCAGTAACAGCAGGTAGTGTACGCAACCTGAGGCCTGTGTGAAAGACTTAGTAAGACTTAATGAATAACAAGAAAAAAACAGGAAGAAGTTAAGCAACAATGAGCCTGATCAATACTTAGATGGGTAACCATTTACAGTGATACAGGCAAGAGCCACTGCCAGCGGTTTACAGTAGGATTGCAGTGGTGGGGAAAGCCGCTGTGAGTGGTTTAAAGTAGGCAAAGAGTTAATACAGGAAAAACCAAAAGAATATTTAAATAACAAATTAGGACATTTATTCTGAAATAAAAAAATAAGGAGACGTTAAAATCGACACCTTAGTTATTGTAGTGTGAAAAAAAACTGAAACAAATTGTGTTAAAGAAAGAGAAATCAAATTATCTCTAGAAAATAGAAAATTATTCAGTTTAGTTGTGGACAGATGATTTTTGGATATTGGCGGGAACTTAATAGAATGATTGAAAATAAAATTAGATTTTTCGGCCATTTTGTAGAATAAACATCATGCTGGTAGAAGAATCCTAATTACCGTTGAATTGGTAAGATAAGGCAACAAGGTAAGGTCTGTATTGAGTTACGGCTTCCTTGTTACCTTATTCGATGGTAATTGGGATTCTTCTACCAGTTGTTGAGGTCAGTAAGTCAGTATACTTTTGGTTTGGAAAACAGCAACTGGCTAAGCACAATTGAACTAGTGCCCAAAACAGCTGGTACTTATGGGACTCAAGAATAGTCCATTCATGTATTTGGGTGATTCCATTCCTTGAGTCCTGATTGGCTACTTGGTTTCTATGATGGTATGAGGCTTCATAAATACTCTGGCATTCTGCAGTAAAATTGCAACAAGGTTAGATCTGTATTGAGTTACAGTTACTTGTTGTTTTGTCTTACCAATTCAATGGTAATTGGAACTTAGTATGATTATTCTATAGATATTGGTGGGAACATAATAGAATGATTGAAAATAAAATGAGATTTTTCAGCCATTTTGTAGAATAAACATCATACTGGTAGAAGAATTCCAATTACCGTTGAATTGGTAAGATAAGGCAACAAGGTAAGATCTGTATTGAGTTACGGCTTCCTTGTTGCTATATTTGACGGTAATTGGGATTCTTCTACCAGCATGATGTTTATTCTACAAGGATGGTCTCTCAAAATGACCGATACAGACGGTTGGCAAGGGGCGAGTCATGGGTGAACATGCTGGCAGTGCAACCTGATGATGTTGATTACCCTGACCGCACCGCTTTGAACTTATGAGCCACCGTATCGTTGGTGACACTTTCTCCTCCCTTCTCTCTTATTCCGCCTTCTCCTGTCTCTACCTCTGCTGGGTTAGCTCAGTCGGTAGAGTGTTTGGCTAAAAACCACAAGATTCCTAGTTCGATACTGGCCCTCGCCAACTCAGCGTATGAGTAGCACGGGGATCTATGTGGTAAAGTAAGGAGCTGATGGTAGGTGTGGCACTCCACCTCAGATGCAAAAACAATCTCCTTGGTCTAACGCTAGGGAAAAAGGGATACACTCCCTCACTGATTGGCTGATACTGACTTTAGGCTACCCCGACAACAATGACGACTACCTCTACCTCACACCTTCCGGCGCATCCGTCCTCTCCCCTCCATTTTTCGCACCCTCCCCCCACCTTGTCCATGTATATGCACATAGCAGTTTCTTGGCTTAAAATAAAATTCTGATAAAGCCTCGTTAATACACCAAGGTGAAATATTAATTGAATAAAGTAGTTTGTGTTTTATCTGCTTTTATTCCTCAACTTTTAATTACATATATATATTTAATCGTATATATATATAAGATTTTTATGTGATTGTAAATGTTGGCTGATAATGAATATGAGTAATCTATATATTGTATGACTGTTATCATCTTGTAACACCCTGTGGTTGAAAATGAGACTATCCAAATTGTCCCAGATGAAATGCAAAATGTAAATCCTGATTATCTGGTGTTGCTTATATGTATTATTTTGATTTTCAAACTGTTGCCCTCATTTATAATCTAATACTCATGCTCCTTAATTGTACGGCCGTTATTATCTTGCAACACTTTTTGGTAAAAAAAAAAAAATGAGACCTTATAAATCATCCAAGATGAAATGCAAAAGTGTAAATCCTGATTATCTGGTGTTGCTTATTTGTTTTGTAAATTGTAGAGTTTTTATTAATGATCTGAGGAAATAACTAAAGCCATTTAACTCCTACCTTGTAACCTATCCTGTGTAATTCATTTCTAAGAAACTAATGAAATGTATTTACAGTTAGCTTGAAATGGTCAGGGAAGAAAAAAGAAAAACACCTGGATGCATGGATATGATTTTACTGCATCCTTTTAGATTTTTGTGTGTCAGGGACGCAGGACGCGTACCTATCTGCATCTCTGAGGGTATATAACATAATGTGAAGGGTTAAATCCTACTTAACGGACATAAATTCCACCATCGTATGTCACCCTGCTAAAATTTTAAAAAATATTAAAAATCAAGGAATTAATTGAATTTAATGAAATTTTCAGTGTTGATACATCAATGAATAAAAGATATAATGCACCAGTTATTTTATTTAAAAACTTTTACATTTTTTCAGGTCAATTAACTTTGAACCACGTATGTTTGTGAATCTGTGTTACACCTCAAAGATACGTGGTTCAAGTTAACTGAGCTGAAAAAATGTAAGAGTTTCAAATAAAATAACTAGTGCATATATATATATATATATATATATATATATATATATATACTAGGAATGGTTAAATCAAACTTAACAGACCTAAATTACACCATCGTATATCACCCCGCCGAAAAAAAAAATACCAAAAATCAGGGAATTAACCGAATTTAATGAAATTTTCAGTGATGATATATTAACAGATAAAATATGTTATTCTATTTTAAAACTTTTACATTTTTTCTGGTCTGTTAACTTTGAGCCACGTATCTTTGAGACGTAACACAGATTCTCAAAAATACGTGGTTCAAAGTTGACTGACCTGAAAAATGTAAAAGTTTTTAAATAAAATAACTGGTGCATTATATTGTTTATTCATTAATATATCAACACTGAAAATTTCATTAAATTTGGTTAATTCCTTGATTTTTGGTATTTTTTTTTTCCTTTTGGCGGGGTGATATAATAGTGTTTATTTATGTCCATTAAGTAGGATTTAACCATGTGAAGATGCCTAATGAAGAATTTTTTCCTTCTCTCATCTTTGATTCTATCCAAAAAAAATGTGGATGAGAGAAAATGACAAAATGTGCCAAGAAAAGAAAAAGACAGACTTTTTATTCGCACAGATATTTATAGAGATAAGTTGAAATCTTGTATTTCAAAGAGTTCTGAAAATGATACTTACCTGATATATATATATATATATATATATATATATATATATATATATATATATATATATCTTTGATGCTATCAGATTAGATCAAAGAAAGTCAATATCTATCTAATGCATTGATTCAGGTACCTAATATTGCCATTTTAGCATTCAATGACATGGATACTCAAGTTCACATCATATATATATATAGAGGAAAAAAGTAGATAATC
>CM042161.1:74671274-74681274 GCA_023376005.1 Doryteuthis pealeii | reverse complement strand
ATCAAGAAGGTGGTGGTGATGATGATGATGATGATGAGGATCATCATCAAGAACAAGATCATGAAGATGATGAGCATAATCAAGAAGGAGATCATGATGATGATGATAATGATGAAGATGATCAAGAAGGAGATGATGATGATGAGGAAATGATGATGATCAAGAAGGAGGTGATGATGATGATGATGAAGAAAAAATTGTTAATCTTATTTTGGGGGGAAACACAGTACATATCAAACCTCATCTGTGAAGAATAATCAAAGTTCCAATTACTGTCGAATTGGGAAGACATGGCAACAAATGGTTGTAACCCAATACAAACCTGAATAGTTGCAAAGTCTACTGCAGAATGACAGGGTATTTATAAAACTCCACAATATCATTCAAATCAAGCAGCCAATCAGAACTCAAGGAATGGAATCACCCAAATCACCCAAATTCATGAATGGATCATTCTTGATTTCTATATATACCAACTGTCTTGGACACTGCTTCAGTTGTACTCAGCTAGCTGCTGTTATTCAAACCAACAATAGACTAACTGACTTCAATATGGCGCTGCGAACAGGATGCAAACCTGTGAGGGAATATCCCATTGGATTTAAAATTTGGAAATACACAGAGGAGTGCCTTCTAATAGAGAGATACAATCGCACAGCACATACACCGTATCCACTTCAAAAGGGAGACACAGTGTCTGTACAATATCCAAACAACCGTCGGTGTGACATAACAGGCAGAGTTGTCGAAACACTCCCCAATCACCAATACCGAATCAGGATTGATGGATCAAGTAGGATCACATTACGGAATAGCCGATTCCTCAGGAAGCTCCAAGCACCAGTGGCCCCTGTGCCTATTCCTAGCGCTTTGCCTGAGCCCCCTAAACCAATATTTGAGGATGTCCCACAAACCAAAAGAATGGTAACATCAACTAGGGACCAAGCCTCACCCAATGTCACTCCAACCCCTAAGCCAATGCCATCAAAAATACCCTGTGCATTATCAAGATTACTCCCCTGTAATCGGCCTGGTCGAAAGGAACTAATTCCCCCTCAAAGGCCACTACGCCCGCGCAATGGGGGGGGGGGGTGAGGGAAGATGAAGAATAATCAAAGTTCCAATTACTGTCGAATTCGGAAAATAATCTGAAAACTTCAGACAAATAAAAATTGTGATTATGACACTGTTATGACATTGTTGCATTTTTTTGTCTTTAAGTAGATAAAGTTGTCGGGGTAGCCTAAAGACAGCGAGGGAGTCTATCCCCTTTTCACTAGTGCTAGACCAAGGAGATCGTTTTTGTGTCTGGGTTGGATCGCCACACCTACCGTCAGCTCCTCACTTTACCGCACAGATCCCTGTGCTACTCATGCTTTGAGTTGGCAAGGGCCTGTATCGAACCAAGAACCTTATGGTTCCTAGGCGGACGCTCTACCAACTGAGCTAAACCAGAAGATTTTTAGCAAAGTCACTCCCAGCATTACTTGGCTAAATGAAATGATAAGAAACAAAATACTTGAATGAAATAATTCTGATATCTATCTTAGCATTATGACACAGAAATATGAAGATGACATAGATATACAACAAAAAGAGTTTTAAACGTAAAGAAAAGCTCTGATTAGTTTCAAAGGAGTCCTTTGTGTATTATTTTATTGTACTAAATATTTGTTGATCTTTCGTCTTTCGCCAATATGTAGAGTCCTTTTTCATTGCTTGTTTGTAAACAGGGACGGGTTAGCTCAGTTGGTAGAACGTTTGGCTAAAAAACACAGAATTTAACAGTTGTGACTGTTGAAATGAGTTAGTGTACTGTTGGTTTGAACAACAGCAACTAGCTAAGCACAACTGAACCAACGCCAAGACAATTGGTACTTATGGGAATCAAGAATAGTCGACTCATGCATTTGGGGGATTCCATTCTTTTAGTCCTGATTGGCTGCTTGGTTTCTATGATGTTATGAGGCTTCATAAATAACCTGGCATTTGCAGTTGTATTGCAGTAAGGTAGATTCGTATTCAGTTATGACTACATCTTACCAATTCGACAGTAATTGGAACTATTCTACATCTCCCCTTCCCCCCTCTCCCACTGTGCGAGCGTATTGGCCTTTGAGGAGAAATTAGTTCCTTTCGGCCATTCTTTCGATTATTCTACAGTGACAAATACCTGGCTTAGAGGTGACATCATCTAGATTTCAAAACCAAAGCTAGAAATAACAGAAAATCGGATTTGAAAATATCAAATTTGTTCATAAGTTGTAAATAGGATCAATCACTAGGAATTATCACTAAACATTATAGATGCAATTCATTGAGGAAACCAAGAGAAAGAAAACTCTGAATTCAAACCTGTTAAACTCCACTTAAGAAATTGGGCATGTGTTGCCTCCTGCTCATGCAGAGGGGTTAGTAAATATATATATACAGGATCCTACCCAAAATTTGAACATGAAAAAAAATTACTTACCTTAATACCTAGTTTCCACTGCTTCCTTCAAAGTATTGTTTTGCCTTCTATTTGTGCACTGGCTTAAAAAAGGTATTGCTAATAAAAGATTTGGGCAAATCTCTATTCTACATTTATTTCAGACTTGTGGCTTAGTTTCATCTTGTATAAGGCATGTACCTCAATTGTACATTCATATTTATATTTTTTGTGTAATTGCTTCTTAAGAGGATTTTAAGAGGATTGCTGCATTTCTCAGTGATACCTAATGATGGGTGTTCAAGACTTGGTAAAAGTCAAGATGTTAACTTTTAGGAGGCAAACCTGAGCTGGGTTAGTTCAGTCGGTAGAACACTTGCCTAGGAATCGCAAGGTTCCTAGTTCGATACCAGCCCTCACCAACTCAGCGTATGAGTAGCTCAGGGATCTGTGCAGTAAAGTAAAGAACTGATGGTAGGTGTAGAACTCCATCCCCAGACGCAAAAACAATCTCCTTGGTCTAGCGCTAGTGAAAAGGGGGATAGACTCCCTCACTGATTGGCTGATACCGACTTCAGGCTATCCAGACGATTTACTTTTCTTTTTTTTTTTTTTTTGTAAACAGTCAACATACAGCTGATCTAGTCGGAAATGGGGCTTTCAGCATGAGTTGACTGTCAACAACTCCACATAAAGAAAAGCTCTGATTAGTTACTAAGGACTTCTTTGTACTTTTTTTATTGTACTCTCTCTTTCTTACTCTTTCTTTGTACAAAATATTTATTAATCTTACATCTTTTGCTAATATGTAGTCAGTTTTTGGTTAAATTTACTTAACGGACATAAATTCCACCATCATATGTCACCCTGCTGAAAGAAAAAAAATACTAAAAATCAGGAATTAACCGAATTTAATGAAATTTTCAGTGTTGATATATTAATGAATAAACAATATAATTCACCAGTTATTTTATTTTAGAACTTACATTTTTTCAGGTCCGTTAACTTTGAACCATGTATCTTTGAGGTGTAACACAGATTCACAAATATACGTGTTCAAAGTTAATTGACCTGAAAAAATGCAGAAGTTTTTAAATAAAATAACTGGTGCATTATATCTTTTAGTCATTAATGTATCAACACTGAAAATTTCATTAAATTTGGTTAATTCCTTGATTTTTAGTATTTTTTTTTTTTCGGCGGGGTGACATACGATGGTGGAATTTATGTTCATTAAGTAGGATTTAACCCTTTTTTTATTGCTTATTTGTAAACAGTCAACATACAGGTGGCCATCTGAAAATATAGATCTGACCTCATTTGTTTCTCCATCTCTAACTACTAAGGTCAAAAGATGCTGTCCAAAAAGATTATATTTTGTCATATCCCTTGGTTGAAACATGTGTTGGCACTCCATTAAAGCATTTTTATTCCTTTATTTATTTATTTTTTCAACATATATAGAAAGCCTGTGTTGTATCAGTTTAACAAATGGAATGGGTCTGATTACTTTAAGATATCAACACTAATTACTGGTCGTGTTGAGAGATCTGCAAGCATTATAGCCCCAAGGTGCCAAGCAGCTAACATGGGCACATTAGAAAGAAAAAAAAATGATATTTCAAAAATAAGTCCACTCCTTTCCAGGTGCTGATAGGTACATGTCCCTGGCGCATAGAAATCTAAAAAGATGCAGTAAAATCTTATCTAAGCAACCCAGGGTTTTTCTTTTTTCTTCCCTCACCATTAGAAATGAATTACACAGGATAGATTACAAGGTAGGAGTTAGATGGTTTTAATTGGGACCCATAGATTTTCCTGGGGACTCATTTGGGTTGCATCAATTTAACAAATGGAATGGATCTGATTACTTTAAGATATCACTAATTAAACTGTTGAGAGATCTGCAATATTATAGCCCCAAGGTGCCAGGCAGCTAACATGGGCACATTAGAAAGAAAAACAATATGTAACTGTTCAAAAGTAAATACACTCCTTATATATACTAGCAAATATATGCATCAGTGTCTGTCTGGCTGTAACTGAAGTTACATCACTGCTTACATCATAATACCCTCAGGAATTGACTAAGTTTATTAATGAGTATTTAATCTATAGTCAAAATCATTAATACATAGAATAAATCTTATTTATTAACAATATCTCTATGAAAATCTGAGTTTGATTTTTCTCAAAATAGCCCATATTATTAGAATATTTACCTTGCATCTCACGTATGCGGGTATGACACAAGGTCGAAGCTCATGGGATGGCGGGTGTAAAAAATGCAATTAATGATTAATTAAACGTGAAAAACACACGTATAATCGACTGCAATTAATCAATATCTTGATTAATCCAGTGGATTTAACCCTGAAGATCCTTATGGTGAAACTCGAGTAGGTTATCACTTGTACCTGTATTACAATATATATATATATATATATATAGATAGATAGATAGATATAAATATAGATAGATAAATATATATATATATTTAGATAAATAGATAGGTACAATATATATATATATATATATATATATATATATATATATGGATATAAATATAAATAGGTAGACAGATACACTCGCACACTTACACATATATAGATGTAGATATAGATAGATAAATATGGAGAAATGCAGATACAAATCTGTTCACTCTTACTTGTGAGTATATATTATTTTTCTCTATTAATGTCTGTGTGTAACTATTGAATTATGTGTGTGTGTGTGTATGTGTGTATGTTTTGGGGTGGGGGGGGAGAATTGGAAGTATTGCCAAGTTAGAAACATAAAACGCAAGCCAAGACAAATCAATAGATTTGATTAAATAAAAAGATATTTGTTGCAAACACAATCTTTGCTTGACACAGTCAAACGTCTAATTCATTCGGATCTTAATACATAACAAATAAATTCAATATTCAATCCACAATCCTTTCTTTATTTGAAAGAAAGAAAAAAAAAAAAAATGTTTTTTTTGTTGTTTTTGTTTTTTTCAAAATTTTAATTTTTTTATCTTTTTTAATTTCTTCATCTTGAATTATTTATTTTTATTTTTTATTTTTTTTTGCAATCATCAAATTTACCGAATGCATTCACTATTTGTAGCAATTTACCAAGAAATTTTATATATATTGAAATTCAATTTTCAATTTCTATTTTTATTTTTTAAATTTTTTGAAAATAAAAAAAAGATTTCTACATTAGAAATAAGGAAGTTAAATCAATTTTACAAAAAAAAAAAAGGAAAAAAATGTAATTGTTAAAATACATAGAGAAAATTTGTTCTCAAGTTTTCTTTTTCTTTTTAATTTTATTGTTATCTTATTTAATCCGTTGAAATTATCTGTGTATTCACCTTGTAGAAAAGTCTTTCTTTAATCTCTCTCTCTCTCTCTCTCTCTCTCATCTCCCTCTCTGTCCGTAAATATTTGAGCATCTCTCTCTCCTCTCCCTCTGTAAACATATGTGTATCTCTTTCTCTCTGTCTATCTGTCTGTCTCTCTGTAAATATTTGAGCATCTTCACTCTTTTTACAAACATCTGTGTGTGTTGTGTGTCTCTCTCTTTCTCTCTCTCTCTCTCTACACAGTTGAGTATCTCCCCCCTCTCTCTTTACAAATGTCTGTGTATCTCCCTCCTCCCTCCCTATCTCTTTCTGTAATTGTTTGAACATCTATCTTCTTTCTCTATCTGCAAACGTCTCTCTTTCTTTCTTTCTCTCTCTCTCTCTCTCTCTCTCTCTCTCTCTCTCTCTCTCTCTCCTGTAAACATTTATAATCAGCAACACTTCCACTTATTAATCATTGTATTTCTATCAACAATGATTAATAGATAAGCAGACGCTTACAGTGTAAAAGTTATCATTGTAAAAAATAGACACAGCGACCAGAGTTCAAATCCTAGACAAGGCTGTTTGCATTTCACATCGCTAATAGACATAGGAAAGGTATGAACCCATCTACCCCTCCATTAAAAATATGAATTATGAATCTTTAAACAAACAAACGTAATTATATTTATTATATGTAAATATATTATGGTTTGGTTTAGTTTCTATGGCAATATCAACCTTTGTGAGGAATTTGATGCCAAAGCCATCCTTGTAGAAGAACAGTAGGAGTACCATTTAACCCATAGCTAGGGGGATGAGGAAGTTTATACAATGATTAATAAGTAAGTAGACGCAAAGTTATCATTGTTAAAAATAGACACAGCGACCCAAGTTCAGGTTATTTCCTATAACTCCAACCTAAAAAACCACTCTGAATGAATTTTATCTGTTAATTAATCTACCCATTATTTTCCTATTAAACTAACCCTTAACCCTAACCCTAACCCTAACCCTAACTTCTTTTTTCCTAGTAGTTCAATAAATAAATAAATAATTTATAAGTCAATCAGGGTGGTTCCCCTTTTTTTAGGTTGGAGTTATAGGAAATAACAGAAGTTCAAATCCTGGACAAGGCTGTTTGCATTTCACAGAGTGCTAATAATATTCTTGGGAAAGGTATGAATCCAATTATCCCTCCAGTTATAGGTAAATAGTAGTGCAGACTGGGTTCTTTAACCTTGGTATGGCAACCAATCTAGAAAAAGGAAAACTCTGAATTCTAAGCAATTGTACTCCTATTTAAAAAAAAAGCTGACCTTTTTTTCGCATCCTGCTATTGGCAGAGGGATGGGGTAAATACGTACGTATGGATGTGCTCGTTGTGTAATGGTTACCCTGTCGAAGGTAATAACACATCGAGATGAGGTCAAATCCTTGATGAGGCTGTTTGTATTTCAAATAGCGCTAATACCCTTGGGAAAGGTATGCATCTAACTATTCTCGCTCGAGCTATGGGTAAATAGTAGGGCAGACTGGGCTCTTTAACCTTGGTTAGGCAACCAATCTAGGAAAAGGAAAACTCTGAATTGAGACCTGTTAAACTCTGCTTAAGAAATTGACCTTGTGTCACATCCTACTCATGTGGAAAGGTTGGTAAATATGTATGCATAAAAGGAATAATAAAGAGTGTGACTTTGTTTCTCTATTCATAAATTCTGCTAGGATTAGAGTGTAGTATCTGTGCACACATATGGTTTGTGTATGCAAATTATGAAATAGTAGGAAGAAACATGACAAGTATTAAGAATAGGGGAAAAGGTTTACTAAGCAAAGATACGAGGTGAACAGAGTAATTAGCATTTGCATGGTTGAATTAACAAGTCCCATGAGATCTTGCTATTTTTCATTTTCGAGTTTTCATCAGACATTATTTATAGGAAAAAGAGATGATTTCGTTCTCATTATTTAGGTACTATATGACAGAGACTAAACTGCTTCTTGTGATGAGGTCCTGGTTCTGGAGCTCTAAGGTGTCTGAAGTCAGCCCCTCATAGCCTAAGGACGGAATCCTGGTAGATAAACAGTCTATGATATGCAACACTACACTTAGACCCTTACTTAGGCAAGACAGGTGGTTGGAGAGGCCCCCTTTGATCAATCAGCTGGACATGTCAAGCCCTAGCACCTATATGATTGCCCCAACCATATTGCCCTTATGGCAAGCCCCAACCCTTTTCATCATATGGGTGCTAGAAGGCAGTGGCTGAGTGTCATCTTGTCTTGGGAATGACTTAAACTTTATCTGATGGTGAAGTTCCAGTTCTGGAGGTCTGGGGAATGTGGAGCACCCTTCATCACCATTGCTCCTTGGTCCACTCTGACCCGGAGTGGTAGTACCTGTTAGGGTCCCATCTATGGGTTAAATAGAAAAAAAATGAGTTTATAAACAAAACTGATTATCCATTAAGAATGAATTTATTTCAAAACTTTGTCAGCATTAAATGACCCACTGATGTTGATATGCCGTAAAACAAAACAAAACAAAACAACCAATGCTCATAGCCATTACTCCCAGATCCACTCTAACCCTGAGTGGTTAGTGCCCTTTATGTATAGAAGATAGATAGATGTTTTTATTGTTTAAAATTTTTTTTTTTTATACCAATTGCTCTGTTCTTGTTGGCTTTGTCATTTCGCATCTAAAAATCTTTGAATTGAACGTTTTCTTTGGCATTAATGAAATTTATGCATCAAAATCTATCAGAAAAGCCAATAAAATCGATACCTTAAATTTTCACGAAAATAGGTAGACTAATAATGCTTAAAAAGGGCACTTTTACGAGATCTTTCAAGCCTCATATCTCTGTCATTCTCAACAGAATGCAATTTCTTTGTTTTTTTTAAATCTACACATTGAAATCTATCAGAAAAGCCAATAAAATCGACACCTAAAATTTTCAGGAAATTGGTCATTTAGGGGGTTTTAAGGGCTCATATCTCCACTAATTCTTCAAATTGTATCTTGTATTTGGAATATTGATCAGTTTTAGAATAATTTGTTGGTTTGAAGACGTTGCGGAGGGTGGGTTTGAAGGAAGATGAAGAAAATTAAGATAGAAAGGAAGTGTAGAAGAGAAAGGAAAAAGGAAAGAGAGAGAGAGAAAGAGGAGAGAAGAAGAGAGAGAGAAAATAAGAAAATAGTAAAAGAAGAAAAAAAAAAAGGTTGCTATTCACAGAATTCCATCCTGGCTTCCTGCCTTAACAAACGCTAGGTGGTGATAGCTGAAAAAACAACCCTCCCTAAATGAAATAAAAATACCGAAAAAATGTTTTGATTTTTTATTTGTAATTGATTGTCGAAAAAAATAAATAAAATGAAAATACCAAAAAGAAAAAAAAAAATTTTTTAGCAGATTGAAGGGGTTTTTATTGACATTATTTTTTTTAGTGGTTTTAAGGCATTAAAAGTAAGCCATATTTCTATCGACAAGTAAATATAAATATTTAGCCTACTCCCTTAAAAATATTTAAAGAGAGAGAGGGCTAGAATATTTATATTTACTTGTCGAAAAAAGACTGGAGGCGGTAAAATATTGCATTAACTTTTCGGGAAAACGCCTTAAGTGCTTCAGCAGGCACTGCTTCAGCTAGGGACTTCATTTGTAGGAAAGGTTGTTTTTTCAGCTATCACCACTTAGCGTTTTTAAGGCAGGAGGCCGGGATGGAAAGAAAGAAGACAAAAAGAGAAAAAAGATGAAAAAGAGAGAAAGAAGAAGAAGAGGAAGGAGAGAGAGAGAGAGAGAGAGAGAGAGAGAGAGAGAGAGAGAGAGAGAGAGAGAGAAAATGAAGGGGAGAACAAAGAAAAAAACAAAAGAAAGAAGGAGAAAAAGATGAAAAATAGAAAGAAAGAAGGAAAAAAGATAAAAAGAAAGAAAGAAGAGTAAAAGAAGAAGAAGAAAAGAGAGGGAGATAAAAGAGAAAAGAAAAGAGAGGAAAATAAAGGAAATAAAAATAAAATAAAAAGAGAAAAGAAAGAAGAGAACAGGGAAAAAGAAAGAAGATAGAGAGAGAGAGATAGAGAGAGAGAGGGAAGAAGAAAAAAGATGAAAAGAAATCAAAAAAAGAAAAAAAAGAGATTACAGAAAGAAAGATGAAAGTGAAATATGATGAAGAGAAAGTAAAAGAAAACTTACTGTCTATGGTTTTGAGATAATGGTATCTGTGAGGGT
>CM042161.1:74613774-74668774 GCA_023376005.1 Doryteuthis pealeii | reverse complement strand
GGTAGGTAGGTAGGTAGGTAGGTAGGTAGGTAGGTAGGTAGATATGAACAGACTGATATAGATAGATATGAACAGACTGATATAGATAGATAGGTAGGTAGGTAGATATGAACAGACTGATATAGATAGATATGAACAGACTGATATAGATAGATAGGTAGATATGAACAGACTGATATAGATAGATAGATGGATAGATAGATAGATATGAACAAACTGATATAGATAGATAGATATGAACAAACTGATATAGATAGATAGATATGAACACTGATATAGATAGATAGATATATATGAACAGACTGAGATAGATAGATAGATAGATATATAGATAGATAGATAGATATGAATAGACTGAAATAGATAGATTGATAGATAGATAGATAGATAGACAGAGAGTGAGATATAAACAGACTGAGAGACATGCAAAAACAGAGAGATGCATAGAGTGATGAACAGACTGACTTGATAGATGATAGATAGATAGATAGATAGATAGATAGATAGATAGATAGATAGATAGATAGCATTGAGGGGGGAACATAAGTTTATCGACTATCATTGTCTCTTCTTGCACCTCGCACGAAATTATTAGAGAAAAAGAAAAAGAAAAACTTATTTGATCAATAATTTGTTCAGTTGCAACTTAGAAGGAGGTATACATTTCCTTTTGGTTGAAAAATGGTGATAATGATGATAAAAATAATCGTAACGACACAAAATGAGGCGCAACTGTGTCATCATCATCATCATCATCAGTCATCGGAGAAGAAACCCGGTAGAGAGAGAGAGAGAGAGAGAGAGAGAGAGAGAGAGAGAGAGAGAGAGAGAGAGAGAGAGAGAGAGTAGTTTCTGTGTTTCACATCTTCATCATTTTTGATGCTACTGCTGCTATATATATAAAAAGACAAAATAAAACAAAAACGAAACAAAAAAGCTTTAGGTTAGGTTTAAGTATTTGTTCTCTCTCTCTCCTTTTTTTTTTATAGAGAAGAGTTTTAAATTTAAATCCCTACTTCTCCTCCCCTTCCTTCCTTTTCACTAATAATCAGTTGCGTTGAGAGAGAGGGGGGTACCTGCTGCTCAACACCATTAAACCTGTTGTTGTTGTTGACGGTGGTGGGGTTTCCAGTTTAAAAGGATGATAGAGACATGCCGGCTTTTCCTCCATCAAAATCATCCAAGGTAACGAATGTTTGTTACGTTTACAGTAAATGTACCCCCTATTTTTTTTAAATATTTTTTATCGGACTCTAATTTCTTCACGTTATGCTCTGATTTTTAACTCGACACAATAACTGTGTCATCTCCCATGAAAAAAAAAACAAACAAACAAAAAACAACAACAACAAAAAACAAAAGAGACCATTTCTCTAGATTCTTTGGATTTTACTCGACTTAAACTACAAGTTCCTGTTTCTTGTTTTAACCGATGTTAAATTTTGAGCAAAGCTGGATTTTTTTTTTCATTCATAATGTATCCTGATTTTTAATTTTTAATTTTTTTTTTTGCCTATATAAAATATCTGAAACATTTTTCGTACAGTACATTGTAGATTAGTTAATTATTCTTAACTAAACCCGAACTGTGCCTTTCTTTTTTAAAAGCATCAAATTGACACATCTCTTTTCATACGACTACTACAAGTCTCTAATTTTGTGAAATTTTCACTCGTCTCTCTTTGAGGAAAATGGAAAATTCATTTGTTGGTTAAGTCTCTATTCTTTATCATCGCGTTTTTTGTTTATTTGATTTTATTTACACTTGATTTCTGTTTTATTTATTTCTTATGTGATTTATGATAATTATAAACAAAAAGTTTATTTTTAAAAAAATTGGTGGGGAGTGGAATTAATTCAAAAGGGGAAGTAGAGAGAGAGAGAGAGAGAGAGAGAGAGAGAGAGAGAGAGAGAGAGAGAGGGGGGGAGGATAATAGGGAGTGTGAAGTGAGAAAAGACAACTATGGGTTTCTTTTTTCTTTCTTTCTACGGGAAACACACACACACACACACACACACACACCTTTTTCGAAAAAGCTAGTTGTTCCTTATAATGTTATACATATGACGAGGAAGAGGGCATACCTAAAAGTCCACTGAACAGAGTGCTGACATAAATAACAGATATGTTGATCCATAATTTTTCATTATTTGAAAAAGAACAAAAAAAAAAAAAACTAAATGGACAAGAGTTGAATTAAGTGCATTATCAAAACAATAGATGACATTGAAAAATATTTATATGCAAAAAAAGCCCCCCCAAAAAAAAAAAAAAAAAACAACAACTTTTTTTTACATTTATTTTACGGACTTTGGTGAACGAATATTATCTATAAAAATAATAATGAAAAAATATTTATTGCGTACAGTGCTCAAGTGCATCACAACTCATCAAAGTCTCACGTAAAGTACATAGAATAATGTACTAATGTCAGGAACATGAATAGCGTGCAGTAATAATATACATGTATGTATGTGTGTGCGTGCGTGCATATGTGTATGGAGGGGGGATAAGTGCGTCTGGTTTTGTAAAAAAAAAAAAAAGAATTAAATTACTATTTGAAGAACTTGCATATATTTTTTTTTTTTAAGAAAAGAATTAAGAATATATAAAATAAATGTAATTGTATTTTCTGTACATTTTTCTTTCTAAGTTTGTAAATTTATTTTTATTTTAATATCTTGTGTTATTTTTTAAGTCCACTCTAAAAAGAATTGAGCGTTCATCCGCGGATTGTGGACATAGCTCATTATGTAAAGATGCTGGATGATTCTGTGGTTGGTTTTGGTTTTAGTCTGGTTTTAGAAAGTCATGATACCTTCTTGAAGAACATCAAACAAGAAGTATCTCCTTATCATTGCAGATGTTTTTTTCTGAAGACTTAGAATAAGTAGACGTGGTTTATTCTGTAAACACATTAGTCTCATTGGTACTTATGTAGAATAGCGCGCAGGAGATAATATCATTAGATTACGTATAAAAAGTATTACATTTCAGTAGATTTCACGGAAATATCCGAAACCTTTGAGACGCTAGGGTAAGGATTAGGGTTAAGGTTAGTGTTAGGGTTAGAATCAGTGAAGGGTTAGGGTTAGGCTACTTCGGGAGTTTCCTTAATCTAATACTATTTATACCTAAAATGCGATTCTAATGACATTATCTCCTTCGTGCTATTCTGTATTTGTACTGTCTAATTAGTTATCTATTTACTGAGCTTTGTTTAGTTGTGGCACAAGGCCAGAAGTATGAGGCACCCAGTGAGACTCAAACTCACTAATAATAGTCTACCAACATTATTCTACTCATTTTCCGCAATTATGGCTGTTATTTTACATCTTCTGTCCCCAAAAACAAACAAAATAGACACTCTTTTTGAAATAATTTTAATTTAAATTCCATCTTTTATTTTTAAAATTATTTTTCAATAAGAAATATTTAGTATTATTTGGATTATTCAGACTATTGTTCTCATCTTCATTGTTAAATAGTCACCCATCTAAGTACAGAACAAGCTCATCACTGCTTAACTTTGGTGATCTAGCAGGAACTGGTGCTTTCAACGTGACTTAACCATAAGCCCTGTTTGTGAGTTTGGTTCTTGGTTGCATTCAAGGCGATACTAAGTACAGGCCTAGCAAGCATGCATATTAAGTATTTGACTTGAGGCTGTAGTGACCTAAATTGCTACTAAGTTGCACATTTGGTGGAGTGGCCTATTATTGGTATAAGCTGAACAGTGAGGGAGTCTATCCCCTTTATGCTAGCACTAGACCAGGGAGATTGTTTTGCTGAGGTAGAGCGCCTCATCTACCATCACTTCCCCACTTAACCACACATATCAGGTTACCCACGCTTTGCTACCCATGTGCTGAGTTGATGAGCACCGGTATCAAGCCCTGAAAAGTTCCTGGTTTGAATCACTGGTCCTTTCCAACTCAGCGCATGAGTAGCACAGACTGGGTAATCTGATCTGTGCAGTAAAGTAGGGATCTGATGGTGGGTGTGGCGCACCATCCCAGTAAAAACAATCTTCCTGGTCTAGCGCTAACGAAAAGGGGATAGTCTCCCTCACTGTCCGGCTGATTCCGACAATAGGCCACTCAGCCAGCTTTACTTTTTACTATATGTGTTGTAATGGTGATTATGTGTCTGTCTGTAACAAAAACTATCTCACTACCAACGTCACAATTCTCTTAGTTATTTACATTATATTCTCAATGGTTATTAATTAGATAATCATTATTTAATCTTAATTAGCATTTTATTTATTTACAATATCTCTGTTAAGGTCCAGCTGAGATAGATTTGCCTCAAAACTGCCCATATTATTAATGTATTTAAAATCTTGCAATGTGTGTTACATATCATTAAGAAATAAATGTTTATATTGTATATGGTGTGAATAATTTGCATACTGGTTTTAAGAAAATCATGTTTAATGAATAATTACTTGGTGTTTGGATTTCACATAGTGTTAATAACCGTTGAAACGGTACTTATCCAATAATTCTCCCTCCAGCTATGGGTAAATAGTAGGACTGACTGGGCTCTTTAACCATCGTTAGGCAACCAGTCTAGGAGAAGGTAAACTCTGAATTGAAACCTGTTAAACTCCGCTTAAGAAAATTGATCTTGTGTCTCATCCTACCTTTGCAGATGGGTTAGTATATATATATATATATATATACACACACACACACACCAACCCCTCCGCACAAGCAGGATGCGACACAAGGTCAATTTCTTAAGCAGAGTTTAACAGGTTTGAAGTCAGAGTTTTCCTTCTAGACTGTTTACCTAGCCATGGTTAAAGAGCCTAGTCTGCCCTGCTATTTAATCATATCTGGGGGGAGATTTGGGTTCCTACCTTTCCCAAGGGTATTAGCGCCATGTGAAGTGCAAACAGCATCGTCCAGGAATTGAACTCTGGTTGACGAGTCCATTTCCTATGACTCTAACCACTGCACCAAGTGCCTTCAAATTTCAGTATATATATATATATATATATATATATATATATATTATATTATATATATAAAAAATGGACTCTCCCGTCGATTATCCACGTATGAGGGTTCATACACACAATGAACTCCCACACAGAGATTTGTTTATAGTGGTGAAGGCTTGTGTTGGACCATCCACACTTTTTGGCACAGTCGATAGAAAAGAATTGGTGCATCAAAGGTTGCCACAAACCCAATCAACGACCGACCTCAGGAATTTTGAATTCAGAGTTATCCCTCTCCTAGACTGGTTACCTACCCAAGGCTGAAGAGCCCAGTCTGCCCTACTATTTAACCCATAGCTGGAGGGAGAATATATGGATTCATACCTTTCCCAAGGGTATTAGCGCTAAGTGAAATGCCAACAGCTTCATCTAGGAATTGAACTTGAATCGACGAGTCCATTTTATATATATATATATATATATATATATATATATATATATATTACTGAAATTTGATCTAATGAAAAGTCCCAATAGTCAAGAACTGGATGAGGATTGAACTCATTACAGAGAGACCAGCTTGGTAACCATTCTGCTATGCAAAGCACCAACATTTCTTCAGTTTATGTCATATCCAACTGACAAGCAATTTGGCTCGCTATAATTTGATTAACCTGGCTACCATCCTGTCTGCAGAATCAAGCCAGAAGTCTTTCTCCTTTAGTTGAAACTAGCAGCGGCTACCTGGCGTCGCCTGGGAAGAGGGGGATCCATTATTACTGAATCGGGAGTTGAATCCTCGTGGGATGCCCCATTTAAATCCCTATGTAAAAAAAATTTTTTAAAATAGACCTTGCATTGATCCAGCTACTCTGAAAAGAAATGTTAATGTCTACTATTTAAAATATTAAATGAAAAAAAAAATCCATGCTGTTATCATTTAAATTTTATTTTTTAATTATCTTCACGAATATAAATCAAATCTCGATTATTTTTGTTTAAAAACCAAAACCCTGGTGATATTTAATGTTTATATATATTTACTTTGTCGTTAATTGTTTTATTTTCAAAGTTTTCTCTGGACATATATATATACACACAAAAAAAAATGGACTCTCTCGTCGATTTTCGACGCATGAGTGTTCATCTAGTGAACAACCAACACAGAGATTTGTTTTTAGTGGTGAAGGCTTGTGTAGGACCATTCCACACTTTTTGGCACAGTCGATAGGAAAGAATTGGTGCATCAAGGAATGCCACAAACCCAATCAACGACTGACCTCAGGAATTTTGAATTCAGAGTTATCCCTCTCCTAGACTGGTTACCTACCCAAGGTTAAAGAGCCCAGTCAGCCCTACTATTTAACCCATAGCTGGAGGGAGAATATATGGATTCATACCTTTCCCAAGGGTATTAGTGCTATGTGAAATCTCAACAGCTTTGTCTAGGAATTGAACTCTAACCGACGAGTCCATTTTCCACGACTCTAACCACTAGCCATGCGCCTCCATATACACACAACTGCCCTTTATATATGTATGTATAGATAGATATAGATAGATAGATAGATAGATATTCTAATAAATAAAATTCTTTAAATTTCTTTTTATTACATTCAACAGTTTGCAATTTTTTTTAAACAAAGTATTGGCCCGATCAAAACATTTATTCTGTTTTGTGTCATTAGATGGCATGAGGAGTGTTTAGCTTTGCACCTTCATATTGCCCTTTTGTTATATAGTATCTAAATAATGAGAATGGAATCTGTTTTTCCTATAAATAATTACGGTTGGAGAGGCCCCCTCCAATTAATCAGCTGGTCACATCAAGCCCTAGCACCTATATGATTGTCCAAATCCTATTGCCCCTATGACAAAACCCCAATCCCTTTTTATCATGTGTGTGCTAGAAAGCAGTGGCTGAGGGTCTTAGTATCCTGGGTATCACGTTAAACTCTATCTAATGGTGAAGTTCCTGTACTGGAGCTTGGGGAATGTGGAGTACCCTTTCATCACCATTACTCCCAGGTCCACTCTAACCTGGATTGGTAGTACCTGTTAGGGTCCCAACTATAGGTTAAAAAAAAAAATATGTATTTATTAAAAAATGAGTACTCATCAAGAATGAATTTATTTCAAAACTTTGTCAGCATTAAATGACCCACTGAGGTTGATATGCTGTAAAACAAAAACAGGCTGTTTGCACTTTCACATAGCACTAATACCCTTGGGAAAGGTATGCATCCAACTACTCTCCCTCCAGCTAGGGATAAATAGTAGGGCAGACTGGGCTCTTTAACTTTGGTTACATAACCAGCCTAGGAGAAAGAGAACTCTGAATCCAAACCTGTTAAACTCTGCTTAAGAAATTGACCTTATGTTGCATCCTACTTGTGTGGAGGGGTTGGTATATATATATATATATATATATATATATATATATATATATATATTCAAAAATAAAAAAATCACTCTGATGAAGGTCGTCAAAATCTCTCTGTGTACGGAACATTTTATACATTTTTCCTATTATTATTATCATCATCATTTCAACTCCATCTGATTATTTTAATAATAATAATAACGTAAATCCGTATACATTTTGATAAACAGACCAAAACACATGTGTAAGTGATATCGATTAAAAGTGATATCGATAAAATTCATTTTTATCCATCTACATTTCTTTTCTTTACTCATTTTTTCCTCATATATATATAAATATATATATATATATATATATATTATATATATATATAAATATATATATATATATATAAAAATCACTACAAGAGGAATATTAACCTACTCTAAACAAATCGTAAAATCTAAGAAGTCCGTTTGGTATAGGGGTTTATGGTACTGGCTTGTCAGCTTGACAGTCCGGTTTCGAATCACGCACAGGGCGGTCTTCTTGTCTGTAGCTCTGCTGATGAAGCCTGATAGGCCGAAATGTACATACAGAGATTGATTTTTCTTGATTTGTTTAGCCTTACATTTAAATAGGCATTCCCGCCTAATTAATTAATTATTAATCAATTAATTTTCAAAATCAGGTACGACTTAAATTAAGCACATATTCTCCCAAAAATTCTCGGCAAAAAGCCATATCCAAACACACTGTGTTTACATACTTATCATATATATATATATATATATATATATATATATATATAACTGTGTTTAAACAAATGACTATTAAGAAATAGAAATAATTACTTGAAACTATATGATTATTAGTATTAGATAGGAATACTTGAAACCATACAAATGTTTGGTTTCTTGGTTTAATGGCATATCAACCTTCATGGATTATTCAATGCCAAAGCCATCTTTGTAGAAGAACAGTAGTGGTACTATTTAACCCATAGCTAATTCATACCTTTCCCAAGTGTATTAGTCCAAAAGTGAATGTAATTGTATGACTGGGATTACTTACTATGATGTTGCAATAAACCCATTAGCTACTACACCACAGAGACCCCCCCCCCCATGAATAACAAAAACAAAATACCATATACTGATTATAAAACAGTTGTGGAAAAAATTATCATTAAAAAATGGCAAAATCATTGGAATGCACTCATTAATAACAAACTTCAAAACATTAAACCTACCAATGGAGAATGGAACTTAAAATACAACAAAAATAGAGGAGAACAGGTTGTGCTGACCCGCCTTCACATAGGCCACACCTACATCACCCATCATCATTTACTAGAGGACACAGAATCCCCAATATGCACTACATACCAAGAGAGATTTACAGTGAAGCATATACTGCTAGAGTGTGTAGACTTTGATCTAGTGCAAACAAAATATTACCAAGCAAGTAATTTGAAAAAAACTTTTCACAAAAATAAGACCATCCAGGATTTTACATTTCCTAAAAGAAGTGGGATTGGACTCAAAAATATGAGTAATGGAACAATAATTAAAATCTCTCTCTCTCTCTCTCTCTCTCTCTCTCTCTCTCTCTCTCTATATATATATATATATATATATATATATATACACAACTACTGCTATGAGTCCAAAACTTTGTTGGCATTAAATGACCCACTGAGATTGATATGCCGTAAAACAAAACAATCCAATCCCCCATACAAATGTGTGCAAATTATTTATAAGTAAAGTCGGTGGGGTGGCCTAATGTCGGTATCAGTCAGACAGCGAGGGAGTCTATCCCCCTTTTCACTAGTGCTAGACCAAAGAGATTGTTTTTGACATCTGAGGTGGAGCAGCTCACCTACCATCAGCTACTCCCTTTACCGCACAGGTCCCTGTGCTACTCATATGCTAAGTTGACGAGGGCCGGTATCGAACCCGGAACCTTGTGGTTCCTAGTCCGACACTCTACCAACTGGGCTGTGTCAAAAACTTATGAAAATAATCAAAAATTGTAAATATAAATCTACAATGTATACATTTGCCTAACTTCTAGGCATAAAATAACCCCAGACAAGCTGATATGCCGTTAAAATCAAAGCAGGCTGACTTCACTCATTTGGAAGTTTGGCATAATACAATTTTTTTATCAACCCCCCCCCCCCCCACACACCAACTGCCAAATCTGGTCTTTTGATATACTAAGCTAAGATTTATAGATATATCTATTAGTTTTCTTAGTTGTTTGGTCGAGATTTGTTATATATATATATATATATATATATATATATATATAATGTTAGAATAATCAAGTTTTAATGAGATAATTTGTAATTCCATGTTGTTCTCTCTAACCTAATCTAAGGTTTTGAATAATCACCAATTATCGGTGCAACTGGTGTTAGTCCGATGCAGATATTTAAATACGTATTGATTACTAACCAAAGTAAAACGTCACTTTATTCTTGTCTTGAATCTTAGATAATCTCCAGGATATTCTACCATGGTGCAATAGCTCCTCCTCTCTCAGACCAATTCCCTCTTCATCCCGTTGTGGACTAGCCTAGCTTACCTTTCGTTTGAGAGTAAATAAGCTGGTCCAAGACTATTTGTGCACTGCTGTTTAGAACATCTGGGTGATTAGTAAGACCATGAAGATTCCAGAACCATTACACAAACTTAGCTCAGTCGGTAGAGTGTTTGGCTAGGAATCACAAGGTTCTTGGTTCGATACCGGCCCTCGCCAACTCAGCGAATGAGTAGCACAGGGATCTGTGCGGTAAAGTTGAGGAGCTGATAGTAGGTGTGACGCTCCACCTCAGATGCTAAAATAATCTCCTTGGTCTAGCGCTAGTGAAAAGGGGATAGACTCCTTTGCTGTCTGGCTGATACTGACATTAGGTCGCCCTGACGACTTTATTTTTTTTACACGAACTGCCTACGTCGATGTTTTAACATTGTTATGAGTTACTCAATCTCTGGCGCAAACTGTATTTGGATCTACTAGTATACTGAATATTGTATGATCCAGTATGCAACACGTCCTTTCAGAACTTTGTCAGCATTAAATGACCCACTGAGGTTGATATACCGTAAAACCAACTAAACCAAAACATGGTGCAATAGTTCCTCTCTCAGACCAATTCCCTCTCACCCATTCAGTTTGGCTTACAATCTCAGTCGGCAGAGCACCTGCCTAAGAATCCCATAGTGCAATACCTATCCAACCCTATTGCCCTTATGGCAATCCCTAAACCTTTTTATCATATATGTCTTAGAAGGCAGTGGCTGAAGGTCTTCATGTCCTGGGAATGATGTTAAACTCTATCAGATGGTGAGGTTCCAGTTCTGGAGCTCTAGGGAATGTAGAGCATCCCTTCATCACCATTGCTACCTGGTCCACTCTGACCTGGAGTGGTAGTACCTGTTAGGGTCCCATTTGTAGGTCAAATAGATCTACTTAAAAATTATCAGTATTAGAGAGGAATGCTTGGTACCATAGAACTGTGTGCAAATTATTTGTATTAGATAGGAATACTTGAAACTGTGCAACTGTGTGCAAATTCTTTGTAGTTGATAGGAATACTTGAAAGCATACAACTATGTGTAAATAATTTGTATTAGGAATACTTTAAACCATAAAACTGTGTGCAAATTCTTTGTATTAGATAGGAATACTTGAAACTATAAAACTGTGTGCAAACAAATGATAATTATAGATAAATTTAAAAAAACTGTTAAAAACTGATTAAAAAACTGATTGCAGTGGAATGTTCAAAATATAAATGGTTATGATTATAATAAAACATTTACAAATGAATAAAATTTTGGCAATAAATAACCCATAAGGAGTTAAGAAACCATTAAATAAAGCCAAACCAAACCAAACCTTGAATAAATTCTTCAAACTGTATATTTCAGATAGTTGTGTTTAAATTATTAGTATTTGATTGGAATACTTGAAACCATACAATTGTTATATAATTATTAGTATTTGATTGGAATACTTGAAACCATACAATTGTTATATAATTATTAGTATTTGATTGGAATACTTGAAACCATACAATTGTTATATAATTATTAGTATTTGATTGGAATACTTGAAACCATACAATTGTTATATAATTATTAGTATTTGATTGGAATACTTGAAACCATACAATTGTTATATAATTTCCCATAGTGCAAGAGATCCAACACGATCTGATGATATTGTGAGTTATTGCTGGGGTTCCTTAGTGCTGATACTTAGCAAAAGTTACAGAGCAACACTTTGATCTTTGGCAGATTGCTCACATGCCATACTCTGTTGATCCTTTACAGAGTGCTCACCCTTTTGATGGGGCATAAATAACAGGGAAGCCAATAACAGTATACGATTGTGTAATATTATTGATTGCTTGATTAGTTTTACCTCATTCTAGCTAAAAAAGAAAAAAAAGAAAAAAAAGGAAGGCAATATTTACAGTACATCTATGTGTCTGGTAATATATAATCAATAAGCTCAGTTTCAGGGGGACCTTCTCCCACTCCGCATTATCTATCTCCATGTCTAAAAAGGGTAAGGTTTGGGTTTATTGCCAGATTCCTGAGGTGTTCCAAAAGGGAGAAAATGTTGAAAGAGCTGAGCTATTATTGGCACCTCCCTCAACCGTGCATTAGTGTGCATGAGGGTTGCTAATTAAAACTTGACCTCGTGTCGAATACTGCCTTTAGTGGAGGGTGATAGTAAATAAATACTTATGATTTTTTTCTTTTTTGTAAACATAAAAATTTATTATTGAATCCTGTTCGCAGCACCATATTGAATTCAGTCAGTCAGTATACTGTTGGTTTTTACAACAGCAACTGGCTAAGCACAACTGAATTAGTGCCCAAGACTGCTGGTATTTATGGAAATCAAGAATAATCCATACATGTATTTGGGTGATTCCATTCCTTGAGTCCTGATTGGCTGCTTGATTTCTATGATGTTATGAGGCTTCATAGATACCCTGGCATTTTGCAGTCGTATTGCAACAAGATTAGATTTGTATTCAGTTACGACTACTTGTTGCCATGTCTTACCAATTCCACGGTAATTGGAACTTAGTATGATTATTCTACATTTATATAGTGCTAAATTGCACAAACAAACTTGAATCCACTTCTATCTGTCATCTCTTGAATTGTTAAGTAAGAAATAAGGCAAATAACTGAAACTTCTCTTATCTGGACACTGAATTACATTTCTATATCTGTGACACAATGGTTTAGTGAGAATACGGTCAGAGAAAAAAAAAAAAAATAGAATGTGTTAGGTCCAGGCATGTGTATATGGGTAGGTGAGTGTCCTTAGAGAGGCAAAAGATCACTCACATAAGGTTCAGGAGAGTTATAAAAGATGTATAGCCACCATGAAGTTAAGCCAGTTAGAGATAATATCTTTAGGTGGCTAGTTTTAAGAGAAAATGGATCTTGAAAAAGTTAATGGTCTGAAAACTGGGGACACTGGGACCGATAAAAAAGTAATGGCTATAATTTTAAGAAAAATTCCAGTCACAATGTCCGAGAAGAAAAGTTAGTACTCATTTCTGGGTGGTCGATTCCATGGGTGTGTGTAAGGGTGGAATCTGCATTTATTCAGCCAGCTCAAGCCCCTTCAGCATTTTTAATATATCTCACATATAAATTCAAGTATCAACTTACAACTCAGCACATGAGTAGCACAGCTTGGGTAATCTGATCTGTATGGTAAAGCACTTGGAGCTAACTGTATGTGTGGTGTTACACCTCATCAAAAAACAATATTTTGGTCATGTGCAAGCAAAAGGGGATAGACTCCTTTGCTGTTCAGCTGATACCAACAATAGGTGACTTTATAGACTACTTTATTATAAATTAGTTAAAATAATACTTGATTATTCAGTCAGTAGAGCATCTTCCTAGCAACCACAAGGTTCCAGGTTCAATATGAGCTCTCGCCAACTTAACATATGAGTAGCACATTTTGGATCTGTGTGGTAAAGTGTGGAATTGATTGTAAGTGTGGCGCTCCAAATCAGGCGCAAAAACAATCTTGGTCTAGTGTTAGTAAAAAGGGGATAGACTCCCTTGCGGTTCGGCTGATGCCCACAATAGGCCACTTTGCTAACATTACTACGACTAGTAAGAATATACGCCCTCCTGGATTAAGTATTTAAGTTTTAATGTAATGAAATATATCAAATTAGAAAGACTAACAAAATTAAATAAGAACACATATAAAAAGATTACACCTATTTTAATTGGTTTCTGCATAAAATCATTCATAGGATTGATTTTAATGTTGGAGAATCAAACAATGATATTAGAGATCAATAACACCAAGTAATTATTTATTAAACCTGGTTATGTTTAACCCAGTATGCAAATTAACCACACCATATATTATATAAACCTTTATTTCATAGTGATATATAAGACACATTGATGGATTTTAAATGCACTAATAACATGAGCTATTTTGAGGCAAATTTAATTCAGATTTTCATAGAGACATCGTTAATAAATAAAATTTATTCTATATATCAGTGATTTTGACTACAAATTAATAATAATAATAATGAAATTTATTGATTACAGTGATCAGGTGCACCACAACTCATCAAAGTTTCATGTATAGTACATAGAATAATGTACTAATGTCAGGAACATGGATAGTGTACAATGATAATATACATGTGTGTGTGTGTGCGTGCATATGTGTGTGGAGGGGGGTATCAGGTATAGTGTTGGTAGATTTCAGGAAGCATGGAGGCTTTGAAAAATACAGTGTTTCGACAGCCTAGAACAGCTGCTGGCAGTTTATCCAATGCCTCGGCAACTCTGAGTGTGAAAAAATGTTTCCGAAAGTCATGTAAATTAGATACTCATTGATAAACTTACGCAATTCCTGAGGGTATTGTGACATAAGCAATGATGTAGTTTTGGTTTACAGACAGATGTACGCTGAATCTCTATTATTACTTTAATTTTGAAACTTCCATTGTCTTTATTTCTTCACTAAAATAAAAGTTGCGGATTTTCTCAGAATCAACAAATAACATCTCCACCATTTTGAATTTTGTCATTTTCTTGTGAGTGATTAACTCGAGGGAAAATCCCACTGATAACACCAGGGAAAAATAATCTGTTTTTTTTTTAATCATAAGTTTTACTTTTTATATCACCACCCCCAACACCACCACCATATCATCACCATCCTTACCACATCAAATCATTATCACCATGAAGTTCCGGTTATAGAGTGCTGGGTAGTATGGAATATCCCATCCTTGCCATTACTCCCAGGTCCACCCTGACCTGGAGTGGTAGTACCTGTTAGGGTCCCATCTATATGTTAAATAGATAAAAAAAATGAGTTTAAAATAATTGCACTTACAACAATAATGAATAAAAACAAAAACGCCTTCGGCATAAAATAACCTAACACGGGTTGCCATGCCGTAAAATCCAACCATTGTCCCCACCACCACATTATCACAAGTATTAGACAGGTATAACCACTCCAAGTCAGGCCGGAGTGGTAGTACCTGTTAGGGTTCCATCTGTGGGTTAAATAGAAAAAAATGATTTTAAAAAATGTGTCTAAAAAAAAAAAATTGAGTACCATGAAGAAGGAATAAAACAAAATGTCTTCAGCATAAAATAACTCAACAAGGGTTGACATGCCGTAAAATCCAACCAACCAGCCTTAAAGTGAAAATCTTATCATTCCTTATAGTCCAGGTTTAAAGTGTGGTAAGAGTAACCTGAAGCCTAACTTTTTTTTTTAGACCTTATTTTTCCGATGCAGGTATCATTGGGGAATAAGAGAAATGTTGGTAAAAGGGCTAAAAGCCTGGCCTGTTTACCAAAACTTCCCATTCCCCAATGATACCTGCATAAAAAAAAGTTTGGCTTCGGGTTACCCTTACCACGTTTGGGTTACCTTTGTCGACGTTAAAAGCACCATAAGGGTAACCCAAAACAAAAATTTTTTTAGACCTTATTTTTCCGATGCAGGTATCATTGGGGAATGAGAAAAGTGTTGGTAAATGGACCATCACTTGGCACATTTACCAAAATTTTTCTTGTTTTGAAAATGATGTCTACATCGGAAAAATAAGGTGTGAAAAAGTTTGACTTTGGGTTATTTCTGAAGTTGAAACAGGTTTTATATTTGTTTAAATTAAAATTAGTGAAATAGATCACTAATTAGGACTGAGCCTATTCTAGTAGTGACCAAGGGCTCTTTAGCCCAGTGAAATAGATCACTAATTAGAACTGAGCCTATTCTAGTAGTGACCAAGGGCTCTTTAGCCCAGTGAAATAGATCACTAATTAGGACTGAGCCTATTCTAGTAGTGACCAAGGGCTCTTTAGACCAGTGAAATAGATCACTAATTAGGACTGAGCCTATTTTTCTAGTAGTGACCACCCCAAGTTGAGTTTAACAAGCTTGAATTCAGAGTTTTCCTTCTCCTAGGCTAGTTAACTAACCAAGGTTAAAGAGCCCAGTCTGCCCTTCTATTTACCCATAGCTGCAGGGAGAGTAGTTGGATTCATACCTTTCCCAAAGGTATTAGCGCTATGTGAACTGTAACTTAGTCCAGGATTTGAACTCGGGTCGACAAGTCCATTTCCTACGACTCTAACCATTAGACCACACACCTCCAACTGTTTAAAAAACATAAATAAAAACACAAAAGCAAAAAAGATTAATAAGATAGTACAGGTGTTTCAAAAACTTTGATATCATTTGAGATGTACTGTGTGGTTCAGAAAAATTGATATTATTTCATAATCTAATAAGTAAAGTTGGTTGGACGGCCTAATGTTGGTATTAGCCAGACAGCGAGGGAGTCTATCCTCCTTTCATTAGTGCTAAGTCAAGAAGATTATTATAGATTCTAGGATGGAGCACCACACCTACCGTCAGCTCCTCACCTTACCACATAGATCCTTGTACAACTCACACACTGAGTTGACGAAGGCTGGTATCTAACCAGAAACCTTGTGATTCCTAGTTGGACACTCTACCGACTGTGCTAAACCGTAATTTAATAATTTGATCAATTCTCGTTCAAATGATCTCACATTTTAACAGCATGTGTGGAAACACCTCCAAATCCTATGTTTAATGTTTAAACACCTTTTCTTTTCCAGTGAAGGGTATTTCTATAACTAGACAGAAAAAAAAAAATACTGTAGTTGACGGCATATAGGACGCACTTTTTTTTTCAAAATTTTGGCTCAAAAAATTACCCTGAATCTTATACATCGTCAGTGAAGTTTGAGATTTCCCGTAGGCCTAGGCTAATCTTCTCTATGATGCTCACTAACCCAGCTTATGCTCAGTACTTTTCCCTACCCTAAACTCCTATGTTTCTGCTTATGTAATGCATAGCTAGACTGTTTTCAACAATATATGCTTAAATACACTAAAGACTTTTTTTCCTGAATCTGACCTGCTGAAATGGGGGTGCGACTTATATGCCGTCAAATACGGTAAATCATTAAAATTAGAATTTCGAATTGTTTCTACACATGCTGTTAAAACTTGAGAACATTTGAACGAGTATTAGTCAAGTTATTAGATTATGAAATTATATCAATTTTCTGAAACACACGGTACATCTCAAATGATATCAATTTTTCTGAAACACAGTACATCTCAAATGATAGCAATATTGCTGAAACACCCTGTACTTGGATTAAAACATACGAATATATTGATGAATATTTCTCCCTTTTTTTTCAAACTGAAAAACTTTTCATGAGTAACAGAGAAACGATTGTGAGAATTGGGGCTGTGCTAATTGTTACGGTATTTACCCCACCTTCTGTGACGGATTTAATGAATGTTCACCCCCGCACCTCGCATCACCATCGCAACGTGCCTGGGTGGAGACCATAAAGAAAAGAAAAAAAGAAAAAAAAAAGTTTCCATTTTTTTCGCCACTTTTCTTTCTGTGAGTGACTTTAGGTATCAGAAATTGACCCTGGAATCTAGCCCTAGTGCAATGGAGGGATGCTGACTAGATATTTTTGCTTTTGGACAAAAGAAAACTGATATTTAGAAAAGATGATCTCACTACTAAAGAACCGTTCCTTGATTCGGTTAATTGAATAAAATAAAAATAAACTTCTATATTTTCCCCGTGAGTCATTCATAAGAATAAGATGTATTTTTCCGTGCGAAATGAGGATAAAGGTGTGTTGAAAAATTTCAAAAATTGTTTCACGTTGTTTTTTTCCCCTCAAAGACAATGCAGTTTCATCCGAGTGACCCTAACAAATTTTAAATTTGGACATTGATTCACCCCCCCCCCGACACAAAGTTAGGGTCGTTTTTCTTAAAAGCAAAGAAACCCTTTAAATATCCTAACTTAATCTGGCACAAGAACATGGTTTTCACTGATTTTCCTGCAATAACAACGATAGACGAAATAAGTTTATTATTAACTAAGCCTAGCTGTATAGGGCACCCAGTTAGAATCAAACTCACTGACAGTGGTCTGCTAACCTTTCTATATAGTCTCTGTGCCACGCTAGATATCTGAAGAAATGAGCTTAGTCGATCTTAGACATTTATGCTTAACTTAACACAAGGTTAATTAGGAAGATTGTGTTGCGCCAATTTTTAGAGGGGGTGTGACCTGCTGGTCTTAAAAACCAGCAATTCAATCCTGATACCTTACCTGGTATCGAACACCAATCTCAGTGGGGAAGTACGCAACAGTTTCAACCAAACCAAGCGTATGAATTATTATTTTTAGCCATTCTAGTGTATAATTAATACCTTAACATTCAAGTTAAAAGTAGAACAGACACCTGTATTAGTATTGAGACCCCATTTCTTTTCTTTTTTTTAAGCACTCTGAATTTTTTGGTTAGATGAATTTAGCATCTCGCTAACCCTCTGGCAGAGTTGACAGTCTTGGCCTAAAAAACAACAACAGATACTACTAAGTTGAAAACTGTAGCGATATAAAACTAAAGTTAAAGGTAGTAGTTGACGTCGAGTTGAGGCGAATAACATCAATACCAACTTTCTTTTTCTTCCCCTTAAGACATTAATTAAAATTCTTAGGCTTCTAAAAAGCATTAAAAAACTTAATGAAGAAAGAAATGCGTTTTTTATTTGGTAGTTTTTTTTTAGTGTAAAAGAAAGAAAAAAAAAGCTAAGTCCATCATATACATACAGACTGGACTGACTGACGAGTGTTCTCAATATTGATAAAAACTCATAGATCTCTCTCTGCATATCTCGTGACAAGTTTAAAAAAAAATAAGGGAGAAGGAGTTAGCAGCCAACCATCTATCTATCTCTAACATCTACATGATATAGTTATTTACTAAGCTTAGCTTTGATGTAGCACAAGGCCAGAAGTATGGGGGTACCCAATGAGAATCGAACTCACTAACAATGTTCTGCTAATCTAGCTTGCTAACCATTACTCCCTATGAAGTGCTCTTTTGTAGCGTATAGTTATTTACTAAGCATAGCTTAGTTGTGGCACAAGGCCAGAAGTATGGGGGTACCCAATGAGAATCGAACTCACTAACAATCGTCTGCGAATCTAACTTGCTAACCATTACACTACGCAAGGTGCCCGCATTTACATGATATAATATATGCATTATAAACACAGAAAAAGAGAAAAAAAATGCCTTTTTTTTCCTAAGCAATGGATGTGTTGAACCATTCTCCCCTTCACGACAACGACCATGAGAAACAGTGCTACTCCCATAATAATAATAATAATAATAAAAATAATAATAATAATGAGTGGTGGTAACGGCTACCACGACGACTACGACTACTCCCACTCTGTCTATTTTATTGCTGCTACCGCCACCACCACTGGCAAAACACGCACACTCCACGCAGGAGGAGACTTTTTTTTAGCTTAGGAAAATATTGTTATATGGCTACCCAACCTGTTATATATGGCTTGTCCGAAATTGCAGTAAGTAAGAACATAAAAAAAAGTCGTTATAAACTTTTTTTTTGATTATTTAAATATTCAGTATTGCACAAAAATATGTACGTAAAGAGAATTCTCCTCATTCTGTGTTTTAAGGTGCTGGTTGAAAAAGGTATCTCGGGTAGTATATATCACATGCTGTATTTTTTTGGTTTGTTTTCTGATAATTTTAGATTATTGACATCTGTAAACCAGTCTTAAGTATTTAAACAATTGCATTGTTTATTTTCGTTGTCTTGATAGAATTTGCCTCCGTAACTTCTGTTAATTTTGAGTAATTAAAGTGTTCATCATGTAGTGGTCTTTTTTTAAAACTGTTCGAATTAAGTAGTTTTCTTTTTTTCTCTCTCTCTCTCTCTTTCTCGAGTATCTGAATGGGAATGCCGACTATGTCCCTAAATCTTTCAAATATCCCCCCTGTAATAATAAAACATCACTTCTTAACTACTTCAAGGGATAACTTATATATTAATCCCACTCTAGAATTAACCTAATTTCTTTAAGGTTCTTGAAAAATGCCTAGGAGCCACCTTAATAATAATGATAAAAGCACCTTGCTACCAAATCTACGAAGGAATTTCTGTGTATATCCCAACATTTTAATTCACAGGTTTATTCTAACTTCGTTTTACGTGGTTTAATTTTATTATTATTTTTTTTTTAATGGAATGTGAGGGTTAGAAAATAAAAAGGGAGAAAAAAAGTTGATTTTTCTAAGTAGTGTCAGTTTTTGAATCTTTGAAAATACTAATTAATAACCTTATTTAAATATTTTGACAGCATATTAATCTAGGAGGAAACCGTCGACAAAAATTGTAAATAGACTTAGACGAAACTGAAAAAGATTATTAAAGAAAAGAAGAATGAGTTTATCAACAAATATTTACGCCAAATCTTATTAAATAACTACATTTAAACGATTGTTTTTAGTCCTAAAACAGCGGTAAAATAACACTATCGTAAAACTTACTGTAGGTAAGTAGTACAAAGTAAAAGGAAAGTTATATTAATTACTAATTAATTATCAAAGTTACAAAAGTATTTTTGATCAAATAATTATAAAAAACTGACTAAGTCGTCCATCCAAACTTTTTTCGTCTTTTAAAAAACATTGACATTATTTTAAAAGAAAAAAAATATTATATCAAGAAAAATTAAATTTTACTTTTTAGGATTAGTAGCAACCCCCCTAAACTAGGGATATTTGCTAGGAAGGTCGCCAAAAATAAATAAATAAATAAATTAAATTAAAAAATAAACAAAAATAAAATAAGGTCGTTTGTTAACAAACCCATTTACGGTAAGATTGGAGTCTGTTTTCACTTTTTATGAAATTAATGACGATGTTTGTTTAATGTTTATGGTATCCAAGATGTTGATTAGCCTTGGAAAATAAAAAATAAAAAATAGAGAAGGGCCTTATTTATTTTCATTGAATATTTTCTTCATTTTTTTTCTTGGTTTTTACTTTATAAATGTCGTAAAAAATATTTCCGTTTTAAGCAAAAAAAAATAAATAAAAATAAATAAAAAATCAATGCTCTCAAACATTTTTAAAAAATCGTTTTTAAAATATGAAATGATTATCAGTCAACTTTCTCTTATGAAATTTAATCCTTTATTTTTTTTTAAATTCTTATTTTAAATTTTAATTACAAACTATAATTGAAAATGACATTTGAAAAAACAAAAACGTTTTTTTTTTTTTTTTAACGGAATTTTTTTAATTTAGCAAGTGTCAAATTAATAAGGAATATCAAGAATAATTTGAAATTAAAATCTTCATGTATAAAAATTGAAGAGTAAATTATTAATTATTAAATTATCATTTTTGTTGTTGTTTAATATTCTAGAAAGATTTTTATTTTAAAAACTTTTATTTTGCTGAGTAACAAATGTTCATAGACAAGTGCGTCAAAATCAACAGTGAACAATAGTCGCAATGCAGACAATATTTTCATTTTAGTTTTGATCGGATGTTTGTTTGGTCATGTGATCAATTTATCGTTCATCGAACTGAAGACAAGCAGGAAATAGTGGGGGATATTTTTGTTTGTAGTCTTTTAAAAAGTTTTCTTGCTAGAAATTGTTGCTATTTTTTTTTCTTTTCTTTTTTTCAAAAATTAAAAAACAATTCTTCCTCAATATGAAACCAGGTAAAAACGACCAAACCGTTTTTGTTGATCGGGTTGAAAAAGCAACAAATGAGTAATAAAATATATTTTTTTTAACGCTCATTTTAAAGGTTTAAGCTATTGCAAAATATTTCAATATGTAACAAGTATAATAATCTTGATTTAACTCTCTCACTCTTTTTCTTTCTTTCTTTTCTTCATTACGTTCGACTAAAACAGACCAGCGTTATCGCTTCCGCGGACTCACCCCCTCTCTCTATCTTTCCCCTAATTTATTTATTTATTTATCTCTGTAGCATGACCATTTTTCCTCCATTCTTTCTTTATGATAAAAACGGAATGTTTACAACTTGGTGTATTTTTTAAAAAGTTTCCCAGGAAATGGTTTAATGTTTAGGATCGGTTTTCAGAAAAATAAGACATTTTCTTTAACTAAAAAAAAAAGTCAATTTAAATTTTTAATTTTAAGAAATTATGAAAGCTTGGGATTTTGGAAACCGTCCACAAATATTTGTCCTCACCCCCATTGATTTTGTTATAAGAAAGTAAAGAATATAAAATTACTCCCATCCCACCACCCAATATTTTAAATTTAAAAAAAATATATATATTAGAATTACTAAAAGTTTCTTACTAGTTTTTTTGTTTTTGTTTATTTAAATTATTGCAATATACCCAAGTAAAGAATATAACCCCTATATATATATATATATATATATGTGTGTGTGTGCATACTGTAAATGTTCTTACTAGTTTTTAGTTTATTATTATTATTGCAATATACTTTCATATTCAAGTAAAGAATATACCCCCCCATATATATATATATATATATATATATATATATATATATATGAGAGTAAACAAACAAATGTGTTTATTTGATATGGCTTTTAGTTAATAATTAATGAATTTAGGTGGGCATATATGTTCAAATGTAAGGCTAAACAAATTTGTTTAGCCTTACATTTGAACATATATGCCCACCTAATTCATTAATTATTAACTAATTAATTTTCAAAATTAGGTATGACTTCAATTAAGCACATATCCTCCAAAAATATATATATATGAAATAGGTATATTTAGGCAGCATTTTTTAATTCAAACAAATTTGGTTGAACATAAAAGAATTGTCAGGAAACTTAAAAGAAAAAAATTGAAAGCAATAAGGATTCTGTTAAGTTTAACCAAATTTGTTTGATTATATATATATATATATATATATATATATATATATGTACATACAGAGATTGATTTTTCTCGATTTGTTTAGCCTTACATTTAAATAGGTAAATCCCGCCTAATTAATTATTAATGAATTAACTTTCATAAAATTAGGTTCGACTTCAATTAAGCACATATTCTCCCAAATTATATATATATATATATATATATATATATATATATATATACATACACACACTAATTTTCTTACTAGTTTTTTGATTATCATTATTGCAATATACTTTCATATTGAAGTAAAGAATATACCAACCTCAAAAACAAAAAAAAAAAATTATGAATACTTGCAATTTTCATACCTGTTTGTTTAAATCATTATTATTGCAATATACTTTCATATTCAAGTTAAGAATATACTCCCCTCCCATATATATGTGTGTGTGTGTGTGTATGTATATATATATATATTACTGTAATTTTCTTACTAGATTTTTGTTTGTTTATCATTATTGCAATATACTTTCATATTGAAGTAAAGAATATACACCTGCCCACCTCAAAAAATATTTATGAATACCTAAAAATATTCTTGTCTGTTTATTTAAATTATTATTGCAATATACTTTCATTATTTAGATTTTGTGGTCTTTATTTTTGATTATTGCATCTACAACTTTTTTTGTTTTCATCTGAATTAATTATCTTAAAAAGTTACAACTATTCATTTTTAACAAAATTTTTCCTTTCAGAGTGACCAGCCAGGAACAACCCAAGTTCTTCGTGTAAGGATTATTGCAGGTACTAATTTAGCAAAAAAGGATATTTTTGGTGCTAGGTAAGTAAAACAAACTATTAATATTCCAAAGGTGTGTGTGTGTGTGTGGGGGGGGTGTTTTTGTTCCCCATTTTCCTTGCTATTGTGACATAATTACAAACAAACAAAAAACATACAAAAAAACTATTGCCTTTCATAAACCTTTTTATTAATTTTATTTTGTATATCCCATTTTGATTTTTTTAACATTCATTTTAACCAAAGTTTATAGTGTCCTGGGTATGACATTAAACTGCATCTAGTGATGGAGTTCCAATTCTGGAGCTGCGAGGAGCATGGAGTACACTTTCATTGATATTACTCTCACATCCACTCTGACCTGGAGTGGTAGTACCTATTAGGATCCCATCTATAGGCTAAATAGATCAAAATATGAGTTTTAGATGTTTGAAGAATATTGAATACCCAACAAGAATGCATAAAATGAAACATCTTCGGCATGAAATAACCCAACAAGGGTTGACATGCAGTAAAATCAAACCAATCAACCTGTAGACATTTAATTTTAAACTGTAATTATTTCAAATTAATATTATTTATATTATTCGGACTATTGTCCTCATCTTCATTGTTATCTGTACACCATTTCGTCCAGGCCCCGACACTAACTTTTTTCATGACCGTCCCGAATAAAAATTATCAACCGTTTAATTCATTAGCATCATCTATACTTGTCAGTCATCAGTAGCGTAATAACATGTAATAAAACATTAACAAAAGCTGAAGCAGTGATAATTCTGGATATTTGGACAAAAAATCCATTTCCTAGTGTGTTTTGAGCTAAAAAATACTTTTTTACTTTAAGTTACCGAGAGTAGGGTTAGTAGTACATAATTCGGTCCTTTTAAACTATCTCCCTCCACCATTATTCATTAAATGGCTTTGAGAATAGACCTGTGGTGCTGTAGCCTCATTTTGAGGTCAGCATTCGGCAATCACTGGACGGCCATTATTGGAATGTAGTACTAACTTTTAGGAAAAAAATTTACCGTCCCCGGCAAACTGTCCTGGATGGCATATTGATCGTTCCGGATGTAATTTTTATCGTCCCCAGGACGACGTGACAACATTAATATCAAGCCCTGGTTTCTTCCCATGTGCCCTCCGGCCTTCAGGTATTTCTTGTCAGACTTGGGAACCTTCTTGTCGTAATCGGGAGCCATCACGGAACTTTGAACCTAACCCTTTATTCAGTCCACTGGGGTATTCTGTTCTCATTCGGCTAACCATAGCTGGGGTACAGGTGTTAAGCTGTGTTAATTATTCTTCTATGTTACTGCTGCCCCTGACCAGGATTGAACCTACAGTCTAGAGATAACTGTCACTTAGATCTGTCTTAACCTAACTCCTTTATCCACTAGGCTGTGTCCAATTATACTAATTATCAAGCCTCATCTCAAAAATTCAGAGAAATAGTATTTCAAATTAATTGGATACCAATTGATAAAAAAGAAAGACTTTATAAACTTCGACTCACACCCCAAGAAATGAGTTTTGAAAAAATGTGTTTAAAAATATTTGAATACCCAACAAGAATGAATAAAATGAGACCGCTTTGGCATAAAATAACCCAACAGGGGTTGACATGCCATAAAATCCAAGCAACCAAAGTTTAGGACTTGTCACAAAAACAAAACAAAAACAAAAAAACTGTTGCTTAAAACTGTTCAGCTGGTGAAGATTGCCAATTATTGTCTAAATTGATATTTATTAGATAATTATTGTAATTATCGCTTAGAAACACAACATTGTGTTGATTGCTTTCTTGGAGTGTTAATATTATCTGCTTTTCTAAGGAAAAAATAAAAGAGAATGAATTAATCATCTAAGGAATATCTTTTTATATATTGTAAAACTATGATAATTTATTAGAAACGGGCACTGTATTTTATAATGATAAACCCACAAACCTGGTAGCTGTATGGCCACTTATCATCCATCACATGAATCCTCTCTCTCTCTCTCTTTCTCTCTATCTCTCTCTCTCTCTCTATCTCTCTCTATCTCTCTTTCTATCTCTCTCTATCTCTCTTTCTATTTCTCTCTTTCTCTATCTCTATCTCTATCTCTCTGTCTATATTTCTCTCTCTATATATCTCTCTCTCTATCTGTCTGTCTATATTTCTCTATATATATATTTCTCTCTATATATATTTCTCTCTCTCTCTATATATATTTCTCTCTATATATATTTCTCTCTCTATATATTTCTCTCTCTATATATTTCTCTATCTATCTCTCTATCTATCTATCTCTCTATATATTTCTCTCTCTATCTATCTATCTCTCTATATATTTCTCTCTCTATTCTCTCTCTATCTCTATTCTCTCTCTATCTATTTCTCTCTCTATCTCTATCTCTCTCTCTTTCTCTCTCTATCTCTATTTCTCTCTCTATCTCTATTTCTCTTCTCTCTCTATCTCTATCTCTCTCTATCTCTATTTCTCTCTATCTCTTATTCTCTCTCTATCTCTATTTCTCTATCTTCTTCTCTCTCTCTATTATATATATTTCTCTCTCTCTCTTATATATATCCTCTCTCTCTATATATATATATATATATATATCTCTCTCTCTCTATATATATATATATCTCTCTCTCTCTATATATATATTTTCTCTCTCTTCTATATATATATATTTCTCTCTCTCTCTATATATATATTTCTCTCTCTCTCTCTATATATATATATATTTCTCTCTCTCTCTATATATATTTCTCTCTCTCTCTATATATATATATATTTCTCTCTCTCTCTATATATATATATTTCTCTCTCTCTCTCTATATATATATATTTCTCTCTCTCTCTATATATATATATATTTCTCTCTCTCTATCTATATCTCTCTCTATATATATTCATCAAAAGTTGCTACATTTTCATTGTGTAGTAGTATTAGTTGTTAATCTAAAAGTGCTCAATCTATTTCGTAAAATACAGAGCATTTATAGTTGTAGAAGAAAAGTTTTTCTCTCTACCATGGTGGTTTTGGTATTCAAGGTACACCTTCTTCGGGAGAACTTAAATAAAACTAAGCAAAACAAAACTGTTGCTTAAAACTCTTCAGCTGGTGAAGATTGCCTTGTCTAAATTGATATTTATTAGGTAATTATTGTAATTATCACTTAATATATATGATTATACAGTGAGATTTTGAGGACCCAAGTGGAATCATCCCTTACTACTAGTCATTTGGATACCTTATATGTATGCATGTATGTATGTATGTATATATGAAAGAGAATTGGTGGGTTTATGATACAAAATGCCTCACTGACAATGTGGTCAGGGGTGCTTTTAGGGAATATTCCTTGATGTGGCATCTCAAATGATATCCATGACGGCATTCACCCTGGGTTGGTTGAGCTGGCTTTATCCAATGAATTTACCTGTAGCGAATTCATGGAAGGAGTAACAAGGGAATAGGAAATTCACAAGCGGTCCCCCAAACCCTGCATGCATATCCCGGTCAAGGGAAGGAGATGCCCTTGTTTGCTGCTGATTTTCCATAGATGCAGTGACAAGTATACCAAAAGGCAGTGATGAGGAGTAGTTGGACTTTAGAAATAATATGCTAGATGGCCGTCGAGCAAAAAGCTTCCTCTGCCCTTTTACAGGTCTTGTTTTTTGTTCTGCAGAGTGTCTAGTCACCCTTCTCACCGAACAAAATCTGTAGGGTTACTGGTTTAGTCGCCAATGATCCGACTATGGAACCGGTAGTACTGGGTTACATAGTACCAGTAGCACATTGAGTAACCTAATACAATTATTTTTAAAAACTCAATCTTCTTTTGGTTGCTTTAAAATTATTTGTATTAGATAGGAATACTTGAAATCATACAACTGTATGCAAATTATTTGTATTAGATAGGAATAGAATTATCACCCATCACATGAATTCTCTCTCTCTCTCTCTCTCTCTCTATCTATCTATATATATTATATATATATATATATATATATATATATATAATGTTCATCGAAAGTTGCTACATTTTCATTGTAGTAGTATTAGTTGTTAATCTAAAAGTTCTCAATATATTTTGTAAAATACAGAGCATTTATAGTTGTAAAAGAAAAGTTTTTCTCTCTACCATGGTTTCGGTATTCAAGGACTTGAAATACTTGAAATCATACAACTGTATGCAAATTATTTGTATTAGATAGGAATTCGCTACAGGTAAATTCATTGGATAAAGCCAGCTCAACCAACTGTGTGCAAATTATTAGTGTTAGATAGGAATATTTGAAACCATAAAAATGTGTGCAAATCATTCGTATTAGATAGGAATATTATACAGCATATAACTGTTCAAAAATGCCTTAAATAACTATGCAAAAAAATTATAAAAATTGTTAATATTATCTGCTTTTTTACGAAACAAACAAAAAAGAAAAGAAAGAATCCATTAACTAAGGAAGAACATTTACAAAGTTTGTAAAGTTGGTGTGTATCATTTTATAAATATCAGGGTTATCGAGTCCTAATACAAAAACCTTTTGACTTTGATTTCTTTTTATTTAATTAAGTGATTATGGCCTATGAATAAATACAAAACCACATAAAAATTACATCCAGGACGATCAATACGTCATCCGGGACAGTTTGCCGGGGACGGTAAAATTTTTTCCTAAAATTTAGTACTACATTCCAATATTGGCTGTCCAGTGATTGCCCGAATGCTGACCTCAAAATGAGGCTACGGCACCGCAGGTCTATTCTCAAAGCCATGTAATGAATAATGGTGGAGGAAGATAGTTTAAAAGGACTGAATTATGTACTACTGACCCTACTCAGGGTAACTTAAAGTAAAAAAGTATTTTGTTTAGCTGAAAACACACTAGGAAATGGACGGTTGATAATTTTTGTTCGGGACGGTCTTGAAAAAAGTTAGTGTCGGAGCCTGGTTTTAGGAGAATAAACAGTTTTTGACTCTCTTAGTTTTGGTGATTTTTATGAACTTCAGAGAGACTCAAAGGAGCAAGGCACAACATTTTTTTCATCAATAGTTTATATATATATATATATATATATATTATTATATATATACATTTTCCAAACTCAACACATTCACAACATCCATCACCTTTTATCTACATAAATCCTTTTTTCTCTTTGAATAATTTCATTGTCCTGAAGAAGGTTTCCTTTATAAACCGAAATGTTCGAACATCGACTAATAAATTTCCATCCATTATAACATCCTGTGTTTGTTCTACATTTTCGCCCACACACACACACACATATATATATATATATATATATATATATATATAATATGAAAAAATAACAAAAAAGATTTAGGTTGGAAGCATAATATATATATATATATGCACATTTGTTTTCTACCAAACTATCGCTACAAACCTTTCAAAACTTTGTCAGCATTAAATAACCCACTGAGGTTGATATGCCATAAAAACAAACAAACAAACCAGGGGTAGTGAAGCTAGTAAGTTAGCTACAAAATATATTTTGAGGGGAAAGGAATAAAATTGAATGGTTTCTAATAATAGATTTACAAAAATTACTAAATAGGAAAGACTCATATGAAACATGCATATAATGCTATAGTCCAGCCTGTTAGCCACTACACCATGAGGACTCTCCTCAGTATTCACCATTGAATCATTTACTTATAAAATTTTTATTTTTCTAATTTTTTTCAATTTGCCTTTTGCATTGAAATAGTTAATATTTTTAAGAGAATTCATTATTTTGATTACGGAACAAATCATGCTCGAAGTACCAGTTCCCACTAGATCACCAAAGTTAAGCAACAATGAGGCTCTTCAATACTAGTGTTTGCTGAGCCTGCTTCAGAGTGCTTCGGCCTCTGGAGTGGCTAAGTAAAATTAAATGTTGATCCCAGGGGGCTATTTCCCCAGGCAATACCTGTCCCCTTGATTTAAAGGAGCAGGGCTGGGTTTATTGCCCAGTGTCTGAGGCGCCTCTCTTGAGGGGGAATGCTGACAGGATCAATGCATTTTTTGTGCCTACCACCCATGAGATTTGGCTTGTGGGTGGGCTCACATAAAAATTTCCTTGTGTCACGCCCTCATAAGTGGGATGAGAGGCAAATACAATGAGGCTGTTCAATACTTAATTGAGTGACCATTTAAGCAACAGCAGGTACTGTAAGCTACCTGAGTCCTCTGTTTATCAAAATGCCTTGATTCGGCATTAAATAACCTGAAAGGGGGTGGTATGCTGTAAAACAATACCCAAACAACCAATAAACTACATCTAATGGTGAAGTTCCAATTTTGGAACTCTGGGGAGTGGGGTGTACATTTCCATTACTCCTAAGTCCATTATAACCTGGAATGATTACCCCAACCCTATTGTCCTTATGGCCAGCCCCAACACTTTTTATCATATGGGGGCGAGAAGGTAGTGGTTGAGGTCTTCATGTTCTGGGTATGACGTTAAACTCTATCTGATGGTGAGGTTCTAGTTCTGGAGGTCTGGGGAATGTGGAGCATCCCTTCACCATTGCTACCTATTAGGGTCCCATCTATGGTTTGAATAGAAAATTTGTTTACAAAAAACATTGAGTTTAAAAAATTCTTTTAAACTATTGCTACAAATCTTTTAAAACTTTGCCGGCATTAAATGATCCACCATGGTTGATATGCAACAAAACAAAACAAACAAATCTCACCTGGAGTGGTAGTACCTGTTAGTCCCATCTATGGGTTAGATAGAAAAAAAATGAGTTTTGGAGACCTTACCTTTGGGATTACCCTCAGAGCATGTCAAACACGCTACACTGCAGGGCTTGACGTTAATGCCGTCCGGGACGATAAAAATTACACCTGGGATGATCAATACGTCATCCGGGACAGTTTGCCGGGGATGGTAAATTTTTTTCCTAAAAGTTAGTACTACATTCCAATAATGGCCGTCCAGTGATTGCCGAATGCTGACCTCAAAATGAGGCTACAGCACCGCAGGTCTATTCTGAAAGCCATGTAATGAATAATGTTGGAGGAAGATAGTTTAAAAGGACTGAATTATGTACTACTAACCCTACTCTGTGTAACTTAAAGTAAAAAAGTATTTTTTTTTAGCTCAAAACACACTAGGAAATGGATTTTTTGTCCAAATATCCAGAATTATCACTGCTTCAGCTTTTCTTAATGTTTTATTACATGTTATTATGCTACTGATGACTGACAAGTATAGATGATGCTAATGAATTAAACAAAAATATTTTGATTTCGGGACGGTCCAAATCCCATTTGGGGCGGTCCAAACCCCATTCGGAACGGTTGATAATTTTTTGTTTGGGACGGTCATGAAAAAAGTTAGTGTCGGAGCCTGCTACACTGTTAAACATTTTCTTATAGAATGCGTAGCTTTAGCTCTCATTAGACAGTTTTTTTAAAATGCAAATAATATGAAGGTCCTATTTGAAAATGTCGACACGGATGACATTTTGTTATTCTTGAAAGAAATAGAATTATACCAAAAGTTATAAATGTAAACATAATCAGAGCCCTACAAAATAAGCACCGATTCCTGCTAGATCAACAAAGTTAAGCAACAATGAGCCTGTTCAATACTTAATTGGGTGACCACTTAAGCAATATCTGTTACTGTGAGCAACCTGAGTCCTTTGTTTATGAAAAATGACTTGATAAAATAAAACAACCGTAGCTGTTTATGTTTCTGGGGATGATTTTAGTATAACCAAGTTGTAAACTGATCCCCCAATTCTTAGATTCCATTCGTTTTTATAATTAAGTATATTTCACGACTTATTATGGTCAAGTCATGCTGAAAACAGAGGTTCCCGCTAGATCACCGAAGTTAAGCAACAATGAGCCTATTCAATACTTATTTGCAACCCAAGTCCCTTGTTTATCAAAATAACTTCATTCAGCATTAAATGACCTGAAAAGGGTTGATATGCTGTAAAACAACCAACCAACGCTGAAAGCAGAGGTTCCCGCTAGATCACCGAAGTTAAGCAACAATGAGCCTATTCAATACTTATTTGCAACCCAAGTCCCTTGTTTATCAAAATAACTTCATTCAGCATTAAATGACCTGAAAAGGGTTGATATGCTGTAAAACAACCAACCAACGCTGAAAACAGAGGTTCCCGCTAGATCACCAAAGTTAAGCAACAATAAGACTGTTCAATATTTAATTGGGTGATCAATTAAGCAACCCAAGTCCCTTGTTTATCAAAATGACTTCATTCGACATTAAATGACCCGAAAAGTGTTGATATGCCATAAAACAAAACAACCAACCAACCGTAAGAAGTAGTTATGAAAAAAATCTATCCCAGAGGATTTTGACATAGTTAACAAAATATCTAAAAAAAGAAAAGAAAAAAGAAAAGAAAAGAAAATGCAATGCTTCTTGTTAAAAATAAGTTTGTTTGCACCAAAAATTCAAGATTAAGAATATACACATGTCCTGTTACTCTAATAATCTTCAAAAGTAACCAATGTATGGCCGAAGCTGGGCTGTGTTTACTAGGATGGGTGCTTTTATCAGGCTGTCCTCCTCGTGGTTATGTCATTTGTTTACTGACAAGGTTCAAATTGTTAATTTTATCTTTTTGCTTTTTAAGCATGGCAAGTTTGTAGACAGAAACAAAGAATTGTATACAGAAAGTCGTGTGTGTGTATATATATATATATATATATATATATATTATATATATATATATATATATTACTGTAAAACCATGCATTCCTTTTACGCCTACTTTCCTCTGAGCTTCTTGACATAGTTTTGAGATTTCTGTGTTTTTATTTTTAAAACTACAAACATTTTTTTTTTTTTTTTTTTGTATAAGACAAAAATATTTTTTTTATCTTAGAACTTAGAATAGATATTTAGAATCTTCTAATTTTACTAGTAATTTATTTTTATTTTTTTTTAATTGGGGTGTGAATAATTAAAGAATAATTACACTTTGTCTTTGCAAACCACTTGGCCTTCTTCTATCCTATGTTTACCCCCCCCCTTTTTTTTTTTTTTTTTTTTTTTTTTTTTTTTCTAATTTAATGTAAATATATCCAACCCAATTAGATTTTTTTTAGTCTTCAGCAATTTTTTGTTCTTTTGCTAAAATTTAAAAATTAATTTTCCAAAAAAAATCAGAACAAAATTTATTTTCACTATGAAAAAACCAAAAAAAAATTTTTTTTCATGAATAGGAAACATTTATAGAAATGTAAAAGTGAAATATTTCTCTCAAAGATTTCAGATTTATGAAATTATTTAAAAAAAAAAAAAAAAAAAAAAAAAAATGTAATCTTTTATTTTAACTGTATTGCCTTAAAAATTTGCTAAAATCTGAAAATTTATTCATTTTCTAAAAAAAAAAATTTGTCAAAAGTTATTTTCACTATTAAAACCTGACTAAAAAAACAAAACAAAAAAAAATCTTTTTCATAAATAGAAAACATTCATAGTTATGTTATAAAACTGAAATATTTCTCTCAAAAAATCTTTTGGATCTAAAATTATTTAAAAAAAACAAATAACTTTTATATTACTTAGTATTATTTAGATTTATTGTACTATTGTCCACATCTTCATTTTCATAAACACAACGTTTTGGCTGATGTGCCCTCTGGCCTTCTTCAGATGTGTGTATATAACAATAAAAATGAATCCGGAAAATCTGAATAATAGAAATTATAAGGCCTTGTCTCAAAAATTCAGATATAATTTTATATTGGAGTATTTAAAATAAAAATAAATACACTATTTGAAGGCCGTGTGCTTAAATATGTTTTGAAAGTGAAAATGAACAAATAACTGTTCTAGATAGATGGGTCGGGAACATTGTGTAAATTTATGAAATGTTCTAAAACCTTGCAAAACTCTTTGACTCTATAAGCCCTATATTTTAGGCTGAGCACTATTTTATTGTTATGGTTCAATTTAGCTCGGTCAATAGAGCATCTGCCTAGGAACCACAAAGTTCTGGCTTTGATGCCAGCTTCTTGCCAACTCTGTGCATGAGTAGCACAGCTTGGATCTGTGTGGTAAATTGGGCAGCTGATGGTAGGTGTGATGTGCCACTTCAGATGCAAAAAAAACAATCTTACTGGTCTAGCACTAGTGAAAAGGGGATAGACACCCTCGCTGTTTGGTTTATACCTACAATAGACATCTCCACCAACTTTACTTAAGAGCCAGTTTAGCATCAGCCTAGGTGTAACACAAGGCAAAGTTCCGAGTTTGATACCGGCTCCTTGCCAACTTGGAGCATAAGTAGCACAGCTTGGATCTGTGTGGTAAAGTGGGGAGCTGATGGTAGGTGTGGCAGTCCACTTTAGATGCTAAAACAATCTTCCTAGTCTAGCACTAGTGAAAAGGGTATAGACTCTCTTGTTGTCTGGCTGTTACCCACAACAGGCAACTCCGCCGACTTTACTTAGGAGTCGGTTTAGCTCAGTCGGTTTAGCATTTGTTTAGGTACCACAAGGTTCTAGGTTCAATACCAGCTCCTTGCCAAGTTGGATCTCTGCAGTAAAGTGAGGAGTTAATGGTAGGTGTGGTACTCCAACTTAGATGCACAAACAATCTTCCTAATGAAAAGGGGATAGACTCTTTTGCTGTCTGGCTGATACTGAAAATAGGCCACACAGCTGACTTTCCTTACTTTTACTAGGTCAGTAATGCATCTGCTTAGGAACCACATGGTTCTGTGTTCGATACTGGCTCCTCGGCAACTTGGATCTGTGTGGTAAAGTGAGGAGCTGATAATAAGTGTGCCAATGATCCTTAGACACAAAAACTATCTTCCAAGTCTAGTGCTAGTGAAAAGGGGATAGACTCTTGCATTGTCCGACTGATACTGACAATAGGCCACATACTTTCCTTACTTTTACTAGGGGGCAGTTTAGCTCAGTCAGTAACGCATCTGCCTAGGAGCCACAGAGTTCTGGGTTTGATGCTGGATCCTTGCCAACTCAGCGCTAGTGAAAAAGGGATAGACTCTATTACTGTCCAGCTGTTACTGAAAATAGGCCACCCCACCGAATTTACCTTGTCTTTTATAGTAAACATTAAGTGTAAGCTGTTATTTTGGGCTGAGGGAGATCAAGTGAGATACTAATAATAAATGTCTTAATATAGCAACAACCATTCACAGCCATTCTTTGAACTGGGGGATGATGGGATAGCTTTAAACAAAGATGTCTGCACCCTGGAGCAAAGTTTTTGAATGTGTTTTGTGCTAGACTCTTTTGTGAATTGTGCGCTTGGATACAGGGAGGGATCTGGGGGCGAAGTGTTGAGGAGTATTCATCCCCTACCCCCCACCTTCACAAGTGCAGGAGGTGATAAAAAAAAAATGGAGTTTATTGTAGGTAATAAAGGCATATATGTAGATAGGGTCTAAGTTGGTGCAATGGACGAGGTGCAACTTTGGAAGTGACAAACCCTCCCTCCTAAGTCATATATATATATAAAGCTCTTACATAAGTAATTGAGCCCTCTATAATCAATTCTCCAACAATAATAATAATTTAACCTATATATATATATATGTGTGTGTGTGTGTGTATGAATAAATGAGTACCTTAGTTCATCACAAATATATTTCGGCACTTTTGCCTCTTCAAGTCTGGTTTTTAAAAATGGATGATGATTTCATACCGGATCTAGTTATGATTTTTCTCTCTCATCATCCATTTTAAAGATCAGATTTGAAGAGGCAAAAGTGCTGAAATAAATTTATATCTAATGAACTAAGGTACTCATAGATTCATTTATGGGCCGGGTTAGCTCAGTCGGTAGAGCGTTCGGCTAGAAACCACAAGGTTCCTAGTTCGATACCGGTCCTCGCCAACTCAGCGTATGAGTAGCACAGGGATCTGTGCGGTAAAGTAAGGAGCTGATGGTAGGTGTGGCGCTCCACCTCAGATGCTAAAAACAATCTCCTTGGTCTAGCGCTATTGAAAAGGGGATAGACTCCCTCGCTGACTGGCTGATACCGATTTTAGGCCGCCCCGTCGACTTTACTTTTTACTTATACATGTAAAAATACATACGCAAATCATTATGTACTTTTGAGTTTTCAATTTTGATTAAATACTATCACAGAAACACCAGGATACCATTTTCACACACACACACACATACATATATATATATATAATCAAATGTTCCCACCTTTTTAAGATATTGATTTCAAAACAGTCCTCACCTGTCAAGGCATTCTTGGAATTCTTCACAGGTGATTAAAAATTTGTTAATACTTCTATGGGAGTATGTTTATTAGAAAAGCAAGATTGATATTATAGACTGTGGAAGATTCCAAAAATCTGTTGACAGAGATGGTGGACCGTTAACTTTACTTTTTTATATAAATAATTTACACTTTTTTTTTTAATCAAAGATATTATTAAGTAAGAAAATCAGTCTATAAATGAATTATATAGAAAGTAGAAATTATATATTGTTATATAAAAATTAACATATAAAAGCAATCTAATGATTTTTACTATTATGATTTTTATCATTATATCCTACCATACAACTAAAAGAGGGATAATTCCATCAGATTAGTAATTGATCACAAATAAATAAACGAATAAAAAATAAAACTATTCTAAAAGAATTGTGATAAAGTTTCAGTTTAAATAGATTAATTCTTAATAAGTTTTTTTTAGTTTCCAAAGTTGATAAGACAAAATAGGGGGCGAAAAATGTACTGACGAAGCGGCATATCCATTTATTGTGTAAAAACCATCTTCTGGTTAAATTATGTTCAATTGCTTTTTATATTATTTCTCTGAATTTCTGAGATGAGGCTTGATAATTAGTATTATTTGGTTTATTTGGACTATTGTCCTCATCTCCATTGTTTTGGCCGATGTGCCCTCCAGCCTTCTTCAATTACGACAAGTGGGGTTCCCGAGTTTGACAAGAAATACCTGAAGAAGGCCGAAGGGCACATCAGCCGAAATGTTGTATAGATAACAATGAAGATGAGGACAATAGTTCAAATAATACAAATAATCCAAATTCTTAATACGTTTAAGATATTTATAATTTCATTGAAATTACTTTTTTTTCAACTTCAACAGAAATATTTTCACATGAAATAAAGTTATATTTTAATGATAGAAAAAAAAAAGCAAATTTTCAACATAATCTCTTTTCTTTGTTGATGGACTTAAATCAGTGCTTCTCTATTAATCATATACAACAAAGATTTTACAGGTAAAATTCAGTTTGTATCAGGTTGTAGGTTTATTGATTTAACCTACATTTTAAAACTTATTTAATTTGAAGTAAACAAAGTCAATGAACTCTTGTCTCATTTAGAAAAGTTATGTAGAATAAATTTGAAAGGTTTTGTTTCTCTGTGTTGAAAGGTGGGACAAACTAATAATTGTTTATTTGTAATTCGTATGAACAATTTTTAAAAAGAAAAAAATGCAACATGTTTTTTGCTCCATTTTTAGGTTTTTGTCTTTTAACATCAATAAAAGTCCAAACTGTAAATTTGGTATCAAATTTGGTGTATATATATATTTACCAACTCCTCCGCATGAGCAGGATACGACACAAGGTCAATTTCTTAAGCGGAGTTTAACAGGTTTGAATTCAGAGTTTTCCTTCTCCTAGACTGGTTACCTAGCCATGGTTAAAGAGCACAGTCTGCCCTGCTATTTATCCATAGCTGGAGGGAGAGTAGGATTCATACCTTTCCCAAGGGTATTAGCGCTAAGTGAAATGCAATTACCACGTCCAGGATTTGAACTCGGGGCGACGAGTCCATTTCCCATGACTTTAACCATTACGCCACGCACTTCCTAAATTTGGTGTATATAGACCAGTGGTTCTCAACTGGAGGTCATATGACCCACAGTGATGCTGATAGCTTTTTTATTTAGTGCGTCCTGGGATGCACATATTTGCTTTGAATGACTGTCGGCTGGGGCTGTTAGAATACACCGACTGCACCTCTGCAGAGGGGTAAGATTCCCCCCAATGGGGCCACCTATTGGCCGTGGGTGCCGACCCGTGATGCTTACAGACAGTCTTGGTGGATGAGCAGTCCATGACATGCAACACTCCACTTAGAACCTTACTTAGGCTAGATGGGCAGTCAGAGAGGCTCCCTCCAATCAATCGGCTGGTCACGTCAAGCCCTAGCACCTATATGATTTTCCCAACCCTATTGCCCTTTCAGCAAGCCCCAACCCCTTTTTATCATATGGGTGCTAGAAGGCGGTGACTGAGGGTCTACATGTCCTGGGAATGACGTTAAACTATCTGATTGTGAGGTTCCAGTTTTGGAGGTTTGGGGAATGTGGAGCACCCCTTCATCACCATTGCTTCCTGGTCCACTCTGACCCGGAGTGGTAGTACCTGTTAGGGTCCCATCTATGGGTTAACTAGAAAAATTTACATGAGTTGATAAACAAAATTGTATTATCCAAGAATTGATTTATTTCAAAACTTTATCGGCATTAAATGACCCACTGAGGTTGATATGTCATAAAACAAACAAACTGGGAAAATTTATGGGTCCCAACTAAAGCCATTTAACTCCTACCTTATAACCTATCCTGTGTAATTCGTTTCTATGAAACTATTGAAATGTATTTACAGTTAGCTTGAAATGGTGAGGGAAGAAAAAGAAAAAACACTGGAATGCATGGATATAATTTTACTGCTTCCTTTTAGATTTTTGTGCAACAGGGATGCAGGACGTGTACCCATCAGCATCTCTGGACCCCTGGCGACCACATAACTTTTTTTTTTGGGGGGGGAGGTCCAGGTACTGCAGTTTTGTTAAGGAACTCCTCAATAACATTCAATGTAGAAAGATTTTGGCTGGGAAATACAAAAAAGAAAACGATTATAGAATTTATAAAGTTTCAAGTTGAAAGAAATTAGAAAGGTTTCTCTTTCATTGACTAAACAAACAAAAGTCAAAACAAAAGAATTTCTTTTTCTCTTTATGAAATGCACAATCCTTATCTTGTCTTTAAGAAAAATCTTTATTTGAATAGCTACTTAAATATTGTCTGTTCAGTAACAACGATTGAGCTGTAACTTAAATCAATTAGTGTTATGCTCATATCCAAGACAGAAATGAAAACATTATTATTCTTACACACAATACACACACACACATTATATATATGTAGTATATTAAGAAAGATTGAAAAAACACAGGTTTAAATGAGTTAAGTGGTGAGTTTATTGGCCGACGCTGCAGTGTTTCGATCTATTAATTAGATCATCTTCAGGGCATTTGTTGGTATATGGAAGGTAATAAGAAATGTTTTATCGCAGAATAACAAGAAAAGCGAGTGATAGTCCTTGTATATCAGTGATAAAAAATTTCTTATTACCTTCCATATACCAACAAATGCCCTGAAGATGATCTAATTAATAGATTGAAACACTGCAGCGTCGGCCAATAAACTCACCACTTCACTCATTTAAACCTGTGTTTTTTTTTTCAATCTTTTTTAATATACTACATACCGTCGGATTCACTTCCTTTTCTTCACATTATATATATATATATATATATATATTGGTAGTCCTTTGTTAGTATTGGAGAATTGAAAATAAAGTGCTCAATTACATGTGTAAGAGCTGTATTTATTTATTCATTATAGTGTACAATACATTTAAGGTGCCATTGTTACCATTGGTTTCCAGGTAGCATGTTAGCTACCCTTCATCAAGACAGTGCGCCTGTTTAAGAAATACAAAGAATGGTAACAATGGCACCTTATATGTATTGTACACTATAATAAATAAATAAAAATAAATATATATGCATGTATGTATGTATGTATGTATGTATATAAAGTTTTTCTTTTATAAAAATAGTATAGGACTTTTAAGCATCAAATGTCTATAGGGGGTCCATTAGAGTAAGATAAGTATCAAAGGGACCCATACGTAAAAAAGTTGAGAACCACTGATTTAGACTAGTTGTGGGCAAATTGTGGCTGGCACTTTCTGATTGTCCGGCCTAGGACTTCAATTTTGATTTTTTTTATAGAAAATATCTTTTTATTGAAACGGGGGAAAAAAAGTCAGCTTTTCCCTATTTCTAAAGAAGGCACTTACACGTTTGATCTTTTGTAATGAAAATATAAAATTATCTTTGAGCAATGATTCATGCAGCTTGCTTCTCAAAAAAAGAAAAAAAAAAAGAAAGAAAAAGGTTAAGGGAAGATAATCCGACAGCAAACCATAGGAAGTAGGGAAAGATATTCCCTACACTCCTAAAGGGTGGACTTGCACAAAGGTGTCAGAATTAAGGTGACCCAGAAAAAACAGAACCCACACATTTTGTAATAAAACTGTTCATTTTAATTATGGGGGTCTAGGGTTTAGGGTTGGGGTTTAGGGTTAGTTTAATGGGGAAAATGAATAAATAATTTGGTTTCTGTTTTTTCTGGGTCACCCTGTATACCGGTGACCCAGAAAAACAGAACCCACAAATTTTGTAATAAAACTGTTAATTTTAACTAGGGGGGTTTAGGGTTAGGATTAGGGGTTGGGGTTTAAGGTTAGTTTAATGGGAAAATAAATAAATAATTTGGGTTCTGTTTTTTCTGGGTCAACCTAATTTTGACACATTTGTGCAAGATCAGCCCTCCTAAATTGCCTTTGCTACCAGGTCAACTCTGATCCAGAGTGATAGTAACTATAATTGTTCCGTCTACGTGTCTAATAGATCTTTAAAAAATTATTCGTACTAGCAAAATAAAAAAACACCCTCCGGGCGATGTAAAAATGAATTTTTGAAAGATATTGCCTGAGGGTGTGGGAGTTAAAAATTCAATGTCAGCGAGTTTGTACCCTAAGTAAGTAAAATCATCAAATTCATTAAAGGATTAAAAAATAAAACAATTTTAAATGTAAACTTTAAATATATATTAAAATAAAACAAACTATATATAAATATATAATACTGTGTATATATTTATTAAAACTTGTTTTAAAAATCAACGAGGATCGTCTAATGCTGCATGCTCAAATTTTGAGTGTATTTATTCTATGTTATCACGATTTTGTATCATGTGACGTAGTGATGTAGTTTTTGTTACAGACAAATAAAGAGCGAATCTCCATTATTAATGGAGATTTAATACCATATGACTGTGGAGGTTCTCCCTGGCATATGTATTGGTTCCTAAGCAGATTCTAAACCAACTGAGCTTAACCAGCTCCTAAGTAAAGTCCTGCAAAGTGGACTATTGTCAGCATCAGCTATCCCCCTTTCAATAGTGCTTTTGTGTCTGAGTTGGAGCAATACACCCATCATTTCATCCCTATTTTACTGCACAACCAAATGGTTACTCATGCACTGCTTACGGTCAAATCATGTTGAAAGCTCTGGTTCCTGCAGTTAAGCAGCGATGAGCCTGTTCAATACTTAGGTGGGTAACCATTTAAGCAAGAGCAGGTACTGTAAGAAACCAAATATAAAACTGAAAGAGTTGATATGCCGTAAAAACAAACAAACTATTCATGCTGAGTTGGTGAGTGCCAGTATTGAAACGGGGTGGTGGGGGCTTGTGGTTTGTAGATTTTTTTCTACATCCAAATTAACTCCTTTCCCAAATATTGAAAGGAGAAAAAAGTTTTGATTTCACCTTTGCTCTCTCTTTTTTTTTTTTTTTTTTTTTTTTTTTTTTTTTCCTCCATTCCTTCTCTGAAGCAAAATATAAAAAATAAAAATGAAAGTTTTATAATCCTGAGTCCTAATTCAGGGATGCTTGCAGGAATTATTGTGTTAGGTCAAGTTGCCATTATCCCTACGGACATGCTCTTGAATAATTGCCTTCATTTATTTTTCGGCTTTATTGGTTGTATCAATAGGATAACAAAAGGGGTGGGGGTGGGGGAGGAATAATCTGTGTGCGGGGTATTATTTGTCCTCTTTTTTTTTTTTTTTTTTTTTTCTCCCCCATTTTTTTTTTTTTTTTTTTTCCCTTTTTTTTCCCTTTTTTTTTTTCCTTTTTTTTTTCCTCTTTTTTTTAAATGATGTAAATCGCTTGAGTGTCAATCAGCTTGTCTTGTCTTGGGATTATCTTCTTTTTTTTTCTTTTTTTTTTTTTTTTTTTTTGTTTTATTCTGTCTGTCTGATTTTTTATTTTTTTTATTTCCACCCCATTATTTTGACTTTGCAAATTATCCACAACTTTTCTATCGATTTTTTTTCTTTTTTTTTTTTTTTTTTTTTAATTTTTTTTTTTTAAACCTTTTTTAGAAAACAATTATTTAAAATCTGTTTAAAAGTTTTCTAGCAAGTCCTATCACATCTAGAATTCTGTAAAGTTGTCGAGGTGGCCTAAAGTTGGTATCAGCCATACAGCGAAGGAGTCTATCCCCTTTTCACTACTGCTAGTCCATGGAGATTGTTTTTTTAGTGCCTGAGGCGGAATGCCATACCTACCATCAGCTCCTCACTTTACCGCACCTATCCCTGTGCTACTCATACGCTGAGTTGGTGAGAGCTGGTATCGAACCAGGAACCTTGAGGTTTCAAACTGAACGTTCTACAGACTGAGCTAACCTGGCCCCATATATATTAGATAAAAGAACACAAATATTCAAATAATGACTTAACATTCATTTTTTTTTTCAAATTTAAAAAATGACTTTATTATTTACATATGGATCACAAAATCTGCCTTATTTTTTATCTTTTCTAAATTGGCGAGGGCCGGTATCGAACCAGTAACCTTGAGGTTCCCAGTTGAACACTCTGAGTGTTCTGCAATTTTGTAATGTGGGGAATTTTCAGATGTCGCATGAATTTGAAAGCTGTGCTTTGAATTTAAACCTTTAAGTACCCCTCTCTGACCTATTTTCAGTTATAAGTAAAGTTGGCAGAGTGACCTATTGTCGGTATCAGCCATATATATATATATATATATATATATCCACTCATTACAACCACCATAGCGATACATGGTTTTTGGGTAAAATAATGCTTCCGGTTTGAATTTAAATTATTTTCTGCTTCTCCCTTGATGAGTCTGGATTAAAAACATTTACATCTAAAAACTGGCCTAATTATCACTATGCTCTGATGATGATTTTTTATAAATCGAAATATTGTCAATATTAGCAATGAAAAAAGATATAAAAATATATTCATTTTAACATGTTTTTCATACCCTTTTATCTATACATATATATATATATATATATGTATGTATGTTGGTAATTACAACAAACACAACATAAGGTCACATATATTAAGACAGAAAAACAAATAACTCATAAATTCAACAAGTAATATGTGTATTAAAACAAATAGATTACACTAGTTAAAAATACTGATCAAAGTCCTGCAGAATATGCTTTTTTAAAAGTTCATGTAATTAGAAGAAGAAAGTGTGAGTTCCCTCCAATAGAGAAAGAAGGGTAATGCTTTATATATCAGCAGTGAAGTAACTTGTAGAGAGAGAAAGATATAGCTTGTAATACCTTCAGTGGTAGGCAAATATTTCTGAGTTGAGCGACCAGGAGTATCCAGGCAAAAGTTGGTCTTCTGAACTGTTCTTCAAAAACCTTTGCTTTTATAGGACTCCCAAGACTTGAAATCGGTCTTTTGAAAACTTCATTTTTTTAGACACGAACGCTTCTGATTGGTTGAAAATTATCATTTTTTAATATTTCTATTTTTCTTTCTTTCTACCTGTGCTGATCCTATGTGCAGATTTCTTATTTTTGTCATTTTATTTCTGCTTTCAAAGCATTAACATCCGGCTCACCACAAACCAAACCAAACCATGCTTACCATCCTAGTCAACACATTATTGGAATATTCCATTGAGGAATTGAAAAAAATGTTGACATTTTTATGGGATTGGGTGTACCTTTTTATTAGAATAGCAGACACTATTATGGAGACTACCTCTGAAAGATTTCAAGAATGTTTTGTCAGGGATGGTGAACATAAAGACAGGTACTCCAATAGATGTAGGAACTCTTTTTTTTTTTTTTTCTTTTTTTTCTTCTTTTAAATCACACAGTAATACATCCTGTTATACGTGGACAGAAAAAATAAACTAAAACATTAAAATTAGAATTTCGAGTTGTTTCTACAAATGCTGTTAAAATTTGAGATCATATGAATAAGCATTAGTCAAGTTATTAGATTAGGAAATGATAGCAATTTTTTCTGAAACACCCCCCAGTACATTTCAAATGATAGCAATTTTTTCTGAAACACCCCCCAGTACATTTCAACACCCCCCAGTACATTTCAAATGATAGCAATTTTTTCTGAAAACACCCCCCAGTACATTTCAAATGATAGCAAATTTTCTGAAACACCCCCCCAGTACATTTCAAATGATAGCAATTTTTTCTGAAACACCCCCCCAGTACATTTCAAATGATAGCAAATTTTTTCTGAAACACCCCCCAGTACATTTCAAATGATAGCAATTTTTTCTGAAACACCCCCCAGTACATTTCAAATGATAGCAATTTTTTCTGAAACACCCCCAGTACATTTCAAATGATAGCAATTTTTTCTGAAACACCCCCCAGTACATTTTAAATGATAGCAATTTTTTCTGAAACACCCCCAGTACATTTCAAATGATAGCAATTTTTTTCTGAAACACCCCCCAGTACATTTCAAATGATAGCAATTTTTTCTGAAACACCCCCCAGTACATTTCAAATGATAGCAATTTTTTTCTGAAACGCCCAGTACATTTCAAATGATAGCCCTTTTTCTGAAACCCTCTGTATTGTGTTTTGGATCTTTCCTGCACATTCTACAAAAATCTTAATATTTGTATCATAGTATTACTCTAATTGTTTTTCTGGATCATTCAGACTATTATCCTCATCTTTATTATCTGTACAGCGTTTCGGCCTATGTGCCCTTTGGCCTTCTTCAGGTATTTCTTGTCGGACTTGGTGAGCCTTCTCTTCGAACTCTGGAGCCTTCTCGAGTCCGACAAGAAATACCTGAAGAGGTCCCATCAGCCGAAACGTTGTACAGATAAAAATAAAGATGAGGACAATAGTCCGAATAATCCAAATGATACAAATTATCAAGCCTCACTTCAAAAATTCAAAGAAATTGTTTTTCTGTAGTCATTTACTAAACTTATCTTAACTTTGGCATATTGCCAAAAGTATTGAGGCACCCAGTGAGAATTGAACTCATTAACAACGGTCTGCTGGCTTAGCTCGTTAACTATTATTTGTGTTGGTAGTTCCATTTTAATCCTCATGGGAAGAAAATGGTCTATGTTGCCTTAATTACTTGATAACAATTATGGCGGTACAAGATAAAGCCTTTGAGTTCTGAAAATGGAATTGGTAAACCTTTTTGAATTTCCATTGAGACTGCTTATGTTTACTGTATGCGCCTTGGCAAAGGCATGACCCTATTTCTCCCTGTGCACTTTATCATATCTAGATATCTTGACCAAAAAACAGCTTATGGTTCCCGCTAGATATCCAAAGTTAAGCAGTGATGAGCCTGTTCAATACTTAGATGGGTGTCCATTTAAGCAAATATAGGTACTATAAGTTAAACCAAATATCAAAATTTCAATCAGCATTAAATGACCTGAAAAGGGTTGATATGCCATTTAAAAAAACCAAAAACAACCAACTAACAAACAAAAAAAATTACAATTAAGTCATGCTGAAAGCACTGGTTCCCATAAGCAACCCCGGTCCTTTGTTTATCAAAATGACTTGATTTGGCATTAAATAACCCGGAAAGGGTTGATATGCTGTAAAACAACTGATCAGCCCAAAAAGAAAGTTTCATCTTAACTATCTGCACAGTCAGTAGACCAGTGTTTCTCAACCAGGGTTCCCCAGGATGAAATCCTGGTGGATGAGCAGTCCATGACCTGCAACACTCAACTCTTGCCTTTGCTTAGGCTAGATCGGCTGGTCACGTCAATCCCTAGCACCTAAAAAATGAGTATCCATTAAATGACCCAACGAGGTTGATCTGCCGTAAAACAAACCAAACCTAAAGGTTCAGTGAAAACAAGTCAGATAAGCTAATGCACTTTTTAATTTTTATTTAATTTCATATATGTAATATTACTAAACACGCATAATATATTCTTGGTTATTGTAATAAATACATCATCCTATCTAACTTATTAAACTCTTTGATGAAGTATTATAAACAAACAGTATGAATTTTATTTAGCATTACTGAAAAATTTGACAAAGAAGTATTAATTTGATTAAATCCTGCTTAACGGACATAAATTCCACCATTGTATGTCAACCCACCGAAAGAAAGAAAATACTAAAAATCAGGGAATTAACCAAACTTAATAAAATTTTCAGTGTTGATATATTAATGAATAAACAATATAGTGCATCAGTTATTTTATTTTAAAACTTACATTTTTTCAGCTCAGTTAACTTTGAACCACATATCTTTGAGGCGTAACACAGATACTCAAACATGCGTGGTTCAAAGTTAATTGACCTGAAAAAAAATGTAAGAGTTTTTAAATAAAATAACTGGTGCATTATATCTTTTATTCATTAATGTATCAACGCTGAAAAGTTCATTAAATTCGGTTAATTCATTGATATTTTTTTTTTTTTTTTTTTTTCTTTCAGCGGGTTGACATACGATGGTGGAATTTATGTCCGTTAAGTAGGATTTAACCTCAATTTTTACTTAAAATAGTTATTCAAAAATATATACTATATTTACCACGTGAACTACAATGGAAATAAAATGAGAAAGATATGGTATATAATTTTGTTTTTGTGCTGGATTTCCTTGGTACATATCATTTATTTTAAGCATTACGCAAGGGTAAAAAAGTTGAGAAATGCTGGTCTACTGACTGCGCAGGTAAAGTAGTTATGGGAGAGTGATTTGCCCAAGTACCTAGACAGTTACCTCAAATGAGAATACAGACCTAATAACAACCATGACAGTTGTGTGATTTTTTAAAAATTATTTTTTTTAATGTTTAATCTTTGTCTTGTTGAATAAGTTTGCCTGTTTTTATGAAAATCAGCCCCACCCTCCCCTACCTGGAATCCTTGCAAAATAGGTGCAATGTATAGAAGAATCAATTATTGATTTAGGCCAAGGTTCTACCCCCCCCTTTCCCCATCCCAGATCTTTCTCTTCTAGCTCTCTTATTTTTGATCCCCCTCTTCTTCCCCAGAAAGAGTTGAATGGAGTCCAGAATAAAAAAAAAATAAATTAATAGAGAAATCGAATGACTTATTTTTCCGCTCGTTTTGTCAGGTGTTTTTTTTTTTTTTTTTTTAAATCTTTTTTTTTTTTTTGTTTTTTTTAATTTTTTTTTTTAATCCTTTTTTTATATCGTAAAAAAGGATTTTCTTTGATTTTAAATTAATTAAAAGAATAACAACAAAAAAATAAAAAAAACAACTTTTTGATCATGTTCATATTTGAAGAATCTTAAGATTTATTCATTTATTTTTTTATTTTATTTTTTAATAAAGAAATCCTCAAATAGTTGTGGAAAATATGCATAAAATAACATGTCACAGGTTTTCAGTTTTTTTTTTTTTTTTTTTTTTTTTTTTTCATTGATCTTTAAGTAAGCAGTAAATCTCGACCAAAGAGAAACTGCTATTTTTCTTGTTTTTCATTGGTTATTCCAATAAAATCTTTGAAATCAGGTTGTTTATTAAGGTTGAAGGAAATGTTGATTCTATTTTTCTGAATTTTTTAAATAAGGCTTGATAATAAGTATTATTTGTATTATTCGGACTATTGTCCTCATCTTCATTGTTATCTGTACAACATTTCAGCTGATGTGCCCTCCGGCCTTCTTCAGGTATTTCTTGTTGGACTCGGGAACCTTCTTGTCGTAATTGGTAGCCATCACAGAACTTTGAACCTAACCCTTTATTCAGTCCACGAGGGTATCCTGTTCTCATTCTGCTAACCATAGCTGGGGTACAGGTGTTAAGCTGTGTTAATTATTCTTCTGCCCCTGACCAGGATTGAACCTGCAGTCTAGAGATAACTGTCATTTAGGCTTATGATAATTTGGATTATTAGGGCTATTGTCCTCATCTTTATCTGCACAATGGTTTTGGTCGATGTGCCCTCCAGCCTTCTTCAGGTATTTCTTGTCAAACTCAGGAACCCCATCCTTGAACTCGGGAACTTTCTCTTCAAACTCTGGAAGATTCAAAGTTTCATGAAGGCTCCTGATTATGACGAGGTTCCCAAGTTCGAGGAGGGAGCTCCTGAATTCGACAAGAAATACCTGAAGAAGGCAGGAGGGGACATCAGTTAAAACATTGTGCAGATAACAATAAAAATGAGGACAATAGTCCAAATAATCCAAATAATACGAAATGGTGCTTGTTGCAACTTATCCAACCCAAGTTGGTAACTTCAAGTTTCAGTGCCCCCACCCCCATCCAACATCATAATCTATATATTAATACTCTTGTTCCTAAATCTTCAAACCATTATCATCTTGCAACATCCTCTGGTTAAAAATGAGACCGTCCAAGATGAAAAATGTAAATCCTGATTATTTGTGTTGCTTATCCGCTGAATTCGTATTTTATGAGTGTCGTCACCTCAGCTAAATAATGGAACATTACGTTTTTATTATAAAGAAGGGGAAAATATAGGACATGCTACACAGAAAAAATATAAGAAAGAAATAAAGAAAGTAGGGGAAAGAGTCTTATACTTTGAATGATTAATGAATAAATTCAAATGAGATAGAAAAAAAAAACCTAACACACTACAACCTACAATCCCCAGATGATGACTGGTGAAATGGTCGTAAGCGCTTGGGTAAAAAGTATGGGACAATTACTCTACCAATTGGATACCAATTTATGAAAAACCACAAGAAGACTTGAAAGGATGTACAGATTAAAGATCATAAAGAAGAAATATTCCATGGTCTTCAATAATAATACCTTCTTAAAGGCCGGTTTAGCTCAGTCAATAGAGCGTTCAGCTAAGAACCACAAGGCTACTGGTTTGATACTGGCTGTCGCCAACTCGGTGTATGAGTAGCACAGGAATCTGTGTGGTAAAGTGAGGAGCTGATGGTAGGTGTGGCACTCCACCTCAGACGCTAAAATAATCTCCTTGGTCTAGCGCTAGTGAAAAGGGGATAGACTCCCTTGCTGTGTGGCTGATACCGACTTTAGGCCATCCCGATGATGATGATGAGACAATAACTTGCTACCAAAATACACAACACTACATAGATACATAATAGATAGATAGATAGATAGATACATAGATACATACATAGATAGATAGATACATAGATAGATACATAGATAGAGAGATACATAGATAGATAGATAGATAGATAGATAGATAGATACATAGATAGATAGATACATAGATAGATAGATACATAGATAGATAGATACATAGATAGATACATAGATAGATAGATAGATAGATAGATACATAGATAGATAGATACATAGATACATAGATAGATACATAGATACATAGATAGATAGATAGATACATAGATAGATACATAGATAGATAGATAGATACATAGATAGATACATAGATAATACATAGATAGATACATAGATAATAGATACATAGATACATAGATAGATAGATACATACATAGATAGATAGATACAATACATAGATATATACATAGATAGATAGATAGATACATAGATAGATACATAGATAGATACATACATACATAGATAGATAGATACATACATACATAGATAGATACATACATACATAGATACATACATACATAGATAGATAGATACATACATACATAGATAGATAGATACATACATACATAGATAGATAGATACATACATACATACATACATACATAGATAGATACATACATACATACATAGATAGATAGATAGATACATACATAGATAGATACATACATACATACATACATACATAGATAGATACATATACATACATAGATACATACATACATACATACATAGATAGATACATACATACATACATACATAGATAGATACATACATACATAGATAGATACATACATACATACATAGATAGATAGATACATACATACATACATACATACATACATATATATATATATATATATATATATATATATATGCAAGTTTTTCTTTAAAAAAACAAAAAAGAACCCCCTCCTTCTAGATGCCCTGCTAACCTGAATTTGTACTGTAAATGTTAGACTGACTTGAATGGTCACTCAATATCCGCCATGTACTGACTGCTTCATTTTTTTTCTTTTCATACATGGTTTCTCTTTCTCATTATATATTCAACTTCCTTTCAATGGTTCCTTAGAAATTTCATTTTTTTTCTTTTCTCAGTCAATCGAAAAGGTCAATCATAATTGATTGATCAGAAAACACCATTTATTTATTTATTTATTTTTTCTCAGCTCATTCATCTCCTCTCTCCTCACTATTTTTATCTTTTTTTTTTTTTTTTAAAAAATATTTGTATTTATATAGTAGTAAGTAAAGTTGTTGGAGTGGCTTATTGTCCACTCTGTCCTGGAGTGGTAGTACCTGTTAGGGTTCTATATATAGCTCAAATAGATCTATTTAAAGATTATTCATATTAATTTGATACTATATAACTGTAAATTATTTGTATTAAGAAGAGTTAGGGTCCGGTTTAGCTCAATCGGTAGAGTGTTCGGCTGGGAACCTCAAGGTTCCTGGTTCGATACTGGCCCTTGCCAACTGAGCGTATGAGTAGCATCTGTGCGGTAAAGTGAGGAGCTGACGATAGGTGTGGCGCTCTGCCTCAGACGCTAAAAAAAACACAATCTCCTTCCTCTAGTGCTAGTGAAAAGGGGATAGACTCCCTTACTGTATGGCTTCTACCGACTCTAGGCCTCCCCGACAACCACTTACTTGTTTACTAAAAGTAATTGTTTACTCAAAATAATTAATAATTGTTAATCAATTGTCAATAATTAATAATCAATTAATAATTGTTAACTGAAAATAATTACTTGTTACCATATAACTGAAAACGTAACTATTATTAAATACAAATGATTACTTGAAACCATATAATTACTATATTACTATTAGATAGGTATACTTATAATTACTATATTACTATAGATAGTATACTTGAAACCATATAATTACTATATTACTATTAGATAGGTATACTTGAAACCATATAATTACTATATTACTATTAGATAGGTATACTTGAAACCATATAATTACTATATTACTATTAGATAGGTATACTTGAAACCATATATTTATTAGTATTTGATAGGAATAGTTGAAACCATATAATTGTGCAAATTATTTTTATTACTTACTTTTACTTATTTATATAGTAGTAAGTAAAGTTGGCGGAATTGCCTATTGTCCACACTGTCCCAGAGTGGTAGTACCTGTTAGGGTTCCATCTATAACTCAAATAGATCTATTTAAAGATTATTCATATGATGCCATATTCTGAATTCAAACCAAAGGGGCTCTCTTTTCATTTCACTACTTTAAGAGCTCCTCCCTCTCCCCAATGTTAAATAGTCTCCAACCAGAATAGAAATCCTGACTTCTGTTTGACTGTAACCCCCCCCACCCCATCCACTTAATTCACAAAAGTTTCTTTAGTTACCAATTTGTTTACATATTTAACTTATGAACTTCAACTGAAAAAGTCAAGTTGTCATGAAGTAATTGTATTTATATACTGGTTGAAAGGTGACTAGTGTCTATGTGCTTTGGAAATAAAATGATAATAATAAAAAAACGTGATGGTTGGCGGAACTAATTTTTGTATGACATTTCTTCTCTTGGTCTTCCCCTTTTACAATAATTAGTGATCTGTTTCAGCAGGACAAAAAAAGAAAATAGTCTCTGCCATTTTCACCTATTATCCCCTCCTCCTCCACTTCCTTCTCCTTCTCCTCCTCCTCATCCCAATTGTCCTACTTTAGATGTCCTAGCATTTCCACTTCTACAATTAAATTGTCCATCTGTGAAATTTTATCTAGTTTCCTTATTTCTCTTGTAGGGATTTAAAACCTGGGGCTAATACTAGCAGTGTGTAAATTGTGGCACTCAAATCCTGGCCATTCTTAGTGTGTAAATTGTCGGGTTTAAAACCTTGCCAATCTTAGCCATGTGTAAATTGTGGGGTTCAAAATTGCAGTGTGTAAATTGTGGGTTCAAATCCTTGCCAATCTTAGCAGTGTGTAAATTGTGGGGTTCAAATCCTTGCCAATCTTAGCAGTGTGTAAATTGTGGGGTTCAAATCCTTGCCAATCTTAGCAGTGTGTTAAATTGTGGGGTTCAAATCCTTGCCAATCTTAGCAGTGTGTAAATTGTGGGGTTCAAATCCTTGCCAATTTTAGCAGTGTGTAAATTTGTGGGGTTCAAATCCTTGCCAATGTAAGCAGTGTGTAAATTGTGGGTTCAAATCCTTGCCAATCTTAGCAGTGTGTAAATTGTGGGGTTCAAATCCTTGCCAATCCTATGACTTTTCCTACAATCCTTTAAAAATATTGTGTACATTTGTAATACAAACAGTTGCCATAAACATTAACCTTTCAATGATATTTGTTATTAGTCCTCGCTAAAACATGATTCAGTGTTGCACATGTATTTATTGCTTCAACGAAATTGGGGATGGATAAATATTTTTTTAATTTATGTAACTTAAATTTTTTTATTTTTTTATTTTTAGGGCATGTTTTCTGCTAGATATTTTACATAGTGAATATAAAAACAAAATGATATTCCTTGTGTAATTTTCAGATTTATCTATCTATACATATATAAAAGGCAGTTGGTGTGTATGTATGTATGTATGTATGTCTGGATGAAACCACAAAAATAAAACAATTAACGACAATGTAAATATATATACACATTGAATATCACAGGTTCTTGTGCAAAAAGTATGAACATTTATATTTGAATATATTTAAAAATTGAAAAATGAAATATACATAGAAATAGTATGGAAATTCAATTTAAAAATGTCCAGCATTTGTAAATTTCAAAAGTAAACAAATTCATATAGCAGCCCCCCCCCCCATCTACCCGGGCGATGCTGGGTAGTCACTTCTAGTAGGAAATAAAAAGATAGTTTTGCTATATCCGTTACTGCATCTAGAAATCTAACTAATCACTAAATACACTTGTATTGATGCGTCTTAAAAATAATTTTTATGCGTAAATCCATTATTTGCCTCTCATCCTGTTGTGGTCAGCCAGCCACTGAAATATGAGCATTTACTAAAAGAACCAATGAGAACTTAGTATTGTTGGGTAGGGTGGAGAGAGGGGTCAGTATCAAAGGCTCTTAGAATAATGTTGATGGTATCAAAGAGTCCATTAACTCTTTAGTTGGGGAGAGATGAAGGGTTGGGTGAGGAATGGAGGGTGAAAGTCATTGATTGCTGGTAACTCATCTTCCCACCCTACCAAAAACAATCTCCAAATTATTCTAATTTTGGTGTTGTGGCAGGGTAGGGGAGTGGATGGGGGGTTGTTCCATTTGTACCAATGAGTTTGTCCTGAAAAAGTAGAAATAGATAAAAGTTTGGCTGTGTGATTAAGGAAGAGACTTTTTTTTTGTGTTCCAATTGAAACACAAACAATTTTTTTTTTCTAAGTTAATCGTGACAAGTCTCAGCAAGTCAGAACTGAAAATTTTCAGTCTGTTAATCTGACAAATTGGGCTGGTTTAGCTCAGTCGGTAGAGCGTACAACTAGGAACCACAAGGTTCCAGGTTCAGTACCAGCCCTCGCCAACCAAGCGTATTAGTAGCACAGGGATCTGTGCAGTAAAGTGAAGAGCTGATGGCAGGTGTGGTGCTCCATCTCGGAGGCTAAAATAATCTTTAGGGAAAAGGGGATAGACTCACTTGCTGTCTGGCTGATACTGAGTTTTTGTTCGATCCTTTCTACTGTCTACTACTAATTCCTACTGCTACTGTTATTTTTTAAAAAAGACCCTGGAAACATCCCACCAGTTCCACACCTGATGATGGCACAAAGTTGTGCAGAAAGCGCTTGTGAAAAAAACCTTTGGATTCATACACCAATTCCACCTGGATATTGATGGCCAGACAGTTAGAAAGGATCAAACAAAAACTCGTCTGACAAGAATTGTCCGTTGAGTTTAACAAAACATATTATAAAATCTAGCTTGGTGGGGGGTGATCTCTCATCTTTGTTTTTTTTTTTTTTTTTTTTTTTTTTTTTTTTTTTTGTCTTGTCCTGCACTTTTTATTCATTAGATTCATGATCTTTTTTTTCTTTTCTTTTTAAGGTCAGTCTCTCTTCACATCTTTTTCTTTGCAGACTTTCATTAAACAATTATCCGGTGCAGTAATGTTTTTTGTTTTTTTTCTTCTTTTCATCTTAATTTCAAGAAACCGTACTTGCAAACCTGTTAGCAATTTCTGGATGTGGAATAATTCTACCCTTCTCAGTTTCAAGTTCCTCTGGAATGAAAGCATGAATCTCTCTTCGTCTTACTCTGGTGTAAACAAGAAAAACACTTAGCTGTATATAAATAGCCTCTTTTTGTATTAAGAGGCTACAAAAGAACATTCATGTCTCCCAGAGAAATATCCTGATTGAAAAAAAAAACGAAAGGTTTCTTTGACATAAACAATATCATTTAATGTTTTAGCCACACAATAAAAAAAAAAATATTAATCTTCTTAGCACATGATTTATAAAAAATCAAGGTCATAAATAGCAGGATTATTTACACGTAGATTCGTATTTTTATTTGTCTGTGGCAAAGTTTTTCAACCTTTTTCATCTCACGGCACAGTGAGCTTGGCAATAAATTGATCAAGGTACATCATCAGTATATTTTATATACTACGTTTTTTAGGGCATGTTTTCTGCTAGATATTTTATATAGTGAATATAAAAACATGATATTCCTTGTGTAATTTTCAGATTTATCTATCTATACATATATAAAGAGCAGTTGGTATGTATGTTCGGATGAAACCACGAAAATAAAACAATTAACGACAATGTAATTATATATACTCATTGAATATCACAGGTTTTTGTGTCTTCTGCAAAAAGTATGAACATTTGATTTATATATGAATATATTTAAAAATTGAAATATACATAGAAATAGCATGGAAATTCAATTAAAAAATGTCCAGCATTTTGTAAATTTCATAAGTAAACAAATCCATACACCAGGGTGTAATATAATTATTTTATCATTTAAATTTTAAAAGAAAAGGAATAGTGAAAATGTGCTACAAGTGTAACATAAATAAAACAAAAAAATATTAAAGTAATAGTATAAGAATATAAGAGGATGATCAACCGTCCTCAACACTCACAGCACATCCACGATACACTAGTGTGCCATGGCACACCGGTTGAAAAACTCTGGTCTATGGCTTTCGAGATGAGGGAGCATAAGTGGGGTTGGAGAGTTGAGAATGAAAAAGCATTTGTTGATTGGAGTCTCTTCAGGTCACTTAAGAAAAGAAAAGAAAGAAGAGCAATAGGATTGGGAC
>CM042161.1:74603774-74608774 GCA_023376005.1 Doryteuthis pealeii | reverse complement strand
CGAGTCCGACAAGAAATACTTGAAGAAGGCCGGAGGGCATATCGGCCGAAACGTTGTACAAATAACAATGAAGATGGGGACAATAGTCCGAATAACGCAGATAATACTTGTGTTCCTTAATTGTACAACCATTATCATCTTTCAATACTCTCTGGTTAAAAATGAGACTGATCTAAGATAATATGCAAAAATGTAAATCCTGATTATCTGGTGTTGCTTATCTGCTGAATTTTTATTTTTATGAGTGTCGTCACTTCAGCTAAATAATGGACCATTCCATTTTTATTATAAAGAAAGGGAAGGAAAAGGAAATGCTACACAGAAAAATATAAGAAAGAAAGAAAAAGAGAATAAGGGAAAGATGGGGAGAGAGTGGGTGAGTGTGTGGAAGTGATAATGTTAATGTTTTAATCGAACATGGTGAAAAGAAAGAAAAATAAAGAGTGAGAGAGAGCTAAAACTATTTTGCAATAGCTCTTATGTAAACTTATCAAACCTTGTAATAATTAACTCTTAACATCCTGTTGAGAATTTTCTAAGTCCAGAGCCCCGTTCCTACAGGATTTATCTAAAAATGGCCTTTTCATTTCATTTAAAGTTACCTGTTATTTCTCTTAAATCAAAGACTTCTAAATATGTTTAATATTACATTTAAACAAAGGCTATCATTTGGGGTAGATTAGGAAAATGAATGTGACTTCCGGCCGGGTGGAATGAAGCGTATAGAACATAGTTAAATTATCATACTACGGTTTATCCTGCTAGTTATTAATTTTTACCAAGTGTTTCTTTTCATTTTATTTCTCTTACTTTTACACCTAGTAGTATTAGTCTTAAATTGTGTGAATTATCTTATATGAAACGTTGCCAATTATTATTCATTTTTGATTCATTATTTCTTTTCTTATTTCTCTTGCATTTTATTTCACTTTTTTAGTTTCTAGAAAGAGATTCAAAATCCCAATGATTGAACTAAAGATTTTCCAATATCATTTTGAAATTCTTACATATGAAGCATTGTCAATTATTATTAATTTTTACTAAGTGATTTTTTTTATTTTCTATTTTTTTTTTCATTTCATTTTATTTCTCTTACTTTCACACTTAGTAGTAATAGTCTTAAATTGTGTGAATTTCTTGGTTGAATCATTGTCAATTATTCTTCATTTTTCACTCAAAATTTCTTTCATCTCTTTCACTTGCATCTCTTGGATCATTATTCTGCAATTGTTCGTAAGCAGTGCGGATCAGAAATAAATTCTGTAAGTGGTTGGGCTTCATGGCCTAATTGGTAAGGTATCTCCCACACGCATACATCCAGGGGGGAGGGGTAAGGGGTACAATGGTGAATCTTGCTTGTCTTATTTTCTGAATTTTTCCGTTTACTGACGATTGTCGAATGGTTGTCTAAAGCAGGGGTTCCCGACTAGGGGTGCTAGAAGTGTCCGTTCAAATTTAGATTAAATTTTTTTCTTTTGTAATTAATATTATTTATATTTACGTTTCTTTATTTCGGATTATTATTATTTCGAGAGTGAAATATATATGATCTTTTAATAAAACTGTAGTATGGATTCACATTCTATATTTTTGAACAAAAGTATAAATTGTAAGGGTGTGAGATCAGAGCCAAAACTCTTTTAAGGGTGCAGGAATAAATAATGGTTGGGAACCACTGGTCTAAAGTGATGTGCTAAAAAGCAACAAAATTAAGATGAATGAAATATCAAATGAATAACGATTGATTTTTGTTATGAGTGCTTGTTTTATTGGATCTTTTCTACAGTTTATTTCACGTGTGTACACTCTGTAAAGGGCCGGGTTAACTCAGTTGGTAGAGAGTTTGGCTAGAAACCACAAGGTTCCTAGTTCGATACCGGCCCTCGACAACTCAGAGTATGAGTAGCACAGGGATCTGTGTGGTAAAGTAAGGAGCTGATGGTAGGTGTGGCACTCTACCTCAGACGTTAAAATAATCTCCTTGGCATAGTGCTAGTGAAAAGGGTATAGACTCCCTCACTGGTTGGCTGATACCGACTTTAGGCCACCCCGATGACTTTACTTACTTTACTTTTACACTCTGTAAGGAAAGGAAAATGTTCCCCCCTCCCCCAACACATAAAAATGGTGGTGATTAGATTTCTTCCTCTTCCACAACACATGCAGCTTACTACAGTCAAGTCATGTTGAAAGTACCGGTTCCTGCTAGATCACAAAAGTTAAGCAGCAATGAGCCTGTTCAATACTTTGATGGGTGACCACTTACACAACAGCAGGTACTGTAAGCAACATATATCAAAATGACTTCCTAATGGAGGCGTGTGGTCTCATGGTTAGTCATAGGAAAGTCGACCCGAGTTTGATTCTTCGACGAAACTGTTTGAATTTCACATAGCGCTAATACTCTTGGGAAAGGTATGAATCCAATTCTCCCTCCAGCTATGGGTAAAATAGGCTCTTTAACCTTGATTAGGTAACCAGTCTAGGAGAAGGAAAACTCTGAATTCAAACCTATTAAACTCCGCTTAAGAAATTGACCTTGTGTCACATCCTGCTTGTGCGGAGTGGTTGGTAAATATATATATCAAAATGACTTGATTTGGCATTAAATAAGCCAAAAAGGGATGGTATGCCATAAAACAACCAACCAACAACAAATGCAACTTCTGTTCCTGGAAACAAACTGTATCTACCAACATTACTCCACTGGAAAGAAGAGATTTGTAAACTTGAAGAAGGCTGTAGAATAGATCTGCTGAAATGTGGTAACAACATAGAGAATGATTTCATTGGTCCAAATTGTTCTTGGAATAAACATGACTCTCTTTAGATTTTCTTGTTTCGATTCTTCCAATTAAGTTACATTTGATAAGCACTCATGATAGATTCAGAAAGCACAAGGTCTTTTTTTAACATGGTTATTTTTATGGGGCATCCAGTGACGGTCCAACTTGCTATTCAGTAATAATGGGTCTGCGAGACTCACTTTTTTAATACCCACTCTAACCAGGCAACGCTGGGTAGCCGCTTCAAAGTCGGATATAAATTGTTTGTATTAACTTTTTTCTCAAGAGAATGCAATTGTTCCACTGGATGAAATGGGGATTTTTTCTTTGTTGTTCTTTTTTTTTTGTTCTTTTTTTTTGTTCTTTTTGTTCTTTTTCTTTTCTTTTTTGTTCTTTTTTCTTTATTTATGTAACTTATCACGGTTTTTCATATCCTGTTGGTAAAATCCTGGTTGAGTGCATTGGTTTATTTTGTTACTTCATTCTTTCTAAGAATTTCTTGCAGTTGAGTAAAAATGACAAAATGGTTTAACCCTTAATTGTTTTTTTGAAGTGATCAAGCACTTCATCAAATTCTAAATTCTTTTAAAGAACTGAACCTTTTCCTTTTTTTTTTTTTTTTTTTTTTTTTTTTTAATTTTTAAAAAATTTTCAAACATTTCTTTTTTCTCAACTCTTTAATGAACATTTTAATTTGTGTATGACTCAATTCAATTCATTTTTTTTTTAAAGACTTTTAGTAGATTGATAAGAAATTTGTGAAACTGACAGTTACCTTGCAATAACCAATTAATTTTAGAAATTTTTAAGCAAAACTAATACAGAATTGATTTATATTTGTGAAGATGATTAAACAAATAAAATTTAAATAGTAACAGCATAAAATTCATTTTTGACATTTAATATTTCAAATAGGAGACATTAATTTTTCTTTTCAGAGTGTCTGTGCACTTATTTTTTTTTTTTTTTTTTTCAACTCGTGATTGAGTAATAATGGATCTTCGAGACTAACTTTTTTGCCCCCCTCTCTATCCAGGTGATGCTGGGTAGCCACTTCTAGTTTGATCATAAAGCTAAGACTTGGTTTATTTTGGTATATAGCCAGAAGTAAGGACACCCAGTGAGAATCAAACCCACTAGAAATGGTCTCTTGGCCTAGCTTACTGGATATAAAGTTTCACACACACACAATTTTTGGGTCTGTCAGTATTTCTTATCTATAATGCAGTTTGCTATATTTATATTGTTGAATATCATGTGATATGTAGATATGATATCATGTGATATGTAGATTTAAGTTAGGATAGTGTGGACTCTATTATGTTTAATTTACTTATCTATTAATAATGGAAATTCGCTTCCGGTTTTTGTCTGTAACAAAAATTACGTCACTGCTTACGTCACATTACCCAAAATCGTCATAACATAGAATAAATACACTCAAAATTTGAACATGCAACATTAGACAGTCCTCATTGTTTTTTAAAACAAGTTTTAATAAATACATGACTGGTATTATATATAGTTTGTTTTATTTTAATATATATTTAAAGTTTACATTTCAAATTGTTTTATTTTTTAATCCTTTAATGAATTTGATGATTTTACTTACTTAGGGTACAAACTCGCTGACATTGAATTTTTTACTCCCACCCCTCAGGCAATATGCTTCAAAAATCTATTTTTATATCGATCGGAGGGTGTTTTTTATGTTGTACTAGTTTTTTTTAAAATAAATAAATCCTAAAATTAATATAATACAGTCACATAAATAACTATGCCATTAGACAGCTTTTCCCATCATACTCCAAATAACAATATATAAATAGATACTCACCATGTGGAAACTTCTTGGTCTGATGATCACATAGGAGAGAAACTGACAGTCATCAAGTATTGTTGACTTTGTCTATACTATCCTACATATATATATATATATATATATATATATATATATATATTAATATTTTGAAGGCTAGTACAATGCGTATGAAAAATAAAAACTAAAAGATGTTATTTTTGTCTTATCGATTTTGAAGCATAAACTTCATCATCAGTTTATTTTCAGAAATGATGTGCTTATGTTTTTATTTGTGTGGTTACAATTTCTCTTATTATTTCTTTTTCCTCTCCTTTTTTCTCTCTTTCTTCTTCTACTTTATGAATGAAATGGGCGAATAACTGTAATTTCTTATTTTTCTCTTTTTTTTTTTT
>CM042161.1:74543774-74598774 GCA_023376005.1 Doryteuthis pealeii | reverse complement strand
GCTTTTAATTTAAAAATTTTTTTTTTTTAATTTAGTGTGTCCTGGGATGCATGCATTTGATTTCAAGGAGTCCCCGGGAAATTTGATGGGTCCCAATTAAAGTTTCTTAATAAATTGTACTGTTTTTATCTATGAACAGATAAAGCCATCTAACCCCTACCTTGTACCCCATAGCATGTAATTCATTTCCAAGAAAATATTGAAATGCATTTACAGTTAGCTAGAAATGGTGAGGGAAGAAAAGGCAAACACTGGGTCGCATGGATACGATTTTTCATCTTTTAGATTTTTATGTCAGTGATGCAGGATGCACACCTATCTGCATTTCTGTGTGCATGTGTATATGTATATATATATATATATATATATATAGTGTGTGTGTGTGTGCGTCTATTTAAATATGTATATATACTTTTTTTTTTTTTTTTTTTTTTTTTTTTTTTTTTTAAGAAGGAAGGTTAGCTCTCAAAGTAGTTTTGACTAACAAGAAGAGACCCCTTTGGTTTGAATTCAATTTTTTCTTTTCCAAGACTTGTTACCATACCAAGAGCCCAGTCTGCCCTACTATTTACTCATAGCTGGTGGTCTTGCTAGCAGAAAGTTCAACTAGTAATTGATTTGAGGACAGTTGCAAATGATCTTAAATGCTTTCTGTCCTTATCTCTCATTGGCCAATTTTTAACAGAAGTGACAATTTTGTGTACATCTTCTACCATGATAATCCAACTCTGTTAATCCTTTTATTTTAATTTTATTGATATTCAATTATATTCTCTTTAGAACATGTGTAAAAGAATTCACTTTTTTTTTTTCTTTCAACATTCTTAAGCCAAAATCATTAAGATTCCAGGAATTATTCAGACAATTGAACCACTTCTTTATATTCTTGATGTTGTTAACACAATTCTTTTGGCCAATCCATTTTCTTTCTCTTCTGGATTATACACCTGATGAAGGCTGACAAAAAAAAGGGAACAGCTGAAACATCTATATCAGGCATGTCAAACACGTCTCTCTCAACAATCACGGGTGCAGCGCACATGTAGACAGCATTCTCATATGGTGCTTTTACAGTACCCCAGATTTAAAAAAAAATTCCTGGGTAAAAACTGTTTATTATCATTATAGCAATGTGTTGCTAACAAGAATACAATGTTTGGTTTGTTTTGTTTTACGGCATATCAACCTCAGTGGGTCATTTAATGCCGATAAAGTTTTGAAATAAAGTCCTTCTTAATGGATACTCAATGTTTTTTATAAATACATTTTTCTATTTAACCCATAGATGGGACCCTAACGGGTACTACCACTCTGGGTCAGTGAACAAGGGAGCAAATGTGATGAAGGGGTGCTCCACATTCCCCAAACCTCCAAAACTGGAACCTCACCATCAGATAGAATTTAACGTCATTCCCAGGACATGTAAACCCTCAGCCACCACCTTCTAGCACCCATATGATAAAATGGGTTGGGGCTTGCCATGAGGACAATAGGGTTGGGAAAATCATATAGATGCTAGGGCTTGACGTGACCAGCTGATTGATCGGAGGGGCCCTCTCCGACTGCCCGTCTATCCTAAGAAAGGGCCAAAGTGGAGTATTGCAAGTCATGGACTGCTCAACTAAGTTTTATCCTTAAGCATCACAGGTCTCCACCCACGGCCAACAGTTGGCCCCATTGGGGGAGTCTTGCCCCTCTGTAGAGGTGCAGTTGGTGCATTCTAATACCCCACCGACAGGGCGGCGAGAAATTATCAAAGCAATTTCTGGTATGATTATACATATGTATCTTTCTCCTCTCTTTCCAGTTACCTATGGAATTTGAAGATAACATGCCAATATTGATAAACGTTGCTATGTGAACACCTTTCACCTCAAAGAGTGTTTTAATGGTATTTGTTGTAGGGATGTGGGAGTTAATCTCCCCCCCCCTCATCCCTGGAGGTGCTGGAACATTTTACCTTAGAATTAACCAGGAATGTCTAATTTGTCCAGAAAACAAATAAAATTGTCATATGTGGGAATCCCCTCCCCACTCTTAAGTTTCGGAAGATTCTGGGACCTTTTGGAATCAAATTAAGGAAACAAGACTCAGAAAACAAAGAAAAATATCCTTTAGATTCTGGGCAATGCGGGGTTCTTCTTCTAGTAGGTGTGTGTGTGTGTGGGGGGGGTTACATTTTCTCTATATTAACCTTGAACAACCAAAAAGAAGAAACGGATAAAAAAAAAATTTCTTTGCAATTTGAGCAAAAAGAGAAAATATTTTCTACTTTACCAAACCACAGCCATTTTTTTTTTTTTTTTCATATTTAAGACTATTTATCTATTTTCTTTCCTTTTTAATATTCTTTCTTTTCTTTCGTTTTTAAAAAAAAATTTTTTTAACCATTATCTCTGATATCTTCAGCACTAAAACTGCAGCTTTTTAGACAAAAAGTCCAAATTATATAATTAATATCTGGTTATCAGTTTGGGGGTTGAATCTTTTTCCAATTTTGGTAACTTTCATCTTAGAATGTTTCATTCATTCTACCCCCCCCCCCAAATATATATTATATATATATATATATTATTTTTCGTAATCTGACTCATTTTCTTTGCTTTTTATTCTTAAACCTGACTCTCTACCTTTTCATTGTTGTAACATAAATAGATTCATCTCTTCCTAATTATTTTTTTTCTCTCGCAATTTGAATACGAAAGAATATTTTTGTAGCTTAAACCAACTGCATTAAGATCTCATTTTTTTTTTATCTTTAATGTTTTAGGAGTAACATACTACCCCCCCCCCCTCCAACTGCACTATAAAGAAAAAAACAAAACAAAAGAATACTTGTACAATTTTTAACTTTTACATCATGTAGTAGATTTTCAAAATTTATTCCTGGATAGATAGAAAACTGGAATTTAAAATAGGCTGCTTCATATTTGTTGATTTTTTTTTTATAATAAAATTTTTTCAAGAGTTTTAATTTATGACTCCTGGTATTGATATTTTTTTATTCATCTCTTCTCTTATTGTCTAGAGTTTCTTGTTACATTTTACAAGAGTCGTCTGAAAAGTTCATAGGCTGACCACTTTCTCGTCAGGTACATAACAAGAGTTATTATATGATAACGAGAGAGGCATCAGAGATAGACAGATAGATAACTTACTTGATTATACTTTTAGTTGCCATGTTTTCGTTTCCTTCTTCTCTATTCCGGCCATGATCGTATACGTCTTCTTTACTGGTCTTCTAACTAAGGGCTAATTAACAAGACTGATGGCTTTGTTCAAAGTTGTATTTGCCCTTTTCTAACTCATCGCACGGAGTCACAACCAAGGTAGGACACATCTGTCTCACCTGAAGTCTGGCTCTAAACTGAACTAAGTCAAAATCATGTGACGTGCAAGATTTGAACTGGCTAGTGATTTTTCCATTCCATGATATGAAAAAAAACTGACCCCCTTAGAATTCTTCTACAGGGTATTGCCAATAATCTATGCTGCCACATAGATTATGCAACAGATACTCTTATACAGGCGTCACCAAACTTTTTTCATGGTGGGCTGGATAATTGAAAAAATAACTAGCACAGGCCCCACATTATTATTGTGTTCAATACTTGCTAGCCAGAACAAAAGTGTTCCATACATTTTAACAAACAAGTTCAAGTACAGTTGGTGGGCCTGATAAAATGCCTTAGTTTAGTGACCCCCCTGCTCTAATAGAATATGACCAAACATAGTCCCCTTTGTGGTCCACACACTTCTACAATCAGTGTTGGAGTGGTTGAATCCCATTGGTCATGTCAAGCCCTATCACCTATATGATTATCACAACCTTATTGCCCTTATGGCAAGACAAACCCTTTTTATCATATGTGCTAAAAGGCAGTGACTGAGGGTCTTAGTGTTCTAGGTATGACATTAAATTCTATCTGATGGTGAGGTTCCAGTTCTGTGCTAAAAGGCAGTGACTGAGGGTCTTAGTGTTCTAGGTAGAACATTAAATTCTATCTGATGGTGAGGTTCCAGTTCTGTAGGTTATGGGAATGTGGAGAACCCCTTCATCACCATTGCTCCCATGTCCACTCTGACCGGAGTGGTAGTACCTGTTAGGGTACCATCTATAGGTTAAATAGAAACAAATGTGTTTAAAACAAATTGAGTAACCATCAAGAATGAATAAAACAAAAACATTTTTGGCATAAAATGATCCAATTGGAGAACATGCTGTAAAAACCAACCAACCCATTGGTCATATGAACTTTTCAGCGCAGAACAACTGAAAAATGGGTGATATTTTAAAAGAAAAATGAAATTTTATCATATGGGTGCTAGAAGGTGGTGACTGAGGGTCTTCATGTCCTGGGAATAATGTTAAACTCTATCTGATGGTGAGGTTCCTATTCTGGAGCTCTGGGGAATGTGGAGTACCCCTTCATCACCATTACTCCCAGGTCCACTCTGACTCAGAGTGGTAGTACCTGTTAGGGTCCTTTCTGTAGTTTCAATAGAACAAATTGAGTTCTAAAAAACGTTTTGTTTTTTTTTAAATTGAGTTTACAAAATATTAAGTACTCATCAAGAATTAATAAAACAAAACATCTTTGGCATAAAATAACCCAACAGGGGTTGAAATGTCGTAAAATCCAACCAATCAAGTGTAGAGTTGGTATTGTTGAGACCTTTTGTCTGTCGGTTCATTGCTCTTACCACTTGAGCCAAACCTGAAAATTCATTTAAAAACTCAGTAACTGGCGAGAGGGAGGGAGAAGTTAATTTATCAGAGGAAGCTTTATAGTTATTTACTAAGCTTAGCTTAGTATGGGACACCCAGTGAGAATCAAACTCACTACCAATGGTCTGCAAATCTAGCTTGCTAACCATTACACCACATGAAGTGTCCTTCTTTGGGTATAGTTATTTACTAAGCTTCACTAAGATGTGGTACAAGGCCAGAAGTATGGGGCACCCAATGAGAATCAAACTCACTACCAATGGTCTGCAAACCTTGCTTGCTAACCATTACACCACGCGAGGTGCCCAAGAGGAAGCTTTATATACATTTGTCAGTAAGTTTAAAATCTGATTGGGTGCAAGTACACTATAAAGTGTGGTGATGGTGGTACTGCACTTCCTCTCATTCCACATTTTTATTTATTTATTATTTTTTTTAAAGAATTTTTCAGCATGTGTTGGTGCAGGTCATGCTGCTCTTGAGTAGAAAATCATACTAGAAGGAATCCTCATCTCTCCTGGGCGTATTCTGTAGGCTGCAGACAAAACAGACCAGAGAGATGGAGTTGACTTAGTGGAGAAAGAAGTGTGAGAGGCGGAGGGGGTGGTGCTACTAATATTAACTTTATTGATATTTTTAATATTTAGCATGAAGTTAAAAGTAGAAGTTAAAAATACAATGAACTTAATGTTGAAATTTTTTCTTTTTCTTTTTTTTTTTTTTTTTGTCCGTCTGTCGTTGCTGGATAAAATTTCAACTGTTGTTTATTTTTTTTTTTTTTCTTATTTTATAAAATCATTTTCAAGTTTTAATTCACTTGCAACTTTGGTTTTGAATTAAAATCTGGTAACACACACACATGTACTTTATCGGACAAAATGACTGGAGACACAGACTCACAAATGTACTTTATAGGACAAAAACTGACAAATGTACTTTATAGGACAAAATGACTGGAGACAAAACAGTATCGGACAAAATGACTGGAGACAACAGGTGTAATCGGACAAAATGACTACCCAGGTGTACGGTATCGGACAAAATGACTGAGACACCCAGGTGTACGGTATCGGACAAAATGACTGGAGACACCGGTGTACGGTATCGGACAAAATGACTGGAGACACCCATGTATGGTATCGGACAAGGGTTAGCTGGTAGGTTAAGGAACAAGAGTATTAATATATATAGGTTAATATGCTATTATATACTTTTATATATAGGTAGGCATCAACAAATTCCATTAACATTTTTAAAAACCATTCATATTAATGGATGATAATCTGTGAAACTTATTGAATGAATTAATTTCATAAACTTTTGCATTTTTCAGTCATGTTCTGTAACGTCACATGCACTTACAAAGAAATGTATATATTTACTGAACCCCTTTGAATTGTTTCCTTTTCCTAGACTGGTTGCCATATTGAGACTTAAAGAACCCAGTCTGCCCTACTATTTACTCACAGTTGGGGGGGAACATGGATTCAGGCATTTCTTAAGGGTATTTGCGCAAAGTGAAACACAAACCACCTCATCCAGGATTTGTACTCGGGTCACAGGTTCCATATGATAATAACTGTTACGCTAAGTGTGCCTCGTTTAGAAATAAACATGAAGCAGCTACCTGGCATCGCCTGGGTAGAGGTGGGGGGTTAAAAAAAGGTAGTCTCGCAGATCCATTATTGTTGAATCACTAGTTGGATCCTCGCGGGATGCCCCCATTAAAATCCCTATGTAAATAAAGACCTTGCGTTGATCCAGACAAGACAATTTGAAAAGGAAAATTAATGTCTCCTATTTAGAATACTAAATGCAAAATTTATTTCATTCTGTTATCATTTAAATTTTATTCTTTAATCATCTTCACGAATATAAATCAAATCTTCATTATTTTTGTTCAAAAAGCAAGATCTGGTGATAGTGAATGTGTGTATATATATATATATATATATATATTATATATATATATTTATTTACTTTGTCATTAATTGTTCTATTTTCCTAGCTTCCTCCAGAAATATACACACATACATACATACACACATACTGCCCTTTATATATGTATAGATAGATATAGCCCCCCCCCCTAATATCTTGTTATCAAAATCATTTTACAAGTCCGCCAGTAACCTTTTTTTGTGTTAATTCCTCGTTGACTAATTATAGGTTGGGGGGTTAGAATTTGTGGGTGACACCCAAGATATTTTATGTCTAATTGGTTCCTTTTATTGTTGGATTCTGGATTCAATTCCATCATTGTTCTGCCAAAATTGACCCTCATTCCAAGCAGCATTGTGGGAGTCAGGGATTAGGGATGTAGGGTATGAATCGATTGCTTTTTCTTGATGTCAACACTAATTTTGAAAAAGGACTCATTTCCTGTCCTCTTCTGACTGACAAAAGGACTTTAGATTATAACAAATACTTTTTATTTTTTTAAAAATTAAAAAAATTTTTTTTTTTTTTTTTTCGTTTAATTTTTTTTTTTTCTTTTCTTTTTTTTCTTTTTCTTTTTCTTTTTTTTCTTTTTTTCTTTTTTTTTCTTTATATTTTTTCGTTTTAATTTCTTTTTTTTTTCTTTTTCTTTTCTTTTCTCTTTTCTTTTCTTTTATATTTTTTCGTTTTAATTTCTTTTTTTTTTTTCTTTTTTCTTTTCTTTTTTCTTTTTCTTTTTCTTTATCTTCCCTTTTTCTTTTTTAAAAATTTCTTTAAAGAAATTTTTTTTTTTTTAATTTCTTTTTTTTTAATTTCTTTTTTAAAATTGTTTTTCCCACTTCTTTAGATTAGAATAAGACCTCCAACCCTAAAAAAAAAAAAGGGTTTTCCAGAGTATAACACTAAACTACATTTGATCGTGTGGCTCCATTTTGGAGCTCTGGGGAGTGTGGAGTACCCCTTCATTGCTTTTACTCTCAGGTCCCAAGTGCTTGAAGATGGTGGCTGAGGGTCTTATTGTCCTGGGAATGATGTTAAACTCAATCTGATGGTGAGGTTCCACTTCTGGAGGTCTGGAAAGAGTTAACATGCTGTAAAATCCAACCAATTAGGCCCTTTCTAATGAATTGGATGGCCCCATCAAGCCCTAGCACCTATATGATTGTCCCAATACTATTGCCCTTATGGCAACCTCTGACCCTTCTTATATATGTGCTAGAAGGTGATAATTGAAGGTATGATGTTAAACTATGTGATGATGAGGTTCCAGGTCTGGGGAATGTGGAGTACCCCTTCATCACCATTGCTCCCAGGTCCACTCTGACCTGGAGTGGTAGTATCTGTTAGCATCCTATCTATGAGTTAAATAGAAACAATTGTGTTTGAAAAGAATTGAGTACCCATCAAAAATGCATAAAACAAAAACCTCTTCGGCATAAAATGACCCAATGCGTTGACATGCCATAAAACCCCAACAACCAACCAATGATACATTTATTGAGCAAATATGAATAATATTTGTTGTGAAATGAGGGATGATAGAATTTACTATAATCAATTAGTATTATTTGTATTACTCGGACTATTGTCCTCATCTTCATCGTTATCTGTATAACGTTTCGGACGATGTTCCCTTCGGCCTTCTTCAGGTATTTGTTCCCGAGTCTGACAAGAAATACCGGAAGAAGGCTGAAGGGCACATTGGCCGAAACGTTGTACAGATAATGATGAAGATGAGGACAATAGTCCGAGTAATACAAATAACACTAATCATTAAGCCTCATCTAAAAAAAAAAATTAAGAGAAATAGTAACTAAAATCAATTTACACATGAAATGAGCGACGTTGGAAATATTGACTTTGTGTGTATTTTAAAAACTCAACAAATTTACGAAGATCTGAAGAGGAGGAGGAGGAGGAGGTGATAGTAATTGATGAATGTGCAGATGATGATGCGCTGAGAAATCTGGCTGTTTCAAAATCTTGTTGCAACTGGTTACCATGGCAACAAATGCTAACCGCATTGATTTTTGTTTGTTTTTGTGTTCCCCCACCCCACCCCAAACTCAAAGCTGATTGAAGCTGTTTGATTTATTCATTTATTTTTAAAATTTTTTAAAAAGATTTTGATAATTGTTTTACTTTTCTTTTTTTAATTTTTTTTTTTATCCTTCCCATGGAGATTTAAGTTTTATTTTTAATTTAAATATAAAAGTAAAAAAGTCATATCAGCCATGCAGCGAAGGAGTCTATCCCCTTTTCACTAGTGCTAGGCCAAGGAGATTATTTTATCGTCTGAGGTGGAGCGCCACACCTACCATCAGCTCCTTACTTTACCGCACAGATCCCCGTGCTACTCATAACGCTGAGTTGGCGAGGACCGGTATCGAACTGGGAACCTTGTGGTTTATAGCCGAACGCTCTACCGACTGAGCTAACCCGGCCCTGTCTTTATAAATGTTACTTATTTTATTCATGTGTTTAGCCCATGCTGTAGAAATGGCGACGGTATTTAGATAATTTTGCAATTACATTGTACTTATAACACTATATAAGATTTTTACCATTCCTTGTTCATGAGCAGAGAGTATCATTTCCCAATTACTTATGCTGAAATTATGTTATATATATTTATTTACCAAACTCCTCCGCATGAGCAGGGTGTGACCCAAGGCCAATTTCTTAAGCAGAATTTAATGGGTTTGAATTAAGAGTTTTCCTTCTCTTAGACTGATTACCTAATCAGGGTTAAAGAGCCCAGTCTGTCCTACCATTTACCCATAGCTGGAGAGAGAGAGAGTAGTTGGATGCATACCTTTCCTAATGGTATTAGCGTCATGTAAAATGCAAACAGCTTCGTCCAGGATTTGAACTCAGGTCAACAAGTCCATTTCCTACAACTCTAACCATTACACCAATCACCTCCAACTCTGTGTATATGTGTGTGTGTGTGTATATATATATATATATATATATATATATATATATATATAAAGAATGGTGAAATCCTGGTAGACTTTCTAACTATACCATTTTACTAAACCTGCTCTGCAAACGTATTGAGCACTTTTAAGCAATAATGGATCTGCGAAACAAGCTTTTTTACCTCTCCGTCTACCAAGGCAATGCTGGGTAGCCACTTCTAGTAGTGTAATATATCAAGAATATCACTTTATTTATTGCTTTATTACGTGAAAACCAACATGATTTGAAATCAGGACAGGATTTTTTTTATTAGTTTATTTCTTTAAATTAATTACTTACTGCTAAAGTTGGGGGACATGTTATCATATCTTGAGTTTAGTGCGTATGACATATTCTATGTAAGAATAATTTATTAAGGTGTCTTCTTACCTGGAGGTTGAGTGCACCAGCTGAGACTGAATCTTTGTATAATTTTGATTCTTTCTTTGAAAGGAAGAAGAGTGACAGTCTTGAGTACCATAAAATTAGTTTATGACTGGCAAAGTACCCATAAAAATTATGGGATTATTAATGTGTAAATTGGCACTTCGCTAAAGAACGGAATGTCTGTGTACTCTTCCTGACCTTCTACTAAGGATTAGTGTAGTATCTGCGTACTTTGTCTTAGCATTTCCAAGTTACAGGTAAACTGCGATCATAGTGGTTATGTTACTTGACTATTTCACTTGGAGTTGGATTTTTAAATCTTTGCGATATTGTTAATTTCATGTTTGTTTGTTTTTTAAACAGAACAACAATAAAATGCTTAGAAATTAATATTGTTCATTACACACACACACACACACACACATGGACATGTATATGTATGCATGTATATATATGTATGTATGTATATATATGTATGTGTTAGGGTTAGTTTTATAATTAAAAAAAAAATCTAAAAATTGTCTGTTCAAACAACCGGATATTGACGGTGTAAATGAAAAACATGTCCTTTCTTAATCGAGATCAAAAAGGGGTGCCTAAAGGTGATATGGTCCAATTGGTATATTCTACTACCCCAGAGGACAGGAGGCATACAGTATGAAATAAATAAAAAATAAATGTTGTCATAAAGAGAAGGTTTACTCCCACCCACTGAGCACAATGCACAGGGGGTGGGAGTAATCATAGAGCTACTTTTCAGGGGCATTTTTTTTTTATTTTTAAAAATTTTTTTTAGACAAATTAGGTAGGGTGGGGGGAATCAATAGGTTTACAATACTTTTAAGATCATTTGATCAAAAAACTGAGTTTAAAAAGTTTGAATTCACTTTTCCTTTTTCTAGACTGGTTTCATAACCAAAGTTAAAGTACACAGTTTGCCCTTCTATTTACCCATAGCTGGAGGGAGAATTGTTGTATGCATACCTTTCCCAAGATTATAGGCGCTATGTAAAATACAAACAGCCTCGTCCAAGATTTGAACTCTGATCATGGACTCCATTTCCTACAACGATAAACATATACACAATCTGCCTTCAATAAATATATATATATATATATATATATATATATATATATATATATATATAGAATGTGTGAAAAAAATATTTTATACACCACACACACACACACGTGTGTGTGTGTGTGTGTGTGTGTGTGTGTGTATGTATTATATATATATATATATATATATATATATAATATTAGTAGAGAAAAAGAGTTTATATATATAAAATCTCCATTGGCATCGCAGTCTTGGAAATACATTTCTCGTGGCCTGAAGTTACCAAAGCCCTGTAACAAAGTCTCCTGGAGACACCCATGATCTGGCCACTGTCACCAGTTGGACCAGATCATGGCACTCTGACCTCAGAACTGTCCTCCAAACCTGTAGCTATATATATATATATATATAATGTGTGTGTGTGAAGATCTTTTTGATTTTAGATTAAAGTATTTGTCTGCTACAAAGTTGACTTTTTGTTGGCCGTTTAGTGATGCTTATCAACTCTTGGAAAGACTCAAGTAAGTTTGGTTAGTCTAGCTTGTTAAAACAATGAATTTCTATTGGTTTTGAAGTATTGGCCTTTTTCTTTTATGTTTTTCTTTTCTATGATGCAATGAAGTGGAGACAAAGATTGGCCAACAATCAGTGATAAAGATTTCTTTTACTTTTCTGGCTTTTCTACTTTCACTTTCACTCTGTGTGTGTTTGTGTTGCCTATCGAATGAATTTGTAAACCCTCACAAGTCTCTTGCTCTGAAATCAAGTGAATCTGGGGGTGTAGAGATGGAGTATTTTAATTTTGAGTGGGGGTGGGTGGGGGATGGATGACAAGAAGGGTCCTAAGGTTCATTGGTAAATAGTAACAACTAGATTCAATCAATCATGAACCTCAGTCAGTTGCTGTGTTTTGGCAGTCAGTCAGATCTCTATTGACTAGTTTACTGTACTTTGCTTGAGTTGGTCTGCAGAGTGATCAGATAGCCCCCCCCCCCAGCCCAACCCCCTCATCATTACCAGCGATCTGGTAGCCAGTGTCTTGTACTTGGTTGGAGTTGATCTGTAGAGTGATAGAGCCCCCACCACTAGCAACCTGCTAGTCAGTGCACTCTCTCAGGTTTTCATTTCAGCCAACCTGCTCTAAATATTTATAAACTTGATTTATACAAAAGTCATTGGCTATTTGACAAAGCCATTAAAACTCAAATTGTTTTATTTTTATTTATTTATATTTTAAAAAAAATGATTGATCTTTAAATATATAGTGCTACCTTGACTTACGAGTTTAATTTGTTCGGCTCATAACTCAATTTACCTTGTATATCAAATCAATTTTCCCCACTGAAGGATTTATCTGTTCCAGTTGTCCCCCCCCCCAAAAAAAAAAACACTCTAAATATTTATTTATTTTGAATAAGAAAAATAGCACTGTATTGTATAAAAACATAAGATACAATGTAATTATGTGCTGTAATGTTTTAATGTTTACTTTTTTAAAAATAAATGACTAGCAGGACCTGTGGATATACCGCAGTATGATAATTTAATTATTACAACGTTTGATATGTTTACTTAAAGAATATTGCTAAATAGTTCAATATGTAAAAAAGATTTAACTCTTTCACTCTGTATTTCTTTCTTGCCTTCTTTTCATCTTTTCATTATGTTCGATTGAAACAGATTAGTATCATAACTCTTTCTTTCTTTATAGTATTTTTTCTGTGTAGCATGTCATTTTTCTTCACTTTCTTTCTTTATAAAAAAACAGAATGGTCAATTATTAGCTGAGGAAGATGACACTCAATAAGAATTCAACAATTAAGCAACACCAGATGATTAGGATTTTGCAGTATGATAACGGTCAGAAGATTAAGGAACAAGTGTATTAATATATAGATATTATTCTTTGTAATAAATTTGGAAACTAAAGTTTTTAGCGAACTCTCTCTCTTTCTCTCTCTTATATATATATATATCTACACACATGTAGAATTAAACAAAAGACATGTCTCCTGTTTAACAATCTTTTCAAGCTTTCTGGCCAACTTCTTTACATTTGGATGGAATCCGTGAATTAGTCCACCAAAGTTTTTATGCGAAGTACTTTTGGCACTTCGAAGTGCTATCATCAGGGGTGATGTGTTTGTGTTCCAGTTTTTTTTTTTTTTTTTTTCAAGTTAGTAGTAGTGAGAGTAACTAGGAGGGGAACTCGTAGAAATTATATTAAGGAGGAGAATTGGTAGGAAAGTGTTATAGGAATTTTAAAATGTTAGTACTGCATTCAGAATTAATCTTATTTAAGGATGGTTTGTATTGCTTGATGTAAATGTTTTGTTTAATTCTACATGTATAAATGAAAGAATGCTGCCCAAAATACACACACAAACACACACACAAACACACACACATATATATATATATATACATACACTAACCTCCCCACACAAGTAGGATGTGACGCAAGATCATTTTATTAAGTGGAATTTAACAGGTTTGAATACAGTTTTCCTTCTCCTAGATTGGTTGCCTAACCAAGGTTAAAGAGCCCAGTCTGCCCTACCATTTGCCCATAGCTGGAGGGAGAATATTTAGATTCATACCTTTCTCAAGGGTATTAGCGGTATGTGAAATGCAAGCAGCCTTGTCCAGGATTTGAATTTGGTTCGTCATGTTCATTTCCTACGATAAAAAAATATGCGCTCCAGCCTTTTTGTCGGACTCGGGAACCTTCTTTTCGAACTCGGGAACTTTCTTGTCGTAATTAACCCTTTATTTAGTCCACGGGGGTATCCTGTTCTCATTCCGCTAACCATAGCTGGGGTAGGAGTTGTGTTAATTATTTTTCTAACTGCCTCCATTCAGGATTGAACTCGGGATCCAGAGATAACTGTCTTAACCTAACTACCTTATCCACTAGGCCATGTGTCCAATTGAGTGTGAATTTTGGGAACTTATAAACCTAATGTCTTGATTTGGCTAGAATATCTACCTATTTACTTATGTATGATTTTTTACCTAGACTCATATTGTGTTTAAAAAGAATACAGCTACTGTATTTGTGTTTTGGACTTAGATTATGTCTGCTTTTTATTTATTTTTTACTTTTCTTTCTCCAAACTAGAAATATGCAATGAACAGAGTTACAAACAATTTCTGTATGGAATTCAATTTAAACAGCCTCATCCAGGATTTGAGTCCCCCTTCTATCAATCAGCTGGTCACGTCAAGCCCTAGCACCTATATGATTGCCCCAACCCTACTGCCCTTATGGCAAGACCCAACGCTTTTTATCATATATGCACTAGAAGGCGGTGGCTGAGGGTCTTCATGTCCTGGGAATGACGTCTGCTTTTTCTTTTTTTTCTTTTATTTATTTATTTATTTTTTCTCCAAACTAGAATTATGCAATGAACAGACAGTGTTACTAACAATTATTGTATGGAATTTAATTTGCCCTCACTTAATTTAGAAATTTCATTCTACTTTTTATACCCTCCCCCGCTTCTCTGTGCATCCTAAGTGTTGGTCAACAGTTCTAGACACCCACCTCAAAACCTGTATTCTTGCATTTCTTTACTCCCCCCCCCAAAAAAAAAAGATGCGGAAAACCAATCAATAAAACCAGGATGCTATGTTTTCTTTTGTTCTGTTTTTAAACAGAAACAAGTTGCACCTATTTGTTATCTGCATTTGTTTGTAGATGTATGGGGGAGGGAGGGCCATCAATTGGTAGGTGCAATTTTTTTTTTGTCTGTGTATATGTGTATACATATGTATACATATACATGTGTATACATATGTATGTGTATACATATGTATGTGTATACATGTGTATACATATACATGTACATGTGTATACATGTGTATACATATACATGTACATGTGTATACATGTACATGTGTATACATGTACATGTGTATACATGTACATGTGTATACATGTGTATATGTACATATACATGTGTATATGTACATATACATGTGTATACATGTGTATATGTACATGTACATATACATGTGTATACATGTGTATATGTACACATACACATATGTGTATATGTACACATACACATGCTGATAGGTAATAAGTGTGTCCTGGGATGCACTAAATCAAAAAACTATCAGCATTACTCTGTGTGTGTGTGTGTGTGTGTGTGTGTGTGTGTATATATATATATATATATATATATATATGAACTTTTGTTAATTTTTTTTTCTGTGAGGTAGCAATCACTTCACACACTCTCTCTCTCTCTCTATCTATCTATCTATCTATATATATATATATATATATATATAATATATATATATAAAATCACATCATAGAGGTGTTGGGTAAATACTATTTTATTTTTTTTGTTTCTTCATGTGGTCTTCATTATTTCATACATTCACTTCTGAAAAAATAATCATTATATCTTGAATAATTTCCAAACGTTATTTCTAAACAGATGGTTTAACCTGAACTGCATTTTTGTAGCAGAGGGGAAAAAAAAACTATCAAACTTAGTTTTTGATTACTTATATATATTTAATATAATTAGTTCAAAATGTTTAATTCTAAAAATCTGTTATTCTTATATCGTTGCATAATTTGTCACACTACTGAGTGAAGTCTCTCTCTCTCTCTCTATCAAAATCTCTCTCTCTCTCTATCAAAATCATTTTCTCTCTGACTACTGATCAAAATCTCTCTCTTCCTCTGTCTGTCTCTCTCTTGTTACTACAATAACTTAACTGAGCCATTTTTCATAAACTTTCTTTGGATGTGCAATTGATTTGAAAGGAGCACCCCTCATCCCGACTCCCCCCTCCCATGATGGTAACCGTTCCCCACAAGTGACAATGGAATCTCCTAAAAATACCTGGTTTTCTATTTATTGTTTACACTCTTGTGATGAGCCTACAGCAAATGGTTTTAGACATTTCAATTTTTGATCAAATGATCTTAAAAGTATTGTAAACCTATTGATTCCACACCCACCTACCTAATTTGTCTAAAACAAAAAATGCCCCTGAAAAGTAGCTCTATGATTACTCCCACCCCCTGTGCATTGTGCTCACTGGGTGGGAGTAAACCTTCTCTTTATGACATTTTGTTTATTTATTTATTTTTTTATTTCATACTGTATGCCTCCTGTCCTCTGGGGTAGTAGAATATACCGATTGCACCTCTGGTAAAATCTCCCCAATGGGGACACCTGTTGGTGGTGACCTGTGATGCTTAGGGATTGAAATCCTGGTGGCTGAGCAGTCAATGACATGTAACACTCCACTGTGGCCCTTACTTAGGCTAGACAGATGGACGGAGAGGCCTCCTCGTATCAATCGGTGGTTACGTCAAACCCAAGCACCTATATGATTGTCTTGACCGTGTTGCTCTTGTGGCAAATCTCCAACCCTTTCATAATGTGTTAAGTGGTGACCGCAGGTATTAATGTTCTGGGTATAATGGTAAACTGCATCTAGTGGTAAATTTCCAATTCTGGAGCTCTGGGGAGTGTGAAGTACTTCTTCATTACCAATACTCCCAGGTGCAAACTGTCCTGGAGTGGTAGTACCTGTTAGGGTTCCATTTATAGGTGAAATAGATGAAAAATTAGTTTTTTAAAAATGTGTTAAAGAAATTGAATATACAAGAAAAATGAATGAAATAAAAACGTCTTTGGCATAAAATAACCCAGCAAGGGTTGATATGCCATAAAATCCAACCATAATGTATGAACGTTTTTTTTTTTTTTTTATGTTATTGTTTGACCAGCTTAAGCCAAAGCGAATTGACAACGTTAGCCGAGTGGTCAGATTGCCACACCCTATGTCATGAAAGCTGGATTCTATCTGATCCGCTCGGATATTCCACCTGTTCATGTTGCACCATATACTGCATCATAAGGCGGATTGAAGTATTGATTGATTGTGTGTGTGTGTGTGTGTGTGTGTGAGGCTAAAACCTTTCCGGCACCAGACGGATGAACATTACATCATCTCTCAATTCTTTTTACTCTCACTCTATTTTAGACAAATCCAAATAAAGCTTATTGGATTCATGGATCACTTCATCCACCTATTTCTAGTCCAGAAGGGGGTAATCTGAATATTAGCTACATAAATGAGAGTAACCTCCCCTTGTTTCTTTCACTTTGAGGAAGCTGTTTTGGCCAGCCATTTTCATTTCACCATAAATCTACACTGAAAATACAAACTTGTTCGAATCAATACAACTGCATGTTTTAATACGAAAATATCATAAAATGTGTTCTTAATAACAATTAAGCTCATTTCAAATAATGTGTAAGCATAGTTAAGAACACATTTTATGATATTTTTGTGTTAAATCATGCAGTTGTATTGATTCAAACAAATTTGCATTTTCAGTATAGATTTACGGTGAAATGAAAATAGCTGACCAAAACACACAGCTTCCTCAAAGTGAAAGAAACAAGGGGAGGTTACTCTCATTTATGTAGCTAATGTTCAGATTACCCAGAAGGGGATCTTATAAAATGTCCAGCTTTTCCACAATTTATGTTAGTATAAAATATGGTTAGTTCAAGTTAGTTTTTTCATTCCTTTTGCAAGATTTTCATACTTTGATACTCTATATAACCAGCTGATTTGCATACTTCTAAATTCTAATTTACCTTGTTTAAAGGAATGGTGTATAGTTTAGTCTCACAAACATTATCTCTATTAAGAATGGAGATTCAATCTCTATTTGCCTGTAACCAAAACTACGTCACTGCTTACGTCATTTCAAGAATTAAGTAAGTTTATGAATATATATTTAAAAAAATTCTATGAAAAATCAATTGATAGTCAAATTTTCATGAAAATGTTGATACTTATTCACCTTTTTAGATGAATTTATGTCTAAAATAGTTTTTTCCTAAAATATAAAGAATCAGAAATTTTTAGAAACATTTTGGAGATCTCTACTGTTGTAAAACAAAACAAATATCTCAGTGGGGTAAATATGATGCTTTTTAAGTAAGTAATTAATTTTAGAAAAATATTAAACGTTTTATTTTATTTATTTATAAGCAAATATCTTTCAAATATTTATATTTAGACCGCCCGGACGGCCTAAATATTTATATTTAGACTGCCCGGATGTTTTTTTTTTTTTTTTTTTTTTTGCTAGTAGTAATAATTGATACTCTGTTTGCAGTATGTTAGCAGGGATTAGAATATGCTAACTATATCCTCTACTGGGGGAGGGGGGTGTAAGATGCCAATTTTGGAGCTCTGGTGAGTGTGGAGTACCCCTTCATTGCCATTACTCCCAGGTCCACTCTGACCCTGAGTGGTAGTACCTGTCAGGATCCCATCTATCGGTTAAATAGATAAAAAGTTTTTAAAAATTGAATTTAAGTTTTAAAGAGTTAAACACAAAAATGTAAATATAGATGTGATGTCACATGTATTTAATGTAAATGATAAAAGAACAATTTAACTATATCAGTATATTTAATTACAAAATGAAATTAGATACATTAAGGAAACAGAAATAAAGATGAAGGCAAGATTATTACTTATCTATAATACATGTTCTTGCTAGGAAAAATATATAGTTGCTTGAAACACCAGTGTGCACTGCACGATTGGTGGGGCATTAGAATACATCGACTGCACCTCTGCAGAGGGGTAAGACTCCCCCAATGGGGCCACCTGTTGGCCATAGGTGGCAACCTGTGATACTTAAGAATGGAACCCAGGTGGCTGAGCAGTCCATGACATGCAACACTCCACTTTGGCCCTTACTTGGGCTAGACGGGTGGTCTGATAAATCGGTTGGTCACGTCAAGCCCTAGCACCTGATTGTCCCAACCCTATTACCCTTATGGCAAACCCCAACCCTTTTTATCATATGGGTGCTAGAAGGTAGTGACTGAGGGTCTTCATGTCCTGGGAATAATATTAAACTCTATCTGATGGTGAGGTTCCAGTTTTGGAGGTTTGGGGAATGTGGTGCACCCCTTCATCACCATTGCTCCCTGATCCAACTCTGACCCGGAGTGGTGGTGCCTGTTGGGGTCCCATCTATGGGTTAAATAGAAAAATGAGTTCATAAAAATTGAGTGTCCATTAAGAATGAATTCACTTCAAAACTTTGCCGGCATTAAATGGCCCACTGAGGTTGATATGCCGTAAAACAACCCAAACCAAACCAATGTGCACCAGGTCAATCTTTGATTGTAAGACCTTAAATCCAAGCAGCACAGTACATCTCTTTATATTAAATGGGGGTTGGCCATTTTCATTCTCTGGCGAGGGATACTTTATTCATATAGTCAACAAAGTGGCCTAATGTCTGTATCAGACATATTGCATCTGAAGTGGAGTGCTACACCTACTATCAACTCCTCACTTTACTGCACAGATCCCTGTGCTACTGAGTTGGTGAGGACTGGTATTGAACCAGGAACCTTGTGATTCCTAGGCAAGTACACTACCGGCTGGGCTAAAGCGACCCTAAACAAACAATATGTGAAATTCCCTAGCCTCTAGGCATAAAATAATCCCCAACCTGTTGAGCTGTCATTTAAATCAATCAAAAAGGTGAAGAAAAAATTTTCAAAGTTGGCTGAGGTGGCTGCATGGATTAGGTCTTGAGGGTTGGGCCGACCCCTGATATAGACAGATGTTCAAAATCCAGCCGGTTTAGCTCAGTCGGTAGAGTGTTCGGCTAGGAATCACAAGGTTCTTGGTTTGATAACGGCCCTTGCCAACTTGGTGTATGAGTAGCACAGGATTTGTGCTGTAGAGTGAGGAGCTGGTGGTAGGTGTGGTGCTCCCCCTCACATGCTAAAATAATCTCCTTGGTCTAGCGCTAGTGAAAATGGGATAGACTCCCTTGCTGTCTGGCTGATACCGACATTAGGCCGCCACGACGACTTTTAAGCCTTTTAAGGGAGGCTGGAGATAAGAAGTTTATAAACAAAAACTGAAGATTTGTCTGGGAATTGGGGGAATTTTAACAATTTTACAAAGTAGGTGACACATTTGGAATTTGCCAAGAATTTTTCACAGCTTCATTTCTTGCTTACTGGAACTGCTTTTGAATTTTTCTAAACAGTTTTTATTTTTAATTCATTCACGAAGTATGCTTCTTAATCTTCTCTTTCTCCCTCTCTTCTCTTTCTCCCTCTCTTCTCTTTCTCCCTCTCTTCTCTTTCTCCCTCTCTTCTCTTTCTCCCTCTCTTCTCTTTCTCCCTTATTCAATCCTCCCTGACTGCTCATTTTATCCTTGGCCCACTAGTTGAAAAGTAGTTCTTTAAGGGGAAACACTTTCCCCCCCTCCTCTTTTCCATTATTTTGGGAGTTTGCATCTTAAAATTCTTCATGAAAAGCTTTTTACTTCAATTGCTTAATGTTCACACATTACATTAGCACCACCACCCTCCAACCCCACCCCCACAAGGCTGCAGCTGTTGCTGTTGCTGCTGCAGCAGTTTTACATGCTTTGAGCAGAAAGCAGAAAGCAACATTTTTTATTTCTTTCTTTTTTTTCTCCATTTTATTTTCTTCACATTTTTCTCAAAATGCTTTATTTGAATTTTTAAACAAATCTTTTAATTTTGTTTTTCATTGTGTCGTAAATCAAGCCCAAGGTTTTGCTTTAAGTTTTTCTTTTTTCTTTTTTTCTTTTTCTTTTTCTTTTTTCCTTTTTTAAACAAACTTTCTTTGAGGCAAAAGTCGCTCATTTACTTATATATATATATTCACCAATCCACGAGCAGGATGTGACTCGGTGTCAATTTCTTAAGCGGAATTTAACCAGTTTGAATTCAGGGTTTTCCTTCTCCTAGACTGGTTACCTAGCCAAGGTTAAAGAGCCAAGTCTGCCCTACTATTTACCCATACCTGACCTATTTATCATCAGTTTTATCCACTGGGCCATTATCAACGCCATCAAGTGAATGGGAATATAACTGATAAATAGATACATAGGTATATATGTCAAGGTCGCCAGAGAGCTAATATCCATTTAATAGGAGAGCCTTTCTTTTAAGCATAAGGCGGTAACCATAAATATATATTCTAAAAATTGACCTTGTGGCTCACTGATTGGGTAAATATGCACACACACACACACACACACACACATATTATATATATATATATATATATATATATATATATATGCTAAAGATGACGACTTACCGGGGAATAGAATATCGAGTTAATCACAATATTGACGGTCAATACAAATATTAACTGAATAAGTCAGGGTTATAAAGAATATAAAGTGCTCAATACGTTAGTAGAGCAGATTGTTCTTATGCAATTGCCTGTAATTAATCAATATCTTGATTAATTCATTACAATTAACCCTGGTGATCCATTTTGGTGGAACTTAAGTTAGTTATTTCTATATACACCTTTATACTATATTATATATATATATATATAAGTCATCCACACTTCTTCATTGTAGCTAGACACAACAACTACCTATGGCCAGGATCAAAATTTGTCTGACTTTTTGTCCGCCTGACTTCTTAACCCCTCGCCCATTTGACAGCTGCCGTAAAGGGGTGGTGTTTAAACTATTAAATACATACGTTTGTTTATACATTTTACGATCACCAGAGAGATCCAGTCTGTGTACAGACGATCATTGCTTTATATATGCTGGCAGTGAAAGTTAATTTGAGTCACCACTAAAGAGCTCTACCGAGTTTGGGAGCATATATATGGTAATTTTTAAGAGCCCCAAAAGGACCATATTGTTCACTGCGTATAAAAAGTATTCATATTTCATTGTAACTTATAAATGTCATGACCTACTTGAAAGTAGGTGTTTGAGGAAATACATTTTTTTCTTTCTTTCTATTTCGTGTATGATAAATATTCAATGAATTTGTGTGTGTAATGTGTGTTTGTATTTATGGGATGACTGGTGTTGTTTATATAGGAAGCACTGTGAATGAAGAAGACCTGTATAAAGATTAGTATTATTTGTACTATTGTCCTCATCTTCATTGTTATCTGTACAACAAGAGAAGGTTCCCGAGTTTGACTAGAAATACCTGTCACCAGAACTTGCTTTTTTGTGCAAAAATAATGTAGATTGTATTTATATCTGGAAAGATATTTCAAAAATGTAGGATTTGAATAGTAAGAGAAGGAAAAGTCATTGGTTGCATTTGTGATTAAAATATAAATCAATTATGTAAGACCAAAACAACCAATGGATGTGCAAGACTAACTTTCTATTATCTCCCTTCTACCCAAGCAATGCCGGGTAGCCAATTCTAGTTCTTTATATTGTCCTCATCTTCATTGTTATCTGTATATTGTTTCGGCTAATGTGCCCTCCGGCCTTCTTTAGGTATTTCTTATCGTAATCGGGAGCCATCACGGAACTTTGAACCTAACTCTTTATTCAGTTCACAGGGTTATCCTGTTCTCATTCCGCTAACCATAGCTGGGGTACAGGTGTTAAGCTGTGTTAATTATTATTCTATATTACTGCTGCCCCTGACCAGGATTTAACCTGCAGTCTAGAGATAACTGTCACTTAGAACTGTCTTAACCTAACTTCTTTATCCACTACACTATGTGTCCAATTGGAAATAATGAAAATGATGACAATAATCCAAATAATACAAATAATACTAATTATCAAGCCTCATCTCAAAAATTCAGAGAAATACTGTAGAAAGATATTTGGAAGAATCATGACTCTGGCAGTGGGCATTGTTGAGAGATTCCCCTGAGGATATCTCTTCAAATACTTGATGAGCCATCATCTGCTCTTGGAGAAATATGGAAGGAATTTTACTTGCGGCTGTGAATGCAGGCTATATGAATGTAAAGAGATGGCGGGGGGGGGGGGGGTTCATGTTGATGGATTGGCAGAAATCCAATATTTGGATTGTTTATTGGTGAAAATAGACTGAGTGTGGTGTTGGGGTGGAGGTATGTGGTATGTAGACAAATGAAATGATGAAAAAGCAACTTTAAAAAAAATAAAACACATTTTTCACACAGACTTGGTAGAAGTACTAGTAAAATCATTTTCGGGGGGGGGGGGATTATCTGTGTGTGTGTGTGTGTGTATATATATATATATATATATAAAGATTTGTATGTACGTGTCGACGTATAACTCTGAAAAGGGAGGTCACTCAGATTCGAAATCTTGCATACACCTTAATATCCTTCTAACTAAGAAACATGCCAAATTTGGTTATTGATTTTTAATGATTAAGGGATATAATTAATTAATTAAACCAAAATCAACCGATTTGCGGAATCGCCCGTATACCAGCTGCTGCTGATAATAAAATATTGTTCGCTGCCTGCTTTTTCTTATAGCGATACCAGCACTTAAGTTTAATTTTTGTGAACAAAATCGCAGTCTAAGCCATTCAGCTCAGAAAGTTAAATACTTTTTACTGTACTGGTCCCCAAAAACGTTATATGATCACAGGGTGGGGGCATATAGCCCCTCTCCCCCGTTGAGAACCACAGATCAAAATTACAGTTTTGTATATTATTGGCCTTGAGCATTAATTCTATTTGAATTGGTGGACAGTTCAAGTAGAAATCATGATACAGGATTTGTTTCAAAACAAAAAAATGGAAAACAAAAGGAAATTTATATTTGGATTATTCAGACTATTGTCCTCGTCATTATTGTTATATGCACAATGTTTGAGCCAATGTATCCTCCTGCCTTCTTTGGGAGTTTCTTGTTGAATTCTGGAACCTTCTCTTCAAACCTTCTCTTCAAACTCTGGAACCTTCTCTTCGAACTCTGGAACCTTCTTTTCAACCTTCTCTTCGAACTCTGGAACCTTCTCTTCAAACCCAGGAACCTTCTTGTTGAACTCAGGAGCCTTCATCTTTTAACTGGGAGCCTTCATGGAATTTTGAACCCCTTTATTAAATCCACGGGGGTAGACTTCTCATTCCGTTAACCATGACAGGGTACAAGTGTTAAGCTATGTCAAGTATTCTATTTCATTATCACCCTTGGCCAGGATTGAACCTGCAACCTTGAGATGTACTAAAAGTGTCCAAAAGGAAAATTGACTTGTACTAAATATTCTTCCTTCACCGCCTGGAAATGACCCTACTTTTGTGTGGGTGGGGGTTGTTTTCTCTTATTGACTTTAAATTTAGTTTTGTGGTTTAACTATTTGTGCACCCCCCCCCCCCCCCATACGATCATTTTCTGAAAATAGTGCCCAAAATATTTACTTTTTATCTGCTCTCTCAGCATTTGCCAAATTGCAAACCAATGCCAACCCTTTCCTTGCATTTGGTTAGTTGTGAAATTGCCAATTAATGACTCTAAATAAAAACTTCTTCACGGGTTCGGGTTTTGGGGGATTGTTTTCTTTTTTTTTCTTTTTCTTTTCAAACAATTTGTTAAAAAATTTTTTAATTGATTCTCCATAAATTACTTAAATTCATTTTAATGGAGTGTCAATGCATCTAGGGTTATTTTATACCTAGGGATTAGAGAATCGCATTCATTATACTTTTTTTTATTTTTATCCTTTTTTTTTTAGTTTGACTTTTTTGTACACATTTGTGATATCAAATTTTTTTTTTTTTAATAATTTGTAAAAAAAAAAAAAAATCATTATACTGTCATGAATTCTGTCATGAATTACTTTAATTGATTTTAATGGAGTGTCCATGCATCTAGGGGTATTTTATGCCTAGAGGTTAGGGAATTGCGTTCGTTTTTTGTTTTGTGTTGTTTTTTTTGTTTTTGTTTTTTTTTCCAAACAATTTATAAAGAAAAGTTTTTTTGATTCTCTATCATAAATTACTTTAGTTGATTTTAATGGCATGTCAACCCATCTAGGGTTATTTTATGCCTAGAGGTTAGGGAATTGTGTTCATAGTACTTTATTTTTCTTGTGTAATTTAATAGTTTTTGTACACAGTTGTGATATTAATTATTTCAAGATGTTAATCTGCAAATAGTGGGGAGGTTCCAATTCTCAAGCTCTGGGGAGTGTAGAGTACCCTTTCATTGCCTTTACTCCCAGGTCCACTCTGACTTAGTGTGGTAGTACCTGTTAGGGTCCCATCTTTGGGTTTAAATAGATAAAAGAATAATTTGCTTGAAGCATTGTGTTTATATTGGTTTGGTGGTTGGTTTTGAAGACTATCGCAATGCAAGTGTAAAGAAAAATAAGGTAACTATGGTGGTGTTTGTTAACCTGTGATTTTAGAAATTTTTTTTTTTTTTTTCAAAATCTTTATTTCATCACTAAGGAATTCTGTCGATGGCAAAGATTTCTTTTCTGGTTATAACTTATTTTTATTCCATTAACTGATGATTAACATTTGGTGCCAGTGGAAGAGAAAATTGGTTTAGATTCTGTCTCAAGTTTTTGAACTGGTGTCAAAAATTCTTTATAATAAAATGATAAATTGTAATTCTTTATAATAAATTATAATTCTTTATAATAAAATAAAACAAATAATTATAATAAAATAAAACATAATAAATATCAAATAAATAATTATAATAAAATAAAAATTATAATAAATAAAATTATAATAAAATAAAACATAATAAAATAATTCTTTATAATAAAATGATAAATTATAATAAATTATAATTATTATAAAATATATATATACATATATATATATACATATTTTCAACTTATTTTTATTCATTCCATTAACTGATGAGTAACATTTGGTGCCAGTGGAAGAGAAAATTGGTTTAGATTTTGTCTCAAGTTTTTGAACTGGTGTCAAGAATTCTTTATAAAAAGAAAAAAAAATGTATTGAGATATTGGCACTGACTCGTCTAGACATCATCAGCTAATATATTCATGTCTTTATTTTTTTAATTTTTGAAGAAAAAAAAAGAAAAAAAAAGTTTGTCTTGATACTTTTTGATTAAACCTTGTATGTATATGTGTAATATGTAAAATGTGCAGAGTGGCCTATTGTCTGTATCAGCCAGACAATGTCTATCCCCCTTTTCACTATCACTAGACCAGAGAGATAGTGGAGCACCACACTTACCATCAGTTCCCCATTTTACCGCACAGATCCAAGATGTGCTACTCATGTGCACTCCACCTCAAACGCAAAAAAATATTCCTGGTCTAGCGCTAGTGAAAAGGGAATAGACTCCCTCGAATGTCCAGCTGATGCTAACAATAGGCTACACCACTGACTTTTACTACTACTACTACTACTACTACTTTATAGGGCCTGGTTAGCTCGGTCGGTAGAGCGTTGGGCTAGAAACCACAAGGTTCCTAGTTTGATACTGGCCCTCGCCAACTCAGCGTATGAGTAGCACAGGGATCTGTGCGGTAAAATAAGGAGCTGATGGTAGGTGTGGCGCTCCACCTCAGACGCAAAAACAATCTCCTTGGTCTAGTGCTACTGAAAAAGGGATAGACTCCCTTGCTGATTGGCTGATACCGACATTAGGCCACCCCAACGACTTTACTTTTTACTACTTGCTATGTATATATATATATATATATATATATATATATATATTTTAGATTTGTATAAAATTTGACTTTTATTGATTTTGGCATTTAGTTTGATTTATAAATTTAGCTTTCTTTATCTGCAACTTTAACGCTGTCCAACTTCGACTTTTTTTTTTTTTTTTTTTTTCTGAATATAGAAGAAAAAAAAAGATTTTTCAACCAATTTTTCAACTTGGCTCTAAATCATGACCTGCTTTTTTTTTTTTTTTTTTTTTTTTTTAAATAGGTTATTTCTTCTGCTTATCAATTCCTGAGGGGACAAAAATTGACTTGTTTATCCAGAAATCAGAGTAAAAGAGAATATGTTAAATTATAAATGGAAGAAAAATGGACTGATTATACCAATTTCCCATTGGACCGAATTAATAGATGTTTTTTGTCAGTGAATATTGGGCATTCTAGGTCACATAGTCAGTTCTAAGTTCTTTCTTACTGAACTCAGTAAAAAGTAAAGTAGGCAGTGGGCTATTGTCGGTATCAGCTGGACAGTGAGGGAGTCTATCCCCTTTTCGCTAGTGCTAAACCAGATCGATTGTTTTTGTGTCTGAGTTGGAGCGCCACAGCTACCATCAGTACCTCACTTTACCACACATATCTAAGCTGTGCTACTCATACGCTGAGTTGGCAAGGGCTGGTATCAAACCCAGAACTTTGTGGTTCTGAGCTGAATGCTCTACCAACTGAGCTAATGGACTAATCCACTACTATATTTCCAAAAAATTTCTATGGAGGCAGATATTGGTTCGTCATAGGAAATGGACTCGTCTATGCGAGTTCAAATCCTGAACAAGGCAGTTTGCATTTTACATAGCGCTAATACACTTGGGAAAGGTATACATCTAACTACTCTCCCTCCAGCTATGGGTAAATAATAGGGCAGACAGCTCTTTAATCATGGCTAGGTAATCGGTCTAGGAGAAGGAAAACCCTGAATTCAAACCTGTTAAACACTGTTTAGGAAATTTACCTTATGTCGGATCCTGCTTGTGTGGAGTAGTTAGTAAATATGTCATTGGGCTGGCCTAAAGTCGGTATCAGCCAGACAGCGAGGGAGTCTATTCCCTTTTCATTAACGCTAAACCAAGGAGATTGTTTTAGTGTCTGAGTTGGAATGCTAAACCTTTCACCAGCTCCTCACCGCACAGATGCAAGCCATGCTACTCATATGCTGAGTTGGCGAGGATCGGTATCAAACCCGGAACCTTATGGTTCCTAGACGAGCGCTCAACCAAATGATATTTCCAAAAATCTCTTTTGATATTCTTTGTTGTTAAGCAGTTTTTAGTTTTGAATTCTGAGTTCCTAATGCACTTGGTCGCTACTAAATGTGTCGGTATTTGATGATAAAACTCGCTACAGGTGGATCGATATTGATTTCCTGATTATTGTCTTTGATGTCAACCATTTCTTTTGTTCAATTCTCCATCACCAACAAATGTACGTTGTGTGTATGTGTGTCATCCACACCATTCCTTTAGACAAAATTCTTTCGTTTTGGAAAAGCGTGGCTTTGATAAAAAAAGAAAGTAAGAATTATAAATTCTGAAACATATTGGCCATATTTATTTATTTATATTTTTCTACAAATTTTCCTTTTAGAATTTAAAATTATTTCTATGCAAGTTAAATCGAATATTTTTAAGTGTATTAAACAAAACTTTAAAAACAAAAAGACAAAATAAATTTGAGTTATGTATATTGACAATTTAGCTCAGTAGAGCAGCCACCTAGCTTGGATCCATGTGGTAAAATGGTGGGTTGATGGTAGATATGACACTCTACCTCAGATGCAAAAACAATTTCCATTGTCTGAAATAGTTACTTTAAATCATATAATTATCAGTATTAGATAGGAATACTTGAAATCGTATAATTATCAGTATTAGATAGGAATACTTGAATCGTATAATTATCAGTATTAGATAGGAATACTTGAGATCGTATATTATCAGTATTAGATAGGAATACTTGAGATCGTATAATTATCAGTATTAATTGGAATACTTGAGATCGTATAATTATCAGTATTAGATTGGAATACTTGAGATCGTATAATTATCAGTATTAGATTGGAATACTTGAGATCGTATAATTATCAGTATTAGATTGGAATACTTGAGATCGTATAATTATCAGTATTAGATTGGAATACTTGAGATCGTATAATTATCAGTATTAGATTGGAATACTTGAGATCGTATAATTATCAGTATAGTCGATAATTATCAGTATTAATAGGAATACTTGAAATCTCTTGAAATCGTATAATTATCAGTATTAGATAGGAATACTTGAAATCGCACTATTGGCAATAATATGCATCCTCCTGGCATAAATATTTAAGTTTTAATGTAATGAACTATATTAAATTAGAAAGATTAACAAAATTGGATAAGAATGCATAAAGAAAGATTACACTTATCTTAATTATATTTTAATTGGTTTCTATATAAAATCATTCATCAGATTAATTTTAATATGTTGGAGAATAAAACAATAATATTAGAGATTAATAACACCAAGTAATTATTTATTAAACCTGCTTTTGTTAAAACCAGTATGCAAATTAACCACACCATATGTAAAGATTTATTTCTTAGTGACACATTGCAGGATTTTAAACGCACTAATAACATGGTTAATAAATAAGATTTATTCTATGTATTAAATTAATGATTTTGACTATAAATGAAAATACTCATTGATAAAATTACGCAATTCCTGAGCATATTGTGACATATGTAGTTTCTGTTACAGACAGGCACTGAATCTCCATTATAATAACTAGCAAATATATGCACCCTTCGGGTGCAAGTATTCAGGTTTTGATGTAATAAAATATTGTATCAAATTAGAAACTATTTAGAAAATGATAAACTGAGGGGCTATAATCGAAAAATAGAACAGCTTTAAATCTAACTCTTCTATCATTTTCCATCCCTCTCGTCTTTTATTTTTCCGAATTTATCTATTTAGTTAGATTATGAAGTATTTAATAAAATTACAGTTCTTTCGTCTTGTTTATGGATTTCTTTTAAGATTTCTTGAAGACATTTTTACTCAGATTCGTTAAGAGAAAACCAAACAATTAGAAATCAATAATACTAAGCATATATTTATTAAAATCAAATTCTTAATATCAATATGCAAATTAGCCTTCTCGTTCACACTTTAAACCGCTATTTTGTTGAATATATAAATATACTTGCATGTTATTCGTATGTAGATCCAACAGTATTAATAAGGTACAACAATTTTATCAATAATTGAGGTTTAAATAAAAAATAAATTCATGGAGAATGTGATGTAAATAACAAAGTGAATTGAGACTTGTATAGTAATATAGTTTCGGTTACAGACAGAAAAACCCACAATCTCCATTATAATAAGATATTAGATAGGAATATGTGGAAACAACTGTGTGCAAAATTATTTTTATTAGATAGGAATGGTTGGCAGCCTTCTGTCTACGAGAGACGATGGAGTAGTGTTCATTTTTTTTTTTTTTTTTTTTTTACCTACATGGCCTGGGTGGGTTCATATGGAGGATGACTGTTGCTCATGCAGCAAATCTCCCCTCTCCACACTGCTGCTGTTATCCAAAGGAAAGGTAAGGAATCAGTGCAGTTTGGCAACGGTAGTGTTGCAGGAGTTGATGGGTGGCACTGATATGAATACTTTTTATCATAACTGTGCATACAACTGATAATAGACAAATTAAAAAAAAAAAAATGCAACCAACCATTTACAAATGAATCAAATTTTGGCATTAGATAACCCATAAGGAGTTGATATACTGTAAAATAAACCTAAGAAGATCTCTTGCTTGTTTTAAAGTGTATATCATGTCAACAAGTTGTGTGTTAGACATGATTGTGTGTCTGTACGCAATGGAGGAGGCTTATTATATCTGGCATGTGTCTAATTGGTTGGTTCGTTCAATAGAAAGAATTACAAAAAAGGTGTTTAGAAGACAAAAACAAAATGCCACACTTCTATCTTTTGGTAAAATAATTATGCAAATGTGAAGGATTTTTCTACTCTTTTTTTTTTTTTTTTTTTTTTTTTTTTTTGTGTAGTAGTAGTAGTGGTGATGGTGGTAGTGGGTTGGTGAATGGTTTTGTCTTTTTAGGGTTGGTATACCTTTTCTTTTTACTTTTCCTTTCTCTTTTTACTTTTCCTTTCGCTTTTTACTTTTTTCTTTTTACTTTTCCTTTCGCTTTTTACTTTTCCTTTCTTTTTTTTTTTTACTTTTCCTTTCTCTTTTACTTTTCCTTCTCTTTTTACTTTTCCTTTCTCTTTTTACTTTTCCTTTCTCTTTTTACTTTTCCTTTCTCTTTTTACTTTTTTTTCTCTTTTTACTTTTCCTTTCTCTTTTTACTTTTCCTTTCTCTTTTACTTTTTACTTTCTCTTTTTTTCCCTTTTTACTTTCTCTTTTTTTCCCTTTTTACTTTCTCTTTTTTTCCCTTTTTACTTTCTCTTTTTTCCCTTTTTACTTTCTCTTTTTTCCCTTTTTACTTTCTCTTTTTCCCTTTTTTTTTTCTTTTTTCCCTTTTTTCTTGTTTCTTTTTCCCTTTTTTCTTGTTTCTTTTTTCTTTACCTTTTTTTTTCTTTATATATATATATATATATATATATATATATTTTAAGAAAGCTTAGTAGATTGGCATTTGCATTATTATTCTCATTCCTTCTGTCATCCAATCAGATGTGTTGATTCCTGTTTGAAGCCGATGCTTTCCTTTTTGCTTATTGATTTAATCCACCCTCACTCCCACCCCCCCTTCTATCCTCACCCTCAGCACCTACTTTCCTTTTACTCGTCTCTTGCAGCAACTAATGCTGCTGCGACAGATCATGTACCTACAAACATCCACCACCCTCTCCTCCTCCATCACCTCCTGCTCCTCCGTCTCCCCCTGTTGTCATTATCATCACCATCAGATAATAATCTTCTATTCAAGTGAACAATTTCAAGTCTTAGGAATCGGTCTCGAAGATATTAATAGAAAAGCAGGAAATAATTTTAATTAATTTATCTACTTTTATTTTATTTATTTATTTATTTTTTTCAATTTTTTTTTTTTTTTTTTTTTGTGCCAATCAGTTGGAGATGAGTGGGTGCAGGGGGGATGGAGTGATATTGAGTGGCTCTATAGGTGTGTGATTGGGACTTCTGTGATATCATCCATGTTCTTCTAGCTGTGTTACTATAACAGCTGTTTATATAGAAGCAGGCATTCCCAGAGGCAGAAGTGAGCTTGAATCTCACCGGGAGCGTATTCTTTATGCTCAATTCTGATGCATACTGTTCCTGGTTGTCATAGGATTGACAACCTGAATTAGATGTGATAAGAAGCAACTACGATTAAGATTTAGTTGGACAGCGAGGGAGTCTATCCCCTTTGCGCTTGCGCCAGACCAAGAATTTTTTTTTTTTTTTCTGAGGTGAAACACCATACCTACCATCAGCTCCTCACTTTACTGCAAAAATCAGGTTACCCAATCTGTGCTACTCATGCGCTGAGTTGATGGTGACTGGTATCAAACCTTGTGATTCCTTGGCAGGACCTCTACCAATTGAGCTAAACTGGTCCCTAAGATGAAGAATGATGATAATAAAAAAAGAAGAAAATTGATAATTTAAATTACTAATTTAAAAAAAAATCTTTTTTTAAATTCTTACATAAAATGATTTTACCATACTTAGCATTGTTTTTATGAATTAATATTATTCCAAAATGACAATCTTGTTCACCCTGAATACCCCACTCCCTCCCCAAATTTTCCTGGGTCTGACATTAAACTGCATTAAGTGAGACTCCAGTATTAAAGCTCTGGGGAATGTGGAGTCACATCTTTGTAGCCATTACTCCCAGGTCTACTGTAATCTAGTGGTAGTACCTGTTAAGATTCAATCTATCCTGTCTGTCTTGGATACTACAATGCATGAATCACCCTGTCAGCTGGGGTGTTAGAATGCACCGACTGCACCTCTGCAGAGGGGTAAGACTCCCCCAATGGGGCCACCTGTTGGCCGTGGGTGGCGACCCATGATGCTTAAGGATAGAGCCCAGGTGGATGAGCAGTTCATGACATGCAATACTCCACTTTGGCCCTATCTTGGGCTAGACGGGCGGTCGGAGAGGCCCCCTCCGATCAATTGGCTGGTCACGTCAAGCCCTAGCACCTATATGATTATGGCAAGCCCTAACCCCTTTTTATCATATGGGTGCTAGAAGGCGGTGGTTGCGGGTCTACATGTCCTGGGAATGACGTTAAACTCTATCTGATGGTGAGGTTCCAGTTTTGGAGTTTTGGGGAGCACCCCTTCATCACCATTGCTCCCTGGTCCACTCTGACCCGGAGTGGTAGTACCTGTTAGGGTCCCATCTATGGGTTAAATAGAAAAATGTGTTCATAAAAAAATTTGAGTTTCCATTAAGAATTAATTTATTTCAAAACATTATTGGTATTACATGACCCACTGATTGATATGCCGTAAACCAAACCAAATCTAGCACACTGAATATTGCACTATTCTAAGTACCAAAGTGTTTTAGAAGTTACAGTAATTATTTTTCTTTTTGAGGGTGGAGCTTGACAAATTTTATTAGCCCTCATTTTTTTCTTCTTCTTTAAACCAAATTATCTTTTTGTCAGAAATTGCTAAATAGATTAACTTATATTTTCACTCGTTTGATGTTGTCATCTCATGTGACCTTTGTGATCTTTTTAATGTATTTTAAAAATTTAATTTAATTTTTTAAATTTTTCCTGATTTTTTTTTTTTTTTTTTTTTTCTCAGTTTAAATTATCAAGATTATCAATTCACTTTTAGACTATGACTAGATGTGGTATTTTTTGCCAGCATTGGTTAATCTATTTCTCTCAAAATTCCAGAGAATTTTGTATGTCTCGTTCCCCAAGTCAAAGTTTAATCACTTGCTCAATTCCCATGAATGACTTCCCCCACCGAGTCATGCCTATTCATGTATTATTATTGGCATTTCAGTCTCGGAAAACTATAATATAGTTTCTGTGCCCCTGAAGTTATAGCGCCTCCTGTGACTGTGAAGTCCAATATTTGAAAAACATTCTCGATCAAAGATGTCGCATTTGAAGGCTGTCCCTGAAGATGTTGAAGTGCCAGTGCTTTGTTGCCATCGCTTTCTTCTGGACCTCTTAGCTTCATGTTGTTACATCAGGGTGACTTCAGACATGAACCGTCTTGCCGCCGCCAAGGGCGATCCTGAGCCAGATTTTCCCATCTGGAAGGAGCAGTGCCAAAGCACCTGAGATCATTCTTTCAGACATCCTTGAAACACAGCTGGGGATGACCAATCTGTCTCTTACCAGACGAAAGCTCTGTATAGAGGCTGTCCTAGGGATTCAACCATCATCCATCCGGCAAAAATTGTTTATGTACTCTTTTTGTATTGGTGTTCTGCATTCATCTAAGTTGATGACTGTTTTATTCTCTACTCAAATTGGCAAAAGTTTATTTTCTTTTATATATTCTAGATTTTATATAATTAGTTCCTTTTCTTTTTCTTTTTTATTTATTTAATGACTAGAATTGGCCGCCCTGTCGTCTGTGGTGTTAGAATGCACCGACTGCACCTCTGCAGAGGGGTAAGACTCCCCCAATGGGGCCACCTGTTGGCCGTGTGCGTGGCGACCCGTGATGCTCAAGGATAGAGCCCGGGTGGATGAGCAGTTCATGACTTGCAATACTCCACTTTGGCACTATCTTGGGCTAGACGGGCGGTCGGAGAGGCCCCCTCCGATCAATCAGCTGGTCAAGTCAAGCCCTAGCACCTATGTGATTTTCCCAACCCTATTGCCCTTATGGCAAGCCCCAACCTCTTTTTATCATATGAGTGCTAGAAGGCGGTGACTGAGGGTCTACATGTCCTGGGAATGACGTTAAACTCTATCTGATGGTGAAGTTCCAGTTATGGAGTTTTGGGGAATGTGGAGCACCCCTTCATCACCATTGCTTCCTGGTCCACTCTGACCCGGAGTGGTAGTACCTGTTAAGGTCCCATCTAAAAAATAGAAAAACATGAGTTGATAAACAAAATTGTATTGTGCATTAAGAATGAATTTATTTCACAACTTTGTCGGCATGAAATGACCCACCGAGGTTGATATGCCGTAAAACAAACCAAACCAAACTAGAAGTGGCTACCCAGCATTGCCTGGGTAAAAGGAGATTTACAATTCTGTGATGATATTAATGAAATGGTTTATCAGATCCAATTTTGGATGCACTTTCTAGACGGATCAGCTGAAACGTTTTGACAATATCAAAAGACACAAGGAGATTTGGTTTCAAAAGAAAAATCATTAAAAAAAATTTAAATCAGCAGTAAATGGTAAATTCTTGTCTGAATCTTTGAAATGAAGAATTTTCATTATTTGCTAACTAGTGTCCTCATCCTGGTTGTTGTTATGGTCACACGTCTGTAGAAGCGGTTTTGTTGCAAAATTCCCTGAAAGTACGACCAATAATGATAGACACCTGGGGGGAGGGTGTCAGAGGGTACAATATGTGGAACATAAGTATCTGAATTCTTTGTATCCCCCCCCCCCCTCCGGAAAACTATTTTCTGACTTGACTATCTTCACCCACAGCTAATTAACTCTGATGATACTAGTTTTTAAAAATAGTCTTTGAAGTGAATGTTAAGAATATTTCTTCTTTCAATGCCCATGTTCCATATTAGTACCGCTAGACAAACTAATGCTTTTTTTTTTTTTTTTCTGGATAACAAAATGCTGTAAATAACTACTAATCATTGTAGTCATTTCTAAGTCACACGTTTTCTTTGATACTGTTGCCAAGCCAACAGATCTAATGAGCTATTTAATACAAATTGGGCTATAGGAGATGGAAAGGGGTGGGGTAGTTTCCAAACTTTGAGGGGAAGGTCTTTGGGTTTATCAAATATTAACATTATTGTACAACTAGCAGGACCTGTGGATATACCGCAGTATGATAATTTAATTATTATATTTGATATGAGACCTATTGCAGAATAGTCCAATATGTAAGTCGTCGGGGTGGCCTAAAGTCGGTATCAGTGAGGGAGTCTATCCCCTTTTCACTAGGGCTAGACCAAGGAGATTGTTTTTGCATCTGAGGTGGAGCGTCACACCTACTATTAGGTCCTTACTTTACCGCACAGAACTCTGTGCTACTCATACGCTGAGTTAGCAAGGGCCGGTATTGAACTAGGAACCTTGTGGTTTCTAGCCGAACGCTCTACTGACTGAGCTGATCCGGCCCAATATGTAAAAAGTATAATAATCTTGATTTAATTCTCTCTTTTCTTTCTTTCGTTTCATCTTTTTTATGTTTGATTGAAAAAGATTAGCATTATCGCTTCTGCGCGCTCACCCCCTCTATAACTTCCCCTACCATCTTTCTTATTATTTGTTCAACCTTGAAAACATCGCAGGCCAGTGTAATTGATCAATTATAATCTTTTTTTTGTTGATTATTTCCTAGTTGAGTAATATATTACAGGATGACCCAGAAAAAACAGAATCCAAATTATTTATTTTCTCATTAAACTAACTCTAAACCCCCACCCCAACCCTAACCTCTCCTAGTTGAGTAACATAATATTACAGAGTGACCCAGAAAAAACAGAACCCAAATTATTTATTTTCCCATTAAACTAACCCTAAACCTCAACCCTAACACTAACGCCCCTAGTTGAGTGACATAATATTACAGAGTGACCCAGAAAAAAACAGAACCCAAATTATTTATTCTCCCATTAAACTAACTATAACCTTAACCCCCCCCCTAGTTGAGTAACATAATATTACAGAGTGACCCAGAAAAAACAGAACCCACAAATTTTGTAATAAAACTGTTAATTTTAATTTTTTTAAAAGTTTAAGTCCAACAAGAGTTAAGGTTAGGGTTAGTTTAATGGGAAAATAAATAATTTGGGTTCTATTTTTTCTGGGTCATTCATGTTACTCAACTAAGAAATAACCCCCCTTTTTTTTCTTTTTTTTTTTTTTTAAATTTCCTAGTTCATGACAGCTGTTTGATGCTTAATACAATTATTCAAAACAATTTTTGAATAAGTCTATTGCGCATTTATATATTTGTATCCATCCACCGTACCCCCCCCCTTTTTTTTTTCTTTTTTTAAATTTCTTTTTTTGTCTATATGACATGGCGAACCAAAGAACTTAAAAATCTTTCATCTTCTTCAAAGCTGACCAAAATGACTTCCATTGATTTTTGTCTGTGTTTTTTTTTTTTTTTGTTTTTTTTTTTTTTTATCCTTACATATGTAATATTGATGTAACTACTATTCCGAATGACTTTGAGTACTTGTCCCCCCCCCCACAACCCTCCATTTCTACCTTTACCACCACTCCCACTCCCATCACTACTTTTGTTTCCATTGGTCCCGAAAGGATGAAAGTCCCAGATGACAAGTTTCAAATTCAGGAATTAATGGCAGTAAATTGAAGCTTTGCATATTTTAGCCAAGAATGCAATTTTAGCAGAACGTATTTTTTCGTTGTGGTCGTATTGCACTCAGGAATTTTGGAAGGAAAGCAAAATTTATTTTTGTCTCGTGTCAAACCAGGACAGATGAGTTTTGTACATTACGACACAGACAATGGTTGTTTTTTTTTTGGGGGGGGCGAATGGGTGATGGTTATCAGCACATTGAATTCAATATTTTAGCTTTGGACGATAGAGATTGAATTATCTCATATTAAAGTTATTCTTTACAATTTTGTCTTCAAGTTCATTAAAAAAAAAGGAGGGGTTTTCTTAAATCTCATTATTTTCTTTTAATTATTCAACATCCCTGTGGTGGTGTAATGGTTAGCAAGCTAGTCTCATAGATCCATTTCTACTAAATAGCGAGTTCGATCCTCGTTGGATGCCCTATAAAACATAAAATCTTTACGTTAAATAGACCGTGTGTTAATCTGTCCTGGTGGGAAGTCAGAAAAATTATTTTCTTTTTATTTATTTCTTTTTTTTTTTTTTTTTTTTTATAATTTTTGTTTTGTTCCATTCCAAAAATTTTTTTTTAATATTTAAAAAGAATTTTTTTTTTTTTTTTTTTTTTTTTTTTTGTGTGTGTTCCATTCCCCCAAAATATAATTTTTAAAAAACTTTTTATCTCCATTTTCTGGCAACCAAGAAAATTATAGGATAAAAGTTGAATGTGTGTGGGGGGGGGGGGATTTCAGCTCAATTTCTACTTTATACAAAATAAAAAATTAAAAAAAAAGGTTTACTAAGTAGATGGACACAAACTAGGTGTTCAGTTTAATATTCTACATATTGTAAATTGAGCCCCTTATTAGAAACTTAAAATGTTTGGAAATTTTCAAAAACTAATATATTAATAACATGCTCAAGGCCACAAAATATTGGTGGCTATAGGTTTAGTAGTCTTTCAGTTATGAGATGATATCAAAAGGTGTTTGAATTATAGTCTCCCCTGCTCTCTCTCTTGCTCTCTCTCTCTTGCTCTCTCTCTCTCTCTCTCTCTCTCCCTGCTCTCTCTCTCTCTCTCCCTTGCTCTCTCTCTCTCTCTCTCCCTTGCTCTCTCTCTCTCCCTTGCTCTCTCTCTCTCCCTTGCTCTCTCTCTCTCCCTTGCTCTCTCTCTCTCTCCCTTCTCTCTCTCTCTCTCTCTCTTCCCTTGCTCTCTCTCTCTCTCTCTCTCCCTTCTCTCTCTCTCTCTGCTCTCTCTCTCTCTCTCTCCTTGCTCTCTCTCTCTCTCTCTCTCCCTTGCTCTCTCTCTCTCTCTCTCTGCTCTCTCTCTCTTGCTCTCTCCCTTGCTCTCTCTCTCTTGCTCTCTCCCTTGCTCTCTCTCTTGCTCGCTCTCTCTCTCTCTTGCTCTCTCTCTCTCTCTCTCTCTCTCTCTCTCCCTAAATCAAGGCTTTGTCTTTGTGACTGAATCTTTTGAGTATACATTGTTTTAACTTTTTGTCAATTCATAAAAGTAAAAAGACAGTCTTGTTCACTCATTACTCTTGTACCAATAAGCCATGTTGTACATATCCCTATTTATTTGCTCTGACATTAAATAAAAAATAGAATTAAAAAAAAAACTTTATAACCTGAATTCATTGAATTCATTTACTTGACCTCCATTAACAGATGAAATTTCAGATTGTAACTTAGAAATCTTATTAATCGACAAACAAAAAATGCATTGTGTTTAGTTCAACACTTAAAATTCATGTGATATATATATATATATATATATATATATACTTTGATTTACAACTGCCTCAACTTAGGATTTTGCCAAGTTACAAGTTGTCACTTGGTTGACTTTAAAAAAATAAAAAAATTTGTTGATGGATGAGTGAGCTTTAGATACACTTAGTAACATAAGTTAATTAAAAAAATTTAAGTTTCCAAATTCATTAACGGGTGGTCGGAGAGGCCCCCTCCGATCAATCGGCTGGTCACGTCAAGCCCTAGCACCTATATGATTTTCCCAACCCTATTGCTCTTATGGCAAGCCCCAACCCCTTTTTATCATATGGGTGCTAGAAGGCAGTGGCTGTGGGTCTACATGTCCTGGGAATGACGTTAAACTCTATCTGATGGTGAGGTTCCAGTTTTGGAGGTTTGGGGAATGTGGAGCACCCCTTCATCACCATTGCTCCCTGGTCCATTCTGACCCGGAGTGGTAGTACCTGTCAGGATCCCATCTATGGGTTAAATAGAAAAATGTGTTCATAAAAAAATTGTATTATCCATTAAGAATCAATTTATTTCAAAACTTTATCGGCATTAAATGACCCACTGAGGTTGATATGCCGTAAAACAAAACAAACCAAACCAAATTCATTATGGAAAAAAAAAAAAGAAACCATTTATAAAAAGATTAATATTAAAGCATATAATTCATTGCATTCTTTTTCATTGTTTTTATACAATACAGTTTTATTTTTCTTATTTTAATAAACATAACAAAAAAAATTAGAGAATTTTTTTTTTTTGTGATGGAATGGATTAATAGCATTTTACTTTAGTTCATAAAGATGCTGGTTTAGCTCGGTCGGTAGAGCACCAGTCTAGGATTCACTAGGTTCCTGGCTTGATACTGGTCCTTGTGTAATCTGATCTGTGCAGTAAAGTGGGGATCTGACAGCAGGTTTGGTGCTTCACCTCAGCACAGACAATCTCCCTGGTCTATTGCTAGCAAAAAGGGGGATAGACTCCCTCGCTGTCCAGTTGATACCAACTATAGGACACTCCACTAACTTTACTTTAGTTCAATGGGGAAAATTGATTTTATATACAAAGAAATTGAGTTATCAACAGAACAAATTAAACTTGCAAGGTTTTACCCACCCTGTTGGCTGGGGCATTAGAATGCACGACTGCACCTCTGCAGAGGGGTAAGACTCCCACAATGGGGCCACCTGTTGGCCATGGGTGGCGACCCGTGATACTTAAGGATAGAGCCCAGGTGTATGAGCAGTTCATGACTTGCAATACTCCACTAGGGCCTTATCTTGGGCTAGACAGGCAGTCGAAGAGGCTCCCTCCGATCAATTGGCTGGTCACGTCAAGCCCTAGCACCTATATGATTTTCCCAACCCTATTGCCCTTATGGCAAGCCCCAGCCCCTTTTTATCATATGGGTGCTAGAAGGCAGTGACTGAGGGCCTATATGTCCTGGGAATGACGCTAAACTCTATGATGGTGAGGTTCCAGTTTTGGAGGTCCACTCTGACCCGGAGTGGTAGTACCTGTTAGGGTCCCATCTATGGGTTAAATAGAAAAACATGAGTTTATAAACAAAATTGTATTATGCATTAAGAATGAATTTATTTCACAACTTTGTCGCCATTAAATGACCCACCAAGGTTGATATGCCGTAAAACCAAACAAACTAAAACCAAACATTTGTTTTCCTAATCTGCCACAAACAATAGCCTTTATTTAAATTTAATATTAAACATATTTAGAAGTCTTTGATTTAAGGCAAATAACAGGTAACTTTAAATGAAAAGGCCATTTTTTGATAAATCCTTATATGAATGTGACTCTGGTCTTGGAAAATTCTGAACAGGATGTTAAGAGTTAAATATACATCATTTAAAAAAACACAACAAAAAAAACACTGAATTTTAATGGCTTTGTCAAATAGCAAATGAATTTTGTATAAATCAGGTTTATAAATATTTAGAACAGGTTGTTTGCAATGAAAACCTGAGAGAGTGCACTGACTAGCAGGTTGATTTTGATAGGGGCTCCATCACTCTGCAGATCAACTTCACAGATGAACTCTATTTTTCTAATTTAAAAGAAATTAGGATGTTTTGGTTGGGGGTCTAAAAAGGATTAATGGCATTTCAGTTTATTTCAATGAGGAAAACTGATTTGATATACAAGGAAATTGAGTTACAAGTGGAACAAATTAAACTCGTAAGTCAAGGTGCCACTGTATTAATAATTCTTCTTTATAGCAAAAGACATTAGAATTATTCCAAATATTTTAATTCCTTTATTGAAAACCATTAACCTTTTTTTATGTGCTTTTTGTTTGTTTGATTTTTGTATCTCTTATTGATGAAGTCTATTTGTCCTCTGTAGACATTTTTTAAATTCTTTTATTTATAAAATGGAGATTCGCTCTCTTTTTGTCTGTAACAAAAACTATGTAACATTACCCAACACATAACCCAACGTCATAACAGAATAAATATACTCAAAATGGGAGCATGCAACATTAGACAATCCCCATTGTTTTTTACAACAAGTTTCAATAAATAGATGCCTGGTGTTATATATTTATATATAGATTGTTTTATTTTAATATATATTTAAAGTTATCGGAACTGTTTCCATTTCAAATTGTCTTTTTTTTTTTTTTTTTTACTCCTTTAATAAATTTGACGATTTTACATACTTATGGTATAAAACTCTGACGTTGAATTTTCAGCTCCCAACCCCTCAGGCAATATCTTTCAAAAATTATTTTTACATCGCCCGGAGGGTGTCTTTTTATTTTGCTAGTATTTATAATAAAACCATTGCATAGGCAGCCATTTTGTATCATGGACTCCATGATACAAAATGGAGTCAGACTGACTGTTGCAAAGTTGGTGGAAAAAACTGACTGACTTATATTGTCGGTTGAAATTTTATCCCTTTTGTCTATGCTTTGGTTGCATTTTAACCCTTGCCAATTTAGAAAGAAAGAAAATTCATAATTTTTACAGATAATCAATTTTGCTAGGAACTTCTTGTAAAGTATCCATTTCGGAGTGTGTGTGTACATCATATTCCAGGCTCCCCTAGTAGATGCCTGAAACTTTGAATAATACAGAAATCTTTTTTTATCATTCAACCTCAGCATAGTTTTTTTTTTTTTCTTTTCTTATTAGATGAAAATAGAGAGAACTCCCCTTTCTCACTTAAAAAAGAAGTGCTTTAAAACCTCTTTTAGTACTTAAATTTTTTGCACTTATCTTTATTGTTATATACACAATGTTTCGGCTGATGTGGCCTTCTTCAGATGTTTATTGTTGAACTCTGGAACATTCTTGTTGCAATTGGGAGCCTTCATGGAACTTTTAACCAGTACGAAAATGCTCTACATTAAGCTACTGCTAAACAACAATAGTGTCACTCTGTGTATCATTGACAAGAAAATATTGGCCTGCTTGCAAAAGGGGTATTGAAGTCAGTCAGTATGCTGTTGGTTTGAACAACTGCAACTGATTAACACAACTGAACCAGTGCCCAAGACAACTAGTATTTATGGAAATAAAGAATAGTCCATTCATGTATTTGGGCGATTCCATTCCATGAGTCCTGATTGGCTGCTTGGTTTCTATGATGTTATGAAGCTTCATAAATACCCTGGCATTTTGCAGTAGTATTGCAACAAGATTAGATCTATATTCAGTTACGATTACTTGTTGCATTGTCTTACCAATTCGATGGTAATTGGAACTTAGTATGATTATTCTACAAGGGGTTAAAGATAGGACAGGTGTATGTATTGCAGTTGTATTAATCTATAGAAAAAAAGCTTTTTCTCTGAATTTTTGAGATGAGGCTTGATAATTTGGAGTACTTTCCTCATCTTTATAGTCATCTACACAACGTTTCAACCGATGTGCTCTCCAGAATAATCCAAATAATCAAACCTTATCTCAAGAACCCAGAGAAATTTACCCCCCACCCACCCACCCCCCAAAAAAGGCTTATGACTTTCAGCCTAAAGTCTAACCCCTCTTCACTTGTCATTGGTGACAATGTGGTCATGTCAGAGTTAGGCAGTCTGGAACTAAAAGTTCTTTGTAGGGCCTTTTAAGGCAGATTGGTCTGGTACCCAGTCCGGGTAATCCAAATAATCCCCCCACCCCCCCAAAAAAAAGAAAATAAAGTTTTAAATCAAAAGTAAATAAAAAGTAAATTAAAGTTGTTGGGGCGGCCTAATGTCGGTATCAGCCAATCAGCGAGGGAGTCTATCCTCCTTTCACTAGCGCTAGACCAAGGAGATTGTTTTTGCATCTGAGGTGGAGCGCCACACCTACCATCAGCTCCTTACTTTACTGCACAGATCCCTGTGCTACTCATACGCTGAGTCGGCGAGGACCGGTATCGAACTAGGAACCTTGTGGTTTCTAGCCAAACGCTCTACTGACTGAGCTAACCCGGCCCTGATAAACAAATTAAATCCTTTTTGTTTTCTTTGATCTTCAATAATAATTTTACTTGATAATAAAATTGCACAAAAAGAAAGTTTTTCTGTTATTGGCTTTGTTTCCTGCTGTGAACTGAGATGTGAAAATAGGTTTCTTGCACTTGATGCTCTTCTGCTGCTGCTGCTGTTGCTGCTGCTCTCTCTCTTCACATCCTGCTCTTGCTCTTGCTGCTGCTGCTGCTGCTGCTTGTATTTGTTGATCTATTTTTGGTTGATCACGTTTCATCTTCAGATTGACTTTTAGATTTCTCTACTTGTCCTCAAACTTTTTTTGTTTATTTTTCTGATCATAAAATCTTGCAAAATTAATACATTGCAAGATTTGCATATTTCTTTTTTTCTCACTCTACCCGAGGCGCATCTTTATAGTATTCACTCTTTTTCATCTTAGCTTTCTATAATTTTTATTATATATATATATATATATATATATATATATATATATATATATAGTCTGTTTTGAACACCTACACTTCGCATTTATTCATGCTTCAAAAAAACAAACAAACAAAAAACAGTATTTTTTATAACAAACAAGGGAAGCATCTGTGAAAGCCTTACAACTTATATATTATATATATATATATATTTATATATATATAGGGAAATTCTCAGTAAGAGTCATGTTCTTGTGATTACCTGAAGATGCCATATTAATACGGTTGAAATAAATTATTGTAATGAAGCAAGTTTAGAGTTTTTTCTTCATTTACTAAATATCTTGCTCTGTCTTTTTACTCACTGGTATTAGGCACATTGAGCTCTCCTTATGGTCTACCTGCATCAGCTTGGTTAAACCACACGTGGAAAGATCCTAACTATGGAAAAAAGAAAAAAAAACATATATATATATATATATATATATATAAACCAGGTTAGTTGGTGTTGGGAATGATTCTGAGCAGAGCCTTTTTTAAATATCAAAATATTAAAATCAGTATAGTCCATGTAGTTAAGTAGCCCACTCTTAAAATTTGTTTTTTCCTCGCCCCTAACCACTGTCCTGATCCTTATCTTAAATATACCCCTTGTATATACAAGGAAGAGCCTAAAAGCCTATTTTGAAATTATTTTAGCAATTTCTGTACCATTTTCTTAGGAATCACTGCCTGATGAAGCTGGTTAATATTGATGGAAATAAATTTATAACTGCCAGTATTTGAGCCTTTTCTTTGCCATATATATATATATATATATGGTGAAGAAAAAGACTTAAGAATCAGCTATTTTGTGGTTATAGATCTATTTCTACTCACAGGTATCTGTGTATACCTATGAGTTTCATCAGACCGCTAACTTTATTGAAAATGGTAAACAGAAATTCATGGGGATTTATATATACAATTTTTTCTGGAGAATCCTTAAAAAGTTTTGGTATAAGTTCTTCTTATCGCCATATATATATATATATGATATATATGATATGTATAGGATTAATAGCAATCCCCCCCCTCTCCCAGGAACTTTGCTTTTGATTATAGTATACAGCTAAATAAACCTTTTTTTTCTCCTTTACCCTCTAAATAGCCTGGATTATCAGTCAGATTCTATAAATGGATCTATATCTTAAAATCAACCAATCAAATCAAACGAAAGATATTGATTAAATTTTAAAAGTGAAATGAAATCTTTTTTTCCAATCTGATTTTTGACTAATCTTGATAGTCATCATCTTCCATACTTTTACTTCTACTGCGGAGAGAAACATTTTCATTATCCTACCTTTTTTTTTTTTTTTTCTTTTTTCTTTTTTTTTTTTCTCTTTCTTTTTTTTTCTCCTTCCTTCTTTCTTCTTCCTCCTTCTTCCCTCTTCTTTCTTCTTGCTTCTTTCTTCTTCTCTTCTTCTTCTTCTTCTTCTTTCTTCTTCTTCCTTCTTCTTCTTCTTCTTCTTCTTCTTCTTCTTCTTCTTTTCTTCTTCCTTGCTTCTTCTTCCTTGCTTCTTTTCTTCTTCTTCTTGCTTCTTTCTTCTTCCTTCTTTTCTTTCTTCTTCTTCTTCTTCTTCTTCTTTCTTCTCCTTCTTCTTCTTCTTCTTCTTCTTCTCTTCTTCTTCTTCTTTTCTTTCTTCTTCTTCTTCTTTCTCTTCTTCTTTTCTCCTTCTTCTTCTTCTTCTTCTTTCTCCTTCTTCTTTCTCCTTCTTCCTTCTTCTTCCTTCTCTTTCTTCCTTCTCTTCCTTTCTTCCTTCTTTCTCCTTTCTCCTTCTTCCTTCTCCTTTCTCCTTCTTCTTCCTTCTCCTTTCTCTTCTTCTTCTTCCCTTTCTCCTTCTTCTTCCTTCTCCTTTCTCCTCTTCTTCCTCTTCTTTCCTTCTTCTCTCTTCTTCTTCTTCTTCCTCTTCTTCCTCCTTCTTCTCCTTCTTCTTCCTCCTTCTTTCTTCTTCCTTTCTTCTTCTCCTTCCTTCTTTCTCCTTCTTCTTCCTTCTCCTTTCTCCTTTTCTCCTTTCTCCTTCTCCTTCTTCTTCTTCTTCTTCTTCCTTCCTTCTTCCTTCTTCTTTCTCCTTCTTCTTCCTCCTTCTTCTTTCTCCTTCTTCTTCCCTCTTCTTCTTCTTCTTCTTCTCCTTCTTCTTTCTCCTTCTTCTTCTCCTTTTCTTTCTCCTTCTTCTTCTTTCTCTTTCTCCTTCTTCTTCCTTCTCCTTTCTCCTTCTTTCTTCCTTCTCCTTTCTCCTTCTCTTCCTTCTTCTTTCCCTTCTTCTTCCTTCTTCTTTCTCCTTCTTCTTTCTCCTTCTTCTTCCTCCTTCTTCTCCTCTTCTTCTTCTTCTTTCTTCTTCTTCTTCCTTCTTCTTTCTCTTCTTCTTCTTCTTCTTTCTCTTCTTCTTAAATAACCTTTAAATTTCTTGCATCAAGGATTGAACCTTCAATCTCCCTGCAATGTGCTCTTCTGGCAAATACTATTGATTATATTTACACTTCCATTTCTCACCCCCCCCCCTATTTCCCACCCCCACCCCTGTCTTTGAGAATCCCTACTCAAAGACAAATTATGCAAATATGTTGAGTGCTTTTACACTGGATGAATGATTTGTGTTCATGCTTGAATATGGAAGAATGGCTTTTGAGATATGGAAACATTTTCTAATCAATTATTTTGATTTTTGAAAATCTCTTCATTTTAATGGCTTTTTGGGGAGGGGGTTTTAATGCTTTTAGAGGGGTTCATTTTAATGGCTTTTCGGGGAGGAGCTGCATTTTAATTCAAGTTGTTAGTTATTAACATTTCTAACTAATCGACTCACCTAAAAAAAAAAAAAAAAAAAATAAAATAAATAACAAATAAACTTTCCTTTATTCCAAATAAGAATTTTAGAACTAGGGCTGTGGAGTCTGAACATAACAACCTTTGACTCCAACTTCTCTATTTATTTTTAGCCCTTCCAATTCAACCCTGTTAAAAACTCTGCTTAAAAATTGACCTTGTGTTACATCCTGCTCATGCAGAGGGATTGGTAAATACATATATATGGTATTTCTCTGAATGTTTGAGATGAGGCTTGATGATAAGTATTATCTGCGTTATTCGGACTATTGTCCCCATCTTTATAGTTATTTGTACAATGTTTCGGACACATGGCCTAGTGGATAAGGTATAGGTTAAGACAGTTCTAAGTGCCAGTTATCTCTGGATTCCGGGTTCAATCCTGAGTAGAGGCAGTAACATAGAAAAATAATTAACACAACTCCTACCTCAGCTATGGTTAGCCGAATGAGAACAGGATACCCCTGAGGACTGAATAAAGGGTTAGTTTCAAAGTTCTGTGATGGCTTCCAACTACGACAAGAAAGTTCTCGAGTTGGAAAAGAAGATTCTCGATTCCGACAAGAAATACCTGATGAAGGCCGGAGGGCATATCGGCCGAAATGTTGTACAAATAACAATAAAGACATATATGGTGTTCACAAAGTCTGCATGCACTTTAAAATTTAAAATTCTTTAAAGTGCACACAGACTTTATGGACACGTTGTATATACTGATGGAAAATAAAATTACAATATGTTTCAATTTACTCAAATTTAAACATACGGCAATATAGTTGGATTACAGTAAATCATCATACGTAAAATCAATAGATGCACATGTTCCAAAATGAGAGATGTATCAAAAGTACCCAAAACCCAGTCTACCTAGTGTTGCTGGGTTGAAATTGGCACCGTCCTTTGGGGTGTTGAAAATTTATTTTGAGACCTGTTGGCTGGGGCTTTAGAATACACCGACCGCACCTCTGCAGGATGGATAAGACCCCACCCTCACCTTCACCAATGGGGCCACCTGTTGGGCATGGGTGGTGACCTATGATGCTTAAGGGTGGAACCCAGGTGGCTGAGCAGTCCATAACATGCAACACTCCACTTTGGCTCTTACTCAAGCTAGACGAGCCCCTTCTGATCGATCGGCTGGTCACGTCAATGTAGAATACTGTTAATTGTTATTCTCTGTTACTTTCACCCTTAGCCAGGATTGAACCTGCAGTCTGGAAATGACTGTTACAGATTGTTAACTATTGGACAGTGGAATAGTCAAACACCTCCTCAGCTTAATGGACTCTTCCTGGCAGTAGTGGCAGTAATTATTTAAGCTGTTATAGTGGGTTCATTGGAGAACTAGTAACTTCATGGTTAGGCTTGGCCAGTCATATTGCTAAAACCAATTGGTGACTGTCTAACTGACTTACTTCAATAGTCAAGCCCTAGCACTTATATGATTGTCCCAACCCTATTGCTCTTATGGCAATCCCCAAACCTTTTTATCATATATGTGCTAGAAAGCAGTGGCTAAGAGTGTTCATGTCCTGGGTATGATGTTAAACTTTATCTGATGGTGAATTTTCAGTTCTGGAAGTCTGGGAAATCACCATTGCTCCCAGATCCACTCAGACCCGGAGTGGTCATACCTATTATGGGTCCCATCTATGGGTTGAATAGAAAAGCATGAGTTTACAAAAATGTGTTTAGAAAAAGAAATTAAGTTTTTTTTTTTAAATTGAATACCCATCAAGAATGAATAAAACAACACATCTTTGGCATAAAATGACCCAACAGGGGTTGACATGCCATAAAAAAACAACCAACCAAATTTATTTTGTGGGTGGGTATGATGACTGATATTTTGGATTGCGAATCTCTCTCTCTCTCTCTCTCCCCTTTCTCTTTCTCTTCTTCTCTCTCTCTCTCTCTCTCTCTCTCTCTCTCTCTCTCTCTCTCTCTCTCTCTCTCTCTCTCTGAAATATGAATAGAAAGAGAGAAGCTATTTTTGGCTGATTGTTTGATTGATTTTAATGGCATGTCAACCTGTCAGGTGCTGTGATGGCCCAATGGTTAGGAATTCTGCTCTTTAATAGACAAAAGGATTTTGCACTGCACTGTGAATTATGCCCAATACAAAACTAACAGGTCTCTTACTCTCTAAATCAGTTTAAAAAAACAAAACAAAAAACCCCCAAAAGCCAACCAACCTAAATGGTAAAACATGCAAGTGGGAATTATCTTGATATGTAATGAATAATTCAAACATTCTGATTTACTGGGTAGAAAATATTTTTACTTTTCTTCACTGCCCATCTACCCCCGCCCCCACCCAACCTTTTATATTAATTGCTCCCCCACTCCCTTACTCAATAATCAGATGTTGGCCCAGTTTCCATTCTTACTGGCAGCAGTCCCTCCACCTTCCCACTCCATTGTATCAATCAGTGATTTTTTTTAATTGCTGTAGATATTTATATTGGCTTATTAGCTGTGCAAGAATCTCAAAGACTTGTTGGCTACTTCCTCTCATTTTTTTTCTCTCTCTTGCTCTCCTTCTCCTCTCTTGCTCTCCTTCTCCTCTCTTGCTCTCCTTCTCCTCTCTTGCTCTCCTTCTCCTCTCTTGCCTCCTCCTTCTCCTCTCTTGCCCTCCTCCTTCTCCTCTCTTGCCTCCTCTTCTCCTCTCTTGCCCTCCTCCTTCTCCTCTCTTGCCCTCCTCCTTCTCCTCTCTTGCCTCCTCCTTCTCCTCTCCTTGCTCCTCTCTTGCTCCTCTCCTCCTCCTCCTCCCTCTCTCCTCCTCTCTTGCTCCTCCTCTCTTGCTCCTCTCCTCTTGCCCTCCTCCTCTCCTCCTCTCTTGCCCTCCTCCTCTCCTCCTCTCTTGCCCTCCTCCTCTCCTCCTCTCTTTGCCCTCCTCCTCTCCTCCTCTCTTGCCTCCTCCTCTCCTCTCTCTTGCCCTCCTCCTCTCCTCCTCTCTTGCCCTCCTCCTCTCTCCCTCCTCTCCCTCCTCTCTTGCCCTCCTCCTCCCCTCCTCCCCTCCTCTCTCTGTATCCCTCTCTCTCTGTCTGTATCCCTCTCTCTCTGTCTGTATCCCTCTCTCCAGGATTTGAACTCTGTTTGACTTATCCATTTCCTTTGATGATAACCATTATACTACAAACACTTCCTTAGAAAAAAGTTGATATCAAAAATTAATATCTTATTTCGATCTAAAGTTGTTTTTTTTTTTTTTTTTTTTGGCAGGGGTGTCCCCCCCCCTCCCTCTTAACAATGAATAAAATTGAATTTGGCTCTTTCAAGTTCGAACTTCCATTTTTCAATGTAAGATTTCCTACCTCTTGGCTGTTTTTTTTTTTGGGGGGGGGCCGTTCTTCTTTTGTCTTCTCAATCCAAAAGTCTCTTGTTTCATCATCCACCACCACCACCACCACAAGTTCAAGATGGTATACTTACAAGTTTGACAAAAAGGGTAACCTTTGACCTAGCATTTCCATTTGCTAACCTCAAAACACCTATTATTTAAATCATAGCTAGAGGGAGAATAGCTGGATTTATACCTTTCTTACTGGTAATTGTCTATGTGAAATACGGCTTTTTCTAGGATTTGAACTCTGTTTGCCATGTCCATTTCCAACATGATAACCATTACACTACACACACCTTAAAAAAAAATTTGATATCGAAAACTATTATTTCATTTTGATATAAAGTTTTTTGTTTTTTCCCCCTCTATACAATGAATGAAATTGAATTTGGCTCTTTCAAGTTACAGCTTCCATTCTTCACTGTAAGATTTCATACCTCTAAGCTGTTTTTTTTTTCTTTTTCTCTTTTCTTTTCTCTTCTCTTTTCTTTTCTCTTCTCTTTTCTTTTCTCTTTTCTTTTCTCTTCTCTTCTTCTTTTTTCTTTTCTTTTCTCTTCTCTTCTTCTTTTTTCTTCTTTCTTCTTTTCCATCTTGATCCAAAAGTCTGTTGTAGTCATTGATTATAAACACAAGTGTTTCTTCCTTTTGTCTGAAGTAAATAGAAATTCTCTTTTTAACATTTATGATTGAACAAAGTTCAAAATGAAAACATTTCCAGCCAGCCGTTCCAGAAGCTGAAGTAATTGAAAACAAACCTGATTTTATTAATTAACTAGAAGTGGCTACCGGCATCACCTGGGTAGTGGGGGCTAAAAGTTAATCTCCCAGATCCATTGTTACTGAATCACAAGTTGGATCTTCGCAGGATTCTCCATTAAAATCCCTATGTTAAAAAAAGACCCTGTGTTGATCCGGCCTAGTGGGGTGTCAGAAAAAAAGGGCACAGACACTCTGAAAAGAAAAATGCTTGCCTATTCAAATAGTAAATGCAAAAAAAAAGTCCATGCTGTTACTATTTAAATATCATTTTTTAATTATTTTCACAAATATTAATTAAATCTTCATTATTTTTGCTCAAAAAGCACAATCTGGTCATAATGAATGTGTGTGTGTGTGTGTATGTATGTTTATATATATATATATATATATATATATATATGAGAAGTAAATACACAAGCGATGTTTTTGGGAGAATATGTGCTTAACTGAAGCTTACCTAATTTTGAAAGTTAATTAATTAATAATTAATTAATTAGGCAGGCATGGTGTTTATAGCAGATATCCTGTTGTTTCATCTTGTTTCTTAGACCACCATCACCATCAATTCAAGATGATATACTTCCCAAGTTTGGCAAAAGGGTAACCTTTGACCTAGCATTTTCATTTGCTAACTCATACCTATCATTTTCTCAAAATTAGCAGCAGCAGGTGATTGTTAGTGTGACAGTATCATCAGTTGGTCACCCAATCTAGCCAATGTCTCACCCCCCCAAAAAAAAAATTGTTTCCAAAAATAAAATTGTATAAGAAAATTACACCTCTCATATATACATGAGAGGTGTATTTTGGTTACAGTTTCAATACTTACAACTTTGATAACACCTAATGATATCCGATTTTGATTCTAGAATGTTCCACTAAAAACAGTGTCCTGGGTATGATGTTAAACTGCAGATAGCGCTAAAGTTCCAGTACCGAACAATTTTCTTTCTTTTTTTTTTTTCTTCAATTTCTCTAGAATGTTCTTTCTTTTCTCCCTTTCTCCCTTTTTGTATTTTTGTCCTTTTCCTTCTTTATATTCCTTCCTTTTCTTTATTTCTCTTAATTCCTTTCAAGTTACAACTAGGATTAAAACAATCTCATATTGGCTTTTTATTTATTTATTTTTATATTTTTCTCACAGGCAATTTCCATTTAAATGTTTTTAATTTTCTTTTGAATTAAAGATATTTTTTTTCCTGTGTCTTTTTTTTTTTTCTTTAATTTTTTATGTTTGAAAACTTTTTTATGGAAGTTTTAACCTGTTTTTTTCTTTTCCTTTTTAGTGATCCATATGTACGGATTACATTGTTTAGGGGGGATAGAGAAGATGGAGTAATTGCTATCACACAGACGAAAACTAAGAAAAAGGTGAGTAGACTTAAAATTTCTTTGTTTTTAAAAAAAAAAAATAATGCATGGCTATATATATGACACATTTTATCTTCTCCAATATTTTATGTAATAATTATATTAATTCAATGTTTCAATAGAGAGTCCTATGGATGTGAGAAGGGCTTTTCTATTGGGGACCTCCCTTAAAAAAATGTTTTTTTTTTCTTTTGGGAGAGGTCCCTTGGAAAAGATCTTTTTCATTTATTCCATTCATTTCATTCATTTTTTATTCAATTCATTTTTTATTTTTACATAAATCCTTAACTATAATATATATATATATATATATATATATATATGAGAAGTAAATACACGAGCGATGTTTTTGATATGGCTTTTTTTAGCCGACAATTTTGGGGAGAATATGTGCTTAATTGAAGTCATACCTAATTTTGAAAGTTAATTAATTAATAATTAATTGATTAGGCGGGCATACCTATTTAAATGTAAGGCTAAACAAATCGAGAAAAATCAATCTCTTAGACCTCATCAGGCCAAAATGTACATACAGAGATTGATTTTTCTCTATTTGTTTAGCCTTACATTTAAATAGGTATGCCCGCCTAATTAATTAATTATTAATTAACTTTCAAAATTAGGTACGACTTCAATTAAGCACATATTCTCCCAAATATATATATATATATATATATATATATATTACCAAAATATATATACGCACACAACACTGTCAATTAAAAAGTAAAATTATCACTGTATTTATGTATTTGAGCACTTTGTTAAAAATACTTTTCAAAATCAATTGTTCCTCTTAGCTTTGTTCGGAAACTAGCCTATTTACTAGTATATGGCCCTAAATTTCACTAGACAGGCGGTCAGGGGGTTTTGGGTCCCAATTGGCTGGTCATGTCAACCTCTAGCACCTATATGATTGTCCTGACCCTATTGCTCTTATGGCACACACCTAACCCTTTTATAATATATGTGCGAGAAGGTGGTGGCTGAGGGTCCTAATTTACTGGGTATGACATTAAACTGCATCTAGTGGTGAGGTTCCAATTCTGGAACTCTGGGGAATGTGGAGTACCCCTTTATTGCCATTACTCCTAGGTCCACCCTGACTCGGGGTGGTAATACTTGTTTGAGTCCCATCTATGGGTTAAATAAATAGATAAAAAAAATTAGTTTAAAAAAAAATTGAATTCTCAACAATAATGAATAAATTATAAATGTCTTCAGCATAAAATAATCCAAATGTTGACATGCTATAACATCCAACCAACCAACCAAACTTCATTGGCTCAGTCAGTAGAGCACCCGTCTGGGAATTGTAAGATTCCTGGTTCAATACCAGTCCCCACCAACTCAGTGCATGGGTAGCACAGATTGAGTATTCTGGTCTGTGTAGTAAAGTGGGGAGTTGACGATAGGAGTGGCACTACATCCCAGCAAAAATAATCTCCTTGGTCTAGCGCTAGGGGAAAGAGGATAGACTCCCTCACTGTCTGGCTGATACTAATAATAGGCCACTCTGCCATGTCTACTTTTATTTCAAACATTCCTATTATCAGGCTGGGAACTTTCTCATATCTTTAAAATTTCCCACCTGTTTATTATTATTTTTATTTAAAAAAATTTTTTTTTGAATATTAGCTAAGAATTTATTTATTTATAAGTAGGTAATTATGTAAAGTATATGTTCCTGCACGATTTTTTTTTTTTTTTTTTTTTTTAACGGGGTGGGGTATTTCTCTTTTTTATATAGTCAGCTGATTACAAAGGAAAAGCCATTGATAACAATGTTCCAGTTCTTACACACACACACACACACACACACACACACACACTATTTAAATTGATGAATCATTATGATCTGCTGTTTCTGTCTGTTCTTTTTTAAAATCAAGATTTTATATACACACATACTTTGTGGGTGAAGGAGCTTTTCAACTCAGAGTTAAGTGTGGTTGGTTGGTTGGTTTTGTTTTTTGTTGTTTAAAGCAAAGTGGTCCCAAATAATTGAGGGACTCTTTATAATTAACACTTACCCTTACCCACATTCCTTGATTATGCCTCCTTGGCTGGTATTACTGCTATAAACTGAAGGTAAGCAACTGGTCATTCACTCACACACTCACTCACACACACACACACATATATGAATTTATTGCATATCAACTTTGTTCTTGTGAACTTTTTTTCTTTCTTTCTTTCTTTTGAGATATCAATTTATTTATTCCAATATTTCGGGTGACATTCACCCTTTATCAAAGTATTATAAATGTGACTCTAAAAAAGTGAAATGAAACAAATTTGGAAAAAAAAAAATTGATGTGATGGCCACACACACACACACACACACAGTGCATGTGTGTGCGTGTGTGTCCATGTTTTTTAATTGCCTCAGAATTGCCAGATAGCATGTAGCAATTAAAAGTTTGACAAATAACTTTTAATTTTTAAATTGTTAAATAATTTTTAATTGACAGTGCTGTTTATGTGCAAAAATTATAGGCAGAAAACCTACTAATGTATTAAGGACTCTTATATTCTATATAACCCCATTTATTCGTTTATTATTTATCAATGGTCAAATTTGTAACTTACTCTATTAACTGGTAAGTCATCCTCTTTACACACACACATATATAAGGAATGACTTAACGGAAAAAATATTGGGTTGGTTTCAATATTTGGTTGGTACAAGTGTTACTCGGATAAGTCAGCGTTATAACAAATATAAAGTGCTCAATACATAAGTAGAGCGGATTTATTATTAGCTGTGATTGATCAATATCTTGATTAATTCAGTGGGTTTAACCTTGAAGATCCTTATGGTGAAACTCGAGTAGGTTATATCTGTACACACTATAATATATATATATATATATATATATATATAAAATGTTGTTCTGGTTCCAATGGGAGAAAATTCAATATTTTATAAAAAAAGGTGGTCCACAAAATGTATTTT
>CM042161.1:74528774-74538774 GCA_023376005.1 Doryteuthis pealeii | reverse complement strand
TTAGATTGCTTACTTGAAGAAGGCTCTCCATCACCAGTGAACTTGGTGACCGGCTGTGTGACCACCAGTAAATGGTCAACCATGAGTACTCTCGTGATAGGTCCTAGAAATGGTCACATGAGATTGGTGAATTTTGAAAAGTGTCCGTCAGTTATTAACCAGCAGAGGACAAGTAACAACTTAAATTTTGGGGCTTGTGAGCCCACCCTCCAATTGGTGGTGGCCTATGAGACCGAAGTTATGAATAGAAACAAAAACAAATTTTCACGGTTGCGCTTCTATGAGAAAATAAGTACCGAAAATCAAAAAATAAAATGTAAAAAAATAATAATTAATTTTTTGGAGATTTCTTTTTTACTATGATTTAGCAGTTTCTTCACCTCAAAAATACCACTTAATGTCTTCCTGATTAGAGACCAGTATAGAGCGAGTTTGAAGCACAGCAAAAACATGAGATGGGGGATCTCATGTGACCATTTCTCGGACCTATCATGAGAGTACTCATGGTTGACCATTTACTGGTGGTCACACAGCCGGTCACCAGGTTCACTGGTGATGGAGAGCCTTCTACATTACACTTTATCTAGTAAGCAATCTAAGAGAAGGACAACTTAAAACCTACTGTCAATATGTGACAGTACAAAAATGTATTTTCACAATTATTTTAAACAGTTTGTTTTGGTTTATTCACTTAATGGCATATCAACCTTTGTGGTTTATTCTATACCAAAGCCATCCTTGTAAAAGAACAGTAGTGGTACTATTTAACTTCTGGGATTCCTCATGACTTAATGACTAACATGCTGGACTGCAAAATCATAGTAAGCAAGTTTGAACTCCAGTCATGCAATTATGTCCACTTTCAGATTAATATTCTTGGGAAAGGTATGAGATCCCTCATTCTCCCCAGCTATATGTTAAATAGTACCGCTACTATAAGGGTAACTTTAACATTAAAATATTCCATGAAGGTTTGATATGCCATTAAACTAAAACTAAACCATGAGTGTTTTTTTTTTTTTTTTTTTTTTTTTTTCTGGCCACATGTCTATTGAACTCCTCATCATATTTGTCTCCCAATTTTCATCAAAAACCTGCAACACAAGTGTGTGTGTGTACTAGCAAAAGTACACGGTCCATGACCGGACTAAAAATTTTTAAGTACACCGGAGAGAGTATAAGAGGAAAATAATTTATAGAATTTTCCTCTAATAATAATATTATTAGTATTATTACTGCTCTATGTTTTTAATATATTGAGCACTTTTGGATTATTTACTGATGCCACTGCGACGGAAAAGTTAAAGCACCAATTGGATACTATATATATATATACACGCATACATGCACTTACCAGCACAAAATGAATACACTGAGCCTCAACTGAAAATTGAACCCCCTCCCCCTTTACCAATTCTATTATTAATGCAGGTAATGATTGTCCCACCTGCCCAGTCAGTCATAAAACCACATTCGTTTATTCCCTTTCTTGAGTGTTGTCTACCTTTTGAGATTCAATGCAACAAAGATGGCTCTTGACGTCTCTCATCTAGAAATATTAATTGGATCTAATTAGATTAGACCAATTGGAAACTGTTTTATCTCTTGTAGATTCATAGCCTTTCTCTCCTCTTGTCCTATGATAAGTTGTCTGCTCTTATTATTAGTATTATTATTATTACTATTATTATTAGTAGTAGTATTTTATTATTAGTATTATTACTATTATTAGTTTTATAATTAATAGTTGTATTATTATTTTATTATTACTATTATTAGTATTAGTTTTATTATTACTATTAGTTGTAGTATTAGTATTAATATTAGTATCATTAGTATTTGTTGTATTATTATCCTAGTAATTTGTTCACCATTTGTCTGAGACTTCCAGAGGAATGTCACATTTTGCCACTTCATCTATAAAAGACGACAATTGACATTAGATGATTAGGTTGATCCGACTTTAATAGGAAGTCAAATAGCGAAACTAATTTGTACAAAAGTGAAGAAAACTTCTTCTGACCTGATGGATATTAATAAAGCCACAGGCCAATAACCTGGAAGACACAATTGAAGATTTTACAAGGATACAATTACCTAGTGAGAAAGTCAGCTGCTTTCTTCTCCCCCCCCAATCTTTCATTCCTCTCTCTTTCACTCCCCTCTCTCTTTCACTCCCCTCTCTCTTTCACTCCCCTCTCTCTTTCACTCCCCTCTCACCCCTCTCTCTCTTTTCACTCCTCTCTCTTTCACTCCTCTCTCTCTTTCACTCCTCTCTCTCTTTCACTCCTCTCTCTCTCTCTTTCACTCTCTCTCTCTCTTTCCTTCTCTCTCTCTCTCTTTCACTCTCTCTCTCTCTTTTCACTCCTCTCTCTCTTCTCCTCTCTCTCTCTCTCTCTCTCTCTTTCACTCTCTCTCTCTCTTTCCTCTCTCACTCCTCTCTCTCTCTTTCACTCTCTCTCCTCTCTCTCTCCTCTCCTTTCCTCTCTTCTTTCACTCCTCTCTCTCTCTCTCTTCACTCTCTCTTTCACTCTCTCTCTCTCTCTCTCTTTCACTCCTCTCTCTCTCCTCTCTCTCTTCACTCCTCTCTCTCTCCTCTCTCTTTCACTCCTCTCTCTCTCCTCTCTCTTTCACTCCTCTCTCTCTCTCTCTCTTTCACTCTCTCTCTCTCTCTCTCTTTCACTCCTCTCTCTCTCCTCTCTCTTTTCACTCCTCTCTCTCTCCTCTCTCTTTCACTCCTCTCTCTCTCCTCTCTCTTTCATCCTCCCTCTCTCTTCCTCTCTCTCCTCTCTCACTCCTCTCTCTCTCCTCTCTCTTTCACTCCTCTTTCACTCTCTTTCTCCTCTCTCTTTCACTCCTCTCTCTTTCACTCCTCTCTCTTTCACTCTCTCTTTCACTCTCTCTCTTTCACTCCTCTCTCTTTCACTCCTCTCTCTTTCACTCCTCTCTCTTTCACTTCCTCTCTCTTTCCTCCTCTCTCTTTCACTCCTCTCTCTTTCACTCTCTCTCTCTCTCTCTCTCTCTCTCTCTCTCTCTCTCTCTCTCTCTCTCTCTCTCTCTCTCTCTCTCTCTCTCTCTCTCTCTCTCTCTCTCTCTCTCTCTCTCTCTCTCTCTCTCTCTCTCTCTCTCTCTCTCTCTCTCTCTCTCTCTCTCTCTCTCTCTCTCTCTCTCTCTCTCTCTCTCTCTCTCTCTCCTCTCTCTCTCCTCTCTCTCTCTCTCTCTCTCTCCTCTCTCTCTCTCTCTCTCTCTCTCCTCTCTCTCTCTCCTCTCTCTCTCTCTCTCCCTCTCTCTCCTCTCTCTCCTCTCTCTCTCCTCTCTCTCTCTCTCTCTCTCTCCTCTCTCTCTCTCTCTCTCTCTCTCTCTCTCTCCTCTTCTCTCTCTCCTTCTCTCTCTCTCTCCTCTCTCTCTCTCTCCTCTCTCTCTCTCTCTCTCTCTCTCTCTCTCTCTCTCTGTATTATTGCATTTATTTATTTTCATGGGTTGCTAAATTATGGGTATTTAATGAGCAAATTGGATTTAAATCTATAGCTTTAGAATACCCCAATTGCACCTCTGCAAAAGGGGAAGACCCCCCCCTCCAAATGGGTCCACCTGTTGGCGGTGGGTGGTGACCCGTGATGCCTAAGGAAGGAAATCTGGTGGCTGAGCACTCCATGGCATGCAACACTTCACTGTGAGGCCCTTACTTAGACTAAACGGGTAGTCAGAGAGCCCCCCCCCCTCCAATCAATCTGCTGGTCACATCAAGCCCTAGTACATATATGATTGTCCCAATCCTATTGCCCTTATGGTACCCCCAACCCTTTTTTATGTGCTAGAAGGTGGTGGCTGAGAGTCTTCATGTTCTAGGTATGATGTTAAAATCTGAAGGTGAGGTTCCACTTCTGGAGGTCTGGGGAATGTGGAGCACCTCTTCATCACCATTGCTCCCAGGTTCACTCTGACCTGGAGTAGTAGTACTTGTTAGGGTCACATCTATGGGTTAAATAGAAAAAATGTGTTTATAAAAAAGTTGAGTACCCATCAAGAATGAATTTATTTCTGTACCTTTTTGGCATTAAATGACCCACTGAGGTTGATATGCCGTAAAACAAACAAACAAACAAACAAATTATTCATAATTGCAGATTAGAGCCGCATTAGCTCAGTCAGTAGAGTGTTCAGCTAGAAACCACAAGGTTCTTAGTTCAACGTGTGAGTAGCACCGGGATCTGCGCGTTAAAGGAGCTGATGGTAGGTGTGGTGCCCCACCTCTGATGCTAAAACAATCTCCTTGGTCTAGCGCTAGTGAAAAAGGGATAAACTTCCTTGCTGATTGGCTGATACTGACAGTAGGCCACCCCGATGATTTCTTTTTCTTAGTATTAGATAAGAATACTTGAAACCATATAAAAGTAAAGTCGTCAGGGCGGCCTAAAGTCGGTATTAGCCAGTCAGCGAGGGAGTCTATCCCCTTTTCAATAGCGCTAGACCAAGGAGATTGTATTGGTGTCTGAGGTGGAGTGCCACACCTACCATCAGCTCCTTACTTTACCGCACAGATCTCTGTGCTACTCATACGCTGAGTTGGCGAGGACCGGTATCGAACTAGGAACCTTGTGGTTTCTAGCCGAACAATTGTCACAAATTATTACTTTTAATAATTGAAACCATTTAATTGTTTGAGTTATTTAACTAAGAATGAATTGACTTTGTTATATATACCCAGTTTTGTTGACTTTGATCAAATATGAATTTTATTGGGCACGGTCTTGGGTGAATTAACACTTTGAAATTGAAACTTCAAAGGAAAGTTAACATAAATTATCTAATAAATAAAATTGAAACATAAATTATCTAATAAATATCTAACTCATTAAGTAGAGTCTTTCATTAATAGAGATTTGAATAAAGACAACAGAAAAATTAAAAAATACTCTTTCATCTTATCAAGTATGAGTATTATGTTGTATTAGATGATATTTTATTTTATGTATTTTATTTTATTTTATGAATTTTATTTTATTTTATTTTAATATTTATAGTATGATTTATGTTATTTATTTATTTTATAGTTAACTATTTATTTGTTTATTTATTTTATTTATTATTTATTTTATTTATTATTTATCTTATTTTATTATTTATCTTATTTTATTTTATGAATTTATTTTACAGTTTTGTTGACTTTGTTATATATACCCAGTTTTATTTAACTAAGAATGAGTTAACTAAGATTTTTGCGTGCAGTAAAACCAACTAAGCAACGAATCTGATGTTGAAAATGCTCCACTTTGAATTGGAAAGTCCTTTCTTGGTTGATAGTTACTTCTATCTGTATATTGGTGACCTTTATCTTAGAGAATACTTCCAGTATGCACAAAAGGTCGATTTTTCATTTCTATGGAAGCCCATCTGTACCATTTACACCACACTTAATGTTGTGGGAATGGATTGTATATGATTGGTACATAATTGATCATTTTCTATGCCATTCCCATCTTGCCAACAAAAAAAGAAGTTTCTCATTTCTCTCTCTCTCTCTCTCTCTCTGAGATTATACACCTGAATATGACTGAATAGATGATTGGTGTTAATAACATTGCAAATACAAAGAAAAGGTTCAATTGTTCAAACAATTTCTGGTATGTTAATGGCCCTTCTCAGTTACTGAAGATTGTTTAAACATGTTCTCTAAATGCACAATGTCCATGCTTGTTCTTGTTCGAATGGTGAGCAATGCAATTTGCTCAAGAGATTTCACAATGGATATTAAATAATAGACTTTCCTGGTTGGTTTATATTTTCAATTCTATAAATAGTTTATTTTCTACAAGAACAATCTACTACCTGCCCTTTTCTAAAGAATTTTCTTTAAAATAGAACAGGTGGCCTCTTTGTTATTGTCTTCCCAAGGTCAAGATCTGAGAATTCTACTCTCTCTTTTTCTCTTTTGCACACACACTCTCCCTCTTGTGTGAACTCTCTTTCTCTCTCTTGTGCAATCTCTCTCTCTTGTGCAATCTCTCTCTCTCTCTCTCTCTTGTGCAATCTCTCTCTCTCTCTCTCTCTTGTGCTCTCTCTCTCTCTCTCTCTCTCCTCTGCAATCTCTCTCTCTCTCTCTTGTGCAATCTCTCTCTCTCTCTCTCTCTCTCTCTCTCTCTCTTGCAAACTCTCTCTCTCTCTCTCTCTTGCAAACTCTCTCTTGTCAACAATAAAAAAACACCAGATAATCAGGATTTACATTTTTGCATTTCATCTTAGACAATTTGGACAGTCTCATTTTTAAGCAGGAGGGTATTGCAAGATGATAACGATCATTATGGAAAATGAGTATTGATATATAGATCTAAAAACTTCATATCATAAACATAGGTAGCTTCAGTAACACTGCCATATCAATCAACAATCAATTAGCAGTCACATACTCGCATGCATGTGTGAATACACAGACACAAATACACTTCCTTCCTTTGGAAAATAAATCCTTGAGTAATGCAACCACCCTTTGTCTCATTTAGTCCTTTGATTAATTAGTGAAATAGATCACTAATTAGGACTGAGCCTATTCTAGTAGTGACCACTCCAAGCTGAGGTTTGATTTCAGAGTCTTCCTTCTCCTAGACTGGTTGCCTAACCAAGGTTAAAGAGCCCAGTCTGCTTTACTATTTACCCATAGCTGAAGGGAGAGTAGTTGGATTCATACCTTTCACAAGGGTATTAGTGCTATGTGAACTGTCCAGGATTTGAACATGGGTCAATGAGTTCATTTCCTATGACTCTAACCATTACAACACGCACTTCCAACCAACAAATGTATATTTTTTCAAATATAAATAAATCAACCTCAGATTTCTTAATTTTTGCTCTCACTTATTATTCTTCAAATCTAAATATGTATAAGTTCTCCACACAGTTAAAATTGCAAATCGTCAAAATTAAAACGGAAAAATCTGGCTTGGGCATAGATTTTAATGAATTTAATTATTACTAAGGACACGATTTATGTTATTTTGGACTTAAATTTTAACCGTTAGTTGTGTTTTTAACCGTTTTTCATTGGACATTATTTTCCTACAGAGGGCCGCAAGAGAACTAATTTTTAAGGTAGATGAATATTTCCGAGAATTTATTAACATAAAAAAAACAATTATTACATTTTTGGTCATCCATGCTTAAGAAAAGCATGTGTCGCCTATAATATTGAAATAGAAAGTACGTTTTTTGTTTGTACATATTTATTAATTCTGACTAGTCTTATCATTCATCTGTTTTATTTTATCTATTTTTTTTTTTCTTAAACACAACTAACGGTTAAAATTTAAGTTAAAAATAATATAAATCGTGTCCTTAGTAATGATTAAATTTATTAAAATCTATGCTCAAGCCAAATATTTCCGTTTTAATTTTGATGACAATTTTCAATTTTAACCCTCCGCTCTGCTCATATACAGAGTAGCAAATCAAGATAAGACACGTATTTGTGCACTTAGTAACTTATACATAACAAAGCACTAATTCATCTGATTGTAACAAAGCTTAGAGTAACTACTACCAAGATGAAGATGATACCATTTGAGTCGCCCCAGAATCTCTGCACGTAAATCTTCAGGTGAGACGACCAATGAACCAAAAGAACTGCAGGTTATTATTATTCTCTGTATAAACAATTATCTCCTCCTCCTCCCCCCCCAAGCACACCTATATTTCTTATTACAGGTGTGATCAGTAGAGACAACAATTCCATCAGTCAGACACCCCTCCCTTCAATGACTAATTCATTTTTAATCCTGTGGGGTGGGGTGGGGTAGGGGTAGGGGTGCAATAATCTACACAGATTTCAATCACATTAGATAAATATTCTAATTATCATTAACAACTGCAGAAACTTTGTTTGATCAATATTTTTTTTTTTTTTTTTTTTTTTTTTTCTTTTCAATTTTTTTTTCTTTTCAATTTTTTTTCTTTAATTTTTTTTCTTCAATTTTTTTCCTACTGTGTCCCACCCATCTCCAATTCACCCATTACTACAGCCTATAAGAATGTGTATTGTATGTGCATACACACTCTCTCTCTCTCTCTCTCTCTCTCTCTCTCTCTCTGATTTAGTGCGTCCAGGGACACACATATTGTTTTGAATGAGTCCTCATGAAATTTGATGGGTCCCAACTAAAGTTTCTTAATAAATTGTAGGGTTTTTATTAATGATCTGGGGAAACAACTAAAGCCATCTAACTCCTACCTTGTTTGATCAGCATTTTTTTCTAGTTTATTTATTTTATTTATTTTTATTTTTATTTTTTTTCCAAACTGTGTCCCACCCATCTCCAATTCCCCCATTACTACAGCCTATAAGAATTTGTATTGTAGGTATTTACCTTGTACCCCACGTGTACTGTTTAGGCACAAGGCCACCTATAGTTGAGACCACCTACGAACTGAAGATCATGGGAGGTGAATGCAAAAAATGCGTTGATCCCGTTGGCATTTCCCCCTCAAGTGGGGTGCTTCGGGCATTGGGCAATAAATCCAGCCCTGCCCCTTTAAATCAAGGGGGCAGGTGTTGCCTGGGGAGATGGCTCCCTGGGATCAATGATGTTAACTTATGTGGTCCAGGGCTGAAACTACTGGATGTTCTGGTCGAAGCCAGATGTGCCTACATACACACTCTCTCTCTCTCTTTTTGATTTAGTGTGTCTGAGGACACGCATATTGTTTTGAAATTTGATGGGTCCCAACTAAAATTTCTTAATAAATTGTAGAATTTTTATTAATGATCTGGGGAAACAACTAAAGCCATCTAACTCCTACCTTGTAACATATCCTGTGTAATTCATATCTAAGAAACTATTGAAATGTATTTACAGTTAGCTTGTAATGGTGAGGGAAGAAAAAAGAAAAACACTGGGATGCATGGATATGATTTTACTGCATCCTTTTAGATTTTTATGCACCAGGGACGCAGGACACGTACCATCTGTGTATGTATATATATATATATATATATATATATATATATATAGTGCTGGTAATGTTTTTCATAAAAGGTTGTGTTTTTGATTGAAACTTTGGTTTGGTTTGTTTAATGGCATATCAACCCTTGTGGAGCATTTAATGCCAAAGTGATTCTTGTAAAAGAACAGTAGTGGTACTATTTAACCAATAGCTGAGGAGATTATGGGGTTCATACCATTCCCAATGTTATTGGTCTGAATGTGAATGTAATAGTACAATTGCCGTTAACTTGCTTACTATGATGTTACAGTCCAACATGTTATGGGGTACCGCTCATCTGATTGGCTGTTACTAACAACCATTCAGATGCGCGGTGCTTTGTATTTAAATGAGTTAGAGTTCTACAACCGCCCCCCCCCAATTTTTTTTTTTTCATTGTCAAGCGTCTTTTAGCGGCTACTGTTGGTGGTTGTACCAGTGTTTGATCACCTCTGATAGGGTCAGCAGGGCAAGGGAAGTCTGATGTTGGAAGACCCGAAACTTCCCAATGAACCCTGCGGATTACATCACTGACGACAACCACCAGTGCCCCAAATGTAGGAACGTATATTTAAAGTACTTACTATGCCACTTAGACTTTTCCTTACCTTTATTAGAAACTAGAAACGGCTATCCAGCATTACCTGGGTAGAGAGGGGGGGGGACAAAAATCCTGGTGTATTAATTTGTTTACTTTTGAAAGTTCCAAATGTTGGATATTTTTTTAGTACAACTTCAATGTTATTTCTATGCATATTTTGATTTTTAAGATATCTTATCTTCGGATATATATCAAATCTTCATAATATAACGAGTGATATTTAATGCGTATATGCATTTACTTTGTCATTAATTGTTTTATTTTTGTAGTTTCATCTAGACATACATACATAGCAATAGCATAATCTTTACAGATCATTGCCGTCCCTCACAATCCCACAACTCCACCACCAGAACCCTTCCTTGCATGAGCCCTCAAATGACTCATCAAACCTGCTGCAGATCCACAAAGTTTGATTGATACATA
>CM042161.1:74411274-74521274 GCA_023376005.1 Doryteuthis pealeii | reverse complement strand
TCTCATTCTCTCTCTCATTCTCTCTCTTATCATCTCTCGTATTCTCTCTCTCTCGTCTCTCTCATTCTCTTTCTCGTCACTCTCCTCTCTCATTCTCTTCTCTCTTCTCATGTCATATCTCTCTTTCTCTCTCTTCATCTCTCTCCGCTCATTCTTCTTTCCTCCCTCTTCTCCTCTCTCCTTCTTCTCCTCTCTCTCTTCTCTCTCTCTCTCTCTTTCCTCCTCTCTCTCATCATTCTCTTTTCTCTCTTCTCTCTCTCTCATTCTCTCTTTCTATCTCTCTCATTCTCTTTCTCTCTCTCATTCTCTTTCTCCCTCCTCTCTCTCTCCTTCCTTCATTCTCTTTCCTCTCTCTCTCTCATTCGCTCTTTCTTCTCTCTCTCTCTTTCATTCTCCTTTTCTCTCTCTCTCATCCATTCTCTTTCTCTCTCTCTCTCCTCAATCATTCTTCTTTCTCGGCGGTTTGAGATCTCTTTCTCTCTCTTCATATTCTCTTTCTCATCTCTCTCTCTCTCTCTCATCATTCTCTTTCGTTCTTCTCCTTACTTCCTCCTCATTCTCTTTCCTCTCTCTCTCCGATCCTTCTCTCATACTTGTCTCTTCACCCGCTTCCGTCTGTCAGTCTCCTTGTCTCTTCGTCCGTATCTCTATCATTTCTCTTTCTCTCTCTCTCTCTTCTCTTTCTCTCCATCATGTCTCTTTCTCTTTCCTCTCTTCTCTCTCATCTCTCTCTCTCTCTTCCTCATTCTCTTTCCTCTCTCCTCTCTCATCTCTTCTCTCTCTTCTCATATCCTCTTTTCTCTCTCTCTTTCTCTCTTTCTTCTCTCTCTCTCTCATTCTCTTTCGTCTCCTGCGCTCTCTCTCATCATCTCCTTCTCAATTCTCTTTCTCTCCTCTTCCCTCATTCTTTTCTCTCGTCTCTTCATTCTCTTTCTCTCGTCTCTCTCATTCTCGGTGCGATATCTCTCTCATGTCTCTCTTCGCTTATCTCTGGGTTTCCTTCTCTCTCTTTCATTCTCTTTCTGATTTTCTTCTCTATCTCTTCAGGCTCTCTCTCTCGAGCGTCATGTCTCTTAATTTTCTCGTCTCTCTCGATTATTCTCACAGTTTGCTCACTCCTCCTCTCATTCTCTTTTCTCTCTCTTCTCTCATTTCTCTTTCTTCTTTCTCTCTCTCTCTCATTCTCTTTCTCTCTCTTCTTTCATTCCTTCTCTCCTCTCTCTCTTTTCTCACTCTCACTCATTCTCTTTCTTTCTCTCCCTCATTCTCTCTCATCTCTCTTTTCTCTCTCTTCTCTCTTCTCTTCTCTCTCTCTTCATTCTCCTTTCTCTCTCTCTCTTTTCTCTTTTCTTTCTCTCTCTCTCATTTCTCTCTTTCTCTCTCTCTCATTCTCCTTCTCTCTTCTCTCTCTCCTCATTCTCTTTCTCTCTCTCTCTCTCTCTCTCTTCATCTCCTCTCTCATTCTCTCTCTCTCCTCATCTCTCTCCTCTCATTCTCGGCTCTCTCTCTCATTCTCCCTCTCCTCTCTCATTCTTCTCTCTCATTCTCCTCTCACTCTTCCTCTCTCCCTCTCCTCTCTCCCTCCCCTCCCTCTCATTCTCCCCCCCTCCTCCCTCTCATTCTCTCCCTGAAATTAATTTACCAAAGTAGTTAATTAAATGGAAAGCTCCCATGACATACACATCTATGTTTAGGATTCTCTCAAAACGTTTTTATCCCTAACTGCAGGGCCTACAATAAACTCATGTTAAAAGCACCGGATCACCAGTGAGGAATCTGTTCAATACTTAGATCAGTGACCATTTAAGCAATAGCAGGTGCTGTAAGAAACCTGAATCAAAATGACTTGATTCGGCATTAAATAACCCGAAAAAGGTTGATATGTTGTTAAACCAAACAAATAACCAATTACAGAGTGTGCTGAAAGTATGACACTAAACTGCATCTGATGGCGAGGCTTCTGTTCTGGAGCTCTAGGGAGTGTGGAGTTCACCCCCAATCCCTTCATTGCCATTACTCCCAGGCCCATTGTGACTTGGAATGTTAGTACCTGTTATTATTTCATCTAGGAGTCAAATTGGTCTTTTTGAAAATTATAAGTAATAGATAGGAATACTTTATACCATATAACTGTGTAAGTTATTTGTATTAAGAATAGTTACTTTAAGCTATAATTGTTTATTAAGGATTATTATTAGTTACTTGAAACCATATAACTGTGTGCAAACAAATTATGAAACCATATTCTATTAATAATGGAGATTTGGTCTCAATTTGTCTGTAACCAAAACTATGTCACTGCTTATGTCACAATGATTTATTAAAAAATTCTATGAAAAATCAATTAAGAGAAAAATTTTCATGAAATACTGTGGTACAAAACAAATGGAGTGGAGTGAATATGATACTTTTTAAGTAAGTAATTAATTTAAAAAATATTAAATGTTTTATTTATTTAATTTTCCCACCTGCCTTGGGCAATATCTTTCAAAAATTTATTTTTATACTACCTGGAGGGTGTGTTTTTTTTTTTTTTTTTTTTTGTTTTTTTTTTTTTTTTTAAATTAAAATTTTTTTTTTATTGATAGTAATTGTCTATAGAATATTAGTATTAGATAGGAGTATTTTATATCCTCCAACTGTGTGCAAATTATTTGTTATAGGCATACTTTCAGAAATAATTACTTTAAACCATATAATTGTAAGATTCAAGGTTATAATAATATTATAACTTGTTGAAACGAACAAACTCCGACAAGGGTGTTAAACATATAACAAGATGGACTTTAATCAAAAGCACATGGAATAACATATAACATGAAATACAAGATACATAGTAGAGAATACAAATACGATATAATAAAAGGAAACATTCATGAATGGAAATACAATATTTAGGTATAAAAGAGATACCTAAATGTACATATAAAATATAGGAGTTAAAGATAATCCATATGGTTGAAGTCACTTACTGACTTAGTCCGTATGTGGGCGGGGGGGTCCACGAAGGTGGGAAGTAGACACAAATGTCTAACCCATGTTTCCAGTCCCAGAAGAAGGAGAAAAGAGTTTGAACCTTGCGCTTAAATACCAGACCTTCCTGGTGGCCGGCACGGAAACCCAGCGGGAAGATAACTCTTCCAGGCAAAGGGAAGATAATCCCAACATAATTATTTCAACTAGATAGGAAAACCTGAAACCATACAACTGCATGCAAATTATTTATAGTATTAGATTGGAATACTTGATATCATCTGTGTGCAAAAAAAAAAAAATAAAATAAAATATAAGAAACAACTAAGAAAATTTTAGATATAAATGTACACTGAACATGATTCCCTAACCACTACAATGGGTTGACATGCCATTAAAATCAATCAGATTCAGTATTTATCACTACCCACTGATTTTATCCTTACTCTCCTTCTTTGTTTTTGTCATTTTACGCATTAATAGGAAGTAAAGTCATCAAATTGGTGTATTGCTGGTACCAGCCAGACAACGAGGGAGTCTATCCTCTTTATACTAGAACTAGACCAGGGAAATTGTTTTACTCTGGTGGAGCTCCACACCTGAGATCCTTTATTACACAGATCAAATTACCCTAATTGTACAACTTACGTGTGAAGAATAATTAGTTCCAATTACCGTCGAACTGGGAAGACAAGGCAACAAACGATTGTAACTCAAATACAAACTCGAATGCTACAAAGTCCCCTGCAAAATGACAAAGTATATATAGGACTCCACAATGTCATTCAAGTCAAGCAGCCAATCAGAACTCAAGGAGTGGAATCACCCAAATCAATGGATGGATCATTCTTGATTCCTATTTATACCAACTGTCTTGGACACTGCTTGAGTGGTACTTAGTTAGCTGCGGCTAATAAAACCAACAGTAGACTAACTGACCTCAATAACGTGCTCTGTTGCCGAGGACAGGTATTGAAACCAGAACCTTGCAATTTCTAGGCGAATGCTCTACCAATTGAGCTAAACTGAATGGTATTAATTAATAATAAGCCTCTTGGTCTTCAAACTTAAAATTTCATAGCACCCCCCCCCTAATAATTACCTAAACCTGTTGCACAATTCTGATAGCCAAGAGAAAGGTGAATATCTGGTATGCTGGATTGGTTAAATAATTAATGGCGTAGATCCCAGGGGACTATCCCCACCAGGCAACACCTGCTCCCTTGATTTAAAGGGGCAGGGCTGGGTTTATTGCCCAGTGCTTGAGGTGTCCCCCATTGTAGGGGAAAGCTGACAAGATCAACACATTTTTTGCATCTACCATCACATGAGCGTTGGTTCATGGGTGGTCTCACATTAAAAAGACCTTGGTTCACACCTGCATATGTGGGATGCATGGTAAATAGCCTGTCTGCCATAATTGGGCTCACACCTTCCCTTGGTAAAGGGGGAAATTTGATTAAAATCTGAATTTTGAAAATTTTTATTTTGAATTGGTTTTAGCAAATTCCAGCACTCGGTTGTGCTATTGAAAATCAGGAAGTAATGGATTGTCTGTGGTCATGAATTAACACAAGCATTACAAAGACGAAGATAACATAGGGATATTGTATGACTGACTGGATAAAAATCAGAGAGGAAAAGTGTAACTTTTCTTTTCTTTTTTTTTTTTTTTTTACCAGATAGATGAAGTCATATTAATCAATATCCGGCAGATTTTTCCGTTTTCTGGTGTGCTGGAGTAATGATTTAGGCCTGAGGGCATTGTGGGTCCCCAATCAGATATTTGTACCATTTAGCTTTCATCAAAATAGAATGTTACAGCCCCCTACATGTTTCCGTCAGAATTAGCCTCTAACCTGTTTCAATTTGTATTCCACTTATACTTATTGGTTCTCCTCATCCAGTTCCTTTCTCCCATGTGTGTGTGTCTCCTCTCCTTCTTCTCTTTCTTTCATCTCCTCCTCTCTTTTTCACTCTCCCTCTCCTCTTTCACTCTCTCATCTTTCTCCTCTCTCCCATACAACACACGTCTCTCTCGCTCTTCTCTCCCTACAGAAACACACTCTCTCTCACTCTCCTACACAACCATCTCTCTCGTCCTCGTCGCTCTCTCTCCCCTACAAAAAAACTCTCTCCTCGCTCTCTCTCCCCTACACACACTGCTCTCTCCCTCTCGCGTCTCTCTCTCTCTCGTAATACTCCTTACAATACACACACTCTCTCTCGCTCTCTGTCCCCCACCACTCTCTCTCGCTTCTCTCCCCTTACACACACTCTTCTTCTTCCCTACACCATCTCTCTTCCTCCCTACACACACGTCTCTCTCTCGCTCTCTCTCCCTACATCACACTCTTCTCGCTCTCCCTACACAACTCTTCTCTCCGGCTCTCTCTCCCTACCCACACTCTATCTCTCGCTCTTCTCCCACACCGCTCTCTCTCGCTCTCTCGTCCCTACACCGGCTCTCTCCTCTCGCTCTCTCTCCCCTACACACACTCTCTCTTCAGCTCTCTCATCGCCTAACACACACTCTCTCTCTCGCTCTCTCTCACCCTACAGACACACCTCTCTCGTCGCTCTCTCTCCCTACACACCCTCTTCTCGCTCTCTCTCCCCTAAACACACTCTCTTCTCCCTCTCCTCTCCCCTACACTCGTTCTCTCCCCTACACACGCTCCATCTCGCTCTCTCTCCCCTAACACAGATCTCTTCTCTCGCCTCTCTCCCTACACCGCTCTCTCCGCTCTCTCTCCCCTACACACACTCTTCTCTCTCGCTCCTTCTCTCCTACAACACACTCACTCTCTCGCTCTCTATCCCTACACAACACTCTCTCTCATCGCTCTTACACACATCTCTCGTCTCGCTCTCTCTCCTACACAACACCTCTCTCCGCTCTCTCTCCCTACACACGCTCTCTCTCGCTCTCCTCCCCTAACCCGCTCTCCTCTTCGCTCTCTTCCCCTACCCACAGCACTCTCTCTCTCGCTCTCATCTCCCTACACACTGCTCTCTCTCGCTCTCTCTCCTACACACACTCTCTCGTCGCTCTCTCTCCCTACAACACTCTCTCTCTCAGCTCTCTCTCCCTACACAACGCTCTCTCCTCGCTCTCTCTCTCCCCTACACACATCTCTCTCGCTCTCTCTCTCCCCTAGCAACTGCTCTCATCTCGCTCTCTTCCCTACACACACTCTCTCTCTCGCTCTCATCTCCCCTACACACACACCTCTCCTTCGTTCTCTCCCTACAACACACTCTCTCTCTCGCTCTCTCTCCCCTACACACACTCTTCTCTCGCTCTCTTCCCCTACACACACTCTCTCTCTCGCTCTCTTCTCCCTAACACACACTCTCTTCTCTCGCTCTCGGTCTCCCCTACACCACACTCTCTCATCCTCGTCTCATCTCCCCCTACAACTCTCCTCTCTCGCTCTCTCTCTCTCCCTACACACGCTCTCCGTCTCCCCTACACACGCTCTCTCTGCTCTCTCTCTCCCCTACACAACTCTCTCTCGCTCTCTCTCTCCCCTACACTCGCTTCTCATCCTCTCTCTCTCAGCTACACACACTCTCGTCCTTTCTCTCTGCATTCCTTGCTTATGAAGCAATTTCTTTCTTTCATCACTAAGAAGTCAGCCTCTTTGCTTTGAGCTTGCCCTCTCATTCAGATATTAATCTTGCATCTTTTAGAATATTCCTATGTTGTTTGGTAGATTAGGAGTGGAGGGGTAGTGCCCTCAGTAAGTGCCCAGTGCCCGTCTATTCGACACCCCCCCCCTCCCCCCCGCAATCAGACTTGGAAAGTGTCAGCCCTCTATTTACTTAACAATGGGAGAATAATTCTTTTATTTTAACTCACGCTCAGGGGAAAGGCTAGGAAAGTGGAAAATGGCAGAGAGTGGAAGAATTTTTTTTCTCTTTTTCTCTACTCCCTCTTCTTCCTCCTCTTCCTCTTCCCCTCGTCCTTCTCCTCTTCCTCCTCCCCTTCTTCCTCTTCCGCTCCCTTTCTTCTCTCCTTCTTCCTCTTCCCTCTCCCTTCTTCCTCTTCGCTCCCCCTTCTTCCTCTTCCCTTCTTCCTCTTTTTTTCTCCGCTCCCTCTTCTCTCTTCCTTCTCCCTCTTCCCCTCCCCTTCTCCTCTTCCCTTCTTCTCTTCCTCTCCCTTCTTTCTTCCCCCTTTCCCTCCCCTTCTTCCTCTTTTCCCTCTCCTCTTTCCCCATTCTTCCTCTTCCTCTTTTCCTCTTATTCTTCCTCTTCCCCTCCCTTATTCTTTCCATCTTCCTCCTTTCTTTCCCTCTCCCTCTCTCACGTTTTCTTCTCTTCCCCCCTTTTCCCTCTCCCTTTCTTTCCTCTTCTCCTCCTCCCTCTCCTTCTCTTCTTCCTCCTCTCTCTCCCTCTTCTTTTTTCTCCCCTCTTCTCTCTTCCTCTTCCTCCTCCCTCCCCTTTCCGCTTTCCGCCATTTCTTCCCCTCCCCTTCTTCCTTCCCCTCTTCCATTCTTCCTCTTCCCTCCCATTCTCTTCCCCTTGTCCCTCCCTTCTTACCTCTCCCTCCTCTCCTCCCTCTCTCTCCCCTCTCTCCCTACTCCTCCCCCTCTCCTCCCTTCTCCTCTTCCCTCGCCTCTTCTCCCTCCCGCCCCCTCTTCATATTGTCCTCTTCCCCCTTCTATATTATCCTCCCCCCAGTCTTCATATTATCCTCCCTCCTCTTCATATTATCCTCCCCCCCTCTTTCATTTATTTATCCCCCTCTTCATATTATCCTCCCCCCTCTTCATACTATTCTCTCCATTCACATTGGAGTGTTCACCATTATTCCGCCATTAAAGTATTCCACATGCTTATTTTTATTTTCTCTCCGCATTGTAAATAGCTGAAACAAAATTCCATTCATTCAGGTAGAAATATTGGTCATTTTGGGATAGTGTGTGTCTGTGTATGTGAACCTGTATTCACAATCCAGAGAACCCCACCATATTCCAGAGGAACCCCACCCAATATTGTAACTAAGTATATAGCATTGTGTATATTATTACTAAAATGAAACCTTGAAACAAAGTGTTTAGAATTTGATGTCTGCTCTTAATGATGGCAATAGTTTCTATAAGAGCATCAAAACAGGTGAACTTTTTTTATATAATTTGGATTTTGTGTCTGATAAAAAACCAGCAAATAAGTGACTTGTTTTTTCAATTTTCCTCTCCTTATCAGAGATGCTGATAGGTATGCATCCATACATTGTTTTTTATAGAGAGAAAGTGAACGGGTGGGGTGAGTTGGTGATGAATGTCACAAATGTTTGTTCTGCACTAATGTTAATAAAAGACTGATGAAGGGCAGGACGAAATATATCTCCTACATCTACTTGTTTGAGTTGCTCTTTTTGTCCATTTTTTCCCTCTATTCTTTACCACATTCTGTCGGATTTTCTCCAATACTCCTATCCTATATATTATATGATAATGAATAGTAATGTCACATCTTGTTTTATTTTCAAAATAACTTTTCTCTGTGGAGCTTCATAACATCACTTTGTAATGTTGCTCTGATATAGTTTGGTATATAAAAAATAAAACAAAGGCAAAACTATTAATTCATAAATAGATACATCCTCCAAATTATATTATTGTTTTCTTCCTTGTTTTTTTTCTTTTCTTTTTCTTTATTTGCATACCGTTCTAATTTGTTACTGTTTTTTTTTTTTTTTTTTAAATTTCCTCCATTATTATGATTTCCATTTTATTTTCCAGACACTCAATCCAAAGTGGAATGAAGAATTTCTCTTCCGGGTAAGTATATTTATATTCAGTAAATATAACATTATTTCTAAAAAATTAGGGCTGGTTAAGCTCCGTCGGTACAAGCGTTCAACTAGGAACACAAGGTTCCGGGTTCGATACCGGCCCTGGCCCACGCCAACTCAGCGTATTAGTAGCACGGACCTGTGCGGTAAAGTAAGGACTAGTGGTAGGTGTGGCGCTCCACTTCAGATGCTAAAATAATCTCCTTGGTCTAGCACTAGTGAAAAGGGGATAGACTCCCTTGCTTCTGGCTGATACCGACTTTATGCCAGCCTGACGACTTATTTCTTAAAAATTACTTTCTTTTTTCTTGTCCATTTATTTTAAGTAAATGAAAAAATAAATTCTTGAATTCCCCCCCGCCCAAAAGATAAATTTACCCTTTTCAGTTTTCTCTTTTTTTTTTTTTTTTTTTTTTTCCTTCAAACTGTTTAAATTTTTGTTATTAATAACCTAAAACACAATAACTGGTGCTGAAATTTGTGAAAATAATTTCAGTTTATAAAACCAAACTAAATCATTCACTTACAAATCACACACACACACACGCACACGCACACACACATATATATATTGCAGTGTATGGTTACACTATCTCACTTGATGAGTTAGTGGTGTGCCAATATATGCTGTATTATTTGGAAAGTGTCAGTATATGTGATAGAGCAATCATATGATAATAATAAATATATATCAGTTTTGTGAGGGCTGTGTTTAGTTCAGTCGGTAGAGCATCTGGCTTGGAACAACAAGATTCCAGGTTTATATACCGGCCCTCGCCAATTCAATGCACAAGCAGCACAGGGAACTGTGTGCTAAAGTGGGGAGCTAATGGTACATGTGGCACTTCCACCTCAGAACACAAAACAGTCTCCTTGGTCTAGCACTAGTGAAAAGGGGATAGACTCACTCGGCTGTCTGGCTGATACCAACAATAGGCCACCCCAATGACTTTACTTATATATAATATATATAAGAGAGAGAGAGATGAATAAAATAAAAGGTATAGCATTTTTTTTTATTATCATTGGAACATGTATTGCTCCAATGATGATAAAAAAAAAATGCTAACCTTTTATTTATTTATTCATTCATGTATCTATTAACCTCTATCAGCAAGATTGAGCACTCTTCTAATAACACTGTACGTTGGTTTACTACCGCTTTTTCAATATAATAGTACCAACATACACATTGATATGAGAAATAAGAGGAAATTAATCGTACAGTATGTGGAGAAAGGTAGACAAACACGGGATGTTGTACAAAATACCCACAATAAACATCCATTTTGTACAACATCCCATGTTTATCTACTTTTCTCCGCAAGGGTTGATATGCCATTAAACAATAACCACCAGTACATTTCTGTACAAAGTATGTATTCAGAATTTATGGTTTTATTGAAGAAAACCATTACAATATTCCACCTCCTCTTCTCATATCTTCTCCTCCTCCTCTGTTTCCACTTTCTTCAAACAGACATCTAATAAAATAATCTAAAAAATTAATAAATCAACTTAATTATCTTTTTGGAGAAAGATAAAACAAAAGACAATATCCTTAAGCATTTCAATTTGTAATGTTTCACAACGCTTAAGTTCATAGAATTGGAGTTCTTTCAAGAATAACGCAAAGAACTCTTGTAAGAAAAATCTCACCTGAAACGAATATATTTTTTTCCCTCTCTCTCTAATTGTTATTTGCATTCATTAATTCTCATGATGCGCAAAAATCAGATTTTTTTTTCTTTTCTCTTTCTCTTTTTTTTTTTCTTTTTCTCTTCTCTTTTTTTTTCTTTTCTCTTTAATTGCCATTGAGGGTTGATTGGTTCTGCTTAAACACAAGTGTTGCCTTTTTAAAAAAAAAAACGATCATGGAAAGAAATAAAGTATTTCGCATATCAAAGGCAAAGGAGGAGTATGGTAGGTGTGGCGCTCCACCTCAGATTCTAAACTGCTGACTGGCTGATACCAACTTTAGGCACCCCGTCGACTTTTTTTTACTTATATAGCAAAGAATTCAAACAGTTTCAGATTATCACCTCCCCTCACTTACTTCCTACTAACTCCGAATTGGTGTGTGCATATTAGTGTGACTTACTTAGGTATGTAGGTAGGTACTAGCGTATAACTATATAGATCCTTTTTTTATTTTATGGTCAGATTTTTTTTTTTTTTTTTTTTTTTTTTTAAATTCTCTTTAATTGCCATTGAGGGTTGATTGGTTCTGCTAACACAAGTGTTGCCTTTAAAAAAAAAAACGATCATGGAAAGAAATAAAAGTATTTGCGCACATCAAGGTAAAGAGAGGAGTATGGTGTAATGGTTAGATTTGTTGAAAATGGACTCATCAACCAGAGTTCAAATCCTGGTATGAGGCTGTTTGCATTTCAATATGTAAAACAAGGTGACATTGTGTGTTGACACCAGCAAAGTTTGTCACTTATTGGTTTATTTCTTTCCCTGCTCTTTAGAATAATACTAGGGTCAAAAGTTTTGCAATATTTTGGCAACGTGATCCATAATTCGGCAGCTCCAAAGATAAGTATATATATATATATATATTATATATATATATATATATATATAACACACACACCACACACACACTACACACATCAACATTAAATAAGTATCCACTGACACGTGTTTCGGGTTTCACCCCTTCATCAGTGTGGCTACACTTAAAGAGCTATCCCTGCCGGGTTAGACAAAATATGATCGGTTGGGTCCCCATCATTCAGCTCTGGGTAGATATTTGAGATTAGGAAAAGGGAGTTAGCAAAGCGAATAAAATTTTTTTAAATATATAAATACGGCCTGACAAAACTTAAAATCATTTTCTAAGGGAATGGTTGACCTCATTTAAGATACAGGTTGCTGGTTGTGAAATTTAACACAGAAAATACATTTCAATATTCTCCTATTCTCTATCTCTCTTCTCTCCAGAGAAACTAACATTATATAACGAGGAGGTAGTCAAGGATACATAGAGGGAAAGAAAGTGATAGACAGTAAAGTAAGAGATTGAATGGTTGGTTTTTGACTTAATTGCAAATTATGACTAAATAGAACCAATTAAAACAGAATTTTTTCAAACATTAATTCAATCTTAAAATAAAGGAATAAATTTAGTATAATTTTCATGTCATTAAAACTAAACAGTAAAAAAAGCTGCTGCTAGTTACATCATATATTGCTCTGTCCATCCACTTACAGGCACATCGAGCTCTCACTATGGTTTATGTACACATGGAATGATCCGCATTACCAATATATATATATTATTATATAATATTATTATAATATTATATATGAAAGTACGTAAATAACACGTGTTTATTGATATGGCTTTAGCGCACAATTTTTGGAGGATATGTGCTTAATTGAAGTCATACCTAATTTTGAAAATTAATTAGTTAATAATTAATGAATTTAGGCGGGCATATATGTTCAAATGTAAGGCTAAACAGATCGAGAAAATGTCAATAATATATTATTATATTGTTATTTGTCAAACACAATAGATTTTTGTTTCTTTGTATCCAATCAGCTGAGTTTCATTTATTTTTGTTGAGTATGAAATAAATCTTTTACCAATGCGCATTAAATAGATTACTCACTGTTTGTGAATGCTATGTGCTACTTGACGATCAGCAGTCATGACATACAGGGAATGGCTGTTTACTGAGGTCATTCTTATATTTAAAATAATAAAATACCTGCCACAGGTAAGTTTCCGAGTTGGCGGTGACAAGATAACTTATCCAGTTTACCTTGAGAGATCTGTTCACCTTTTATTTGTTCTGTCATTCCCTGTTGCCTGAGGTATTCCCAAAAAGGGGAATGTTGTCAACTGAGCTATGTTTGTCACCGCCATCAATATTATCGGTTTCTCTCTACAATAAACTTGATTTTATTTCACATCCTGTTTTTATTTGGTTGGTTTGTGGGTGGATGACAGGTAAATAACTACATTCAAAATAAAATGGAGGTGGTCTCTGCGTAATGGTTATGATCGAAATGGAAAGACTGTGCGCCTTTCGCTTTGTGCTAATTCCCCTAGGAGAGCATGATCCATCCATTCTCCTTTCCTAACTATGGGTAAATAGTAGGGCAGAGCTGGGTTCTTCAGCTTTGGTAAGGCAACCACTTTAGGAGAAGGAAACTCTGAATTCAAACCAGCATTGCTCTGCTTAAAAATTGACATTGTGTCACATCCTGTTTGTGGTCGAGAGTGTTGGGGTAAATACACATTCAAAATAAATGATTTATTTACTTTAAACCCCTTTTTTTTTTGTCTCAAGTTAGTTGATTCATTGATTTTAAAAGGCATGTCAACCTTGTCAGTGTATTTTATGCCTGGAGGTTAGGGAATTGCATTCATTGCTTACTTAAGTTTTTTTTCTTACACAGTTATATCAAGTATTCCTATTAACACAAATATTTATTTCAATAATGGTGCTACCATTCCAAATCATAGTGGACCTGGAGTAATGACAATGAAGGGATACTTATTCATTCCCAGATCTCCAGAGAATTGGAGCCTCACTATCAGATTTAGTTTAGTGTTCACACCCAGGACATCCCTTTGTTGGGGGTAGGGTGTCTTACCCCTCTACAGGGAATACTCAGCTATTCTATACCTTTACTGACAGGGCAGCTGATAACCAGTTAGTGAACGTGTAATAAAATAAAATTTAAAAATAAAAACATACATGGATGAGCTTACGATTAAGTCACATTGAAGCATCTGGTTCCCAGTAGATCACCAAAGTTAAGCAGCAATGAGCCTGTTCAATACTAAATGGTAACTATTTAAGCAACAGTATGTACTGTAAGCAATCTTGATATCAAAATGACTTCGGCATTTAATCACCCAAAAAGGGTTGTTATGCCGTTAGACTAAAAACAACCAACCAATTACAAGAGTGGACTTTAAGACTTGTCTTTTTTATTAGAGGTAAATAACAACTCGAAATTCTAGACAATAATTGATTTTTTTATTTTTCATTTTTAAGAGTGAAATAATTTACATAACGCACTTGAAATTCTAGAAAATAGAATTTTTTTCTTTTTAGAGGTAAAATAATTACATAACAACCCAAAATTCTATAATATATATATATTTCTTTTTCATATTTTCTTTTTAAATATATTATATATATATATATATTATAATATATATATATATAATTGCATATCTTATAAACTATATTATCAGAAACAATAAATAGGGGTGACAATACTTTCGGACCAACTGTAGAAGGAATTAGTAAAGCAGGATCTCTCTCTCTCTCTTTCTCTTTCTCTTCTTCTCTTCTCTTCTTTCTCTTCTCTCTTTCTCTTTCTCTCTTTCTCTTTTCTTTCTCTCTCTTCTCTTTCTTCTCTTTCTCTTCTTTCTCTCTTTCTTTCTCTTGTCTCTTTCTCTCTCCTCTCTCTTCTCTCCTCTCTCTTTCTCTCTCTCTCTTTCTCTCTCTCTTCTCTCCTCTCTTTCTCTCTCTCCTCTCTCTCTCTCTTTTCTCCTCTTTCCCCTCTCTCTCTCTCTCTCTCTCTCTCCCTCTTTCTCTCTCTCTCTCCTCTTTCTCTCTTTCTCTCTCTTTCTCTTTTCTCTCTCTGCTCCTTTTCTCTCTTCTCTCTCTCTCTCTCTTCTCTCTCTCTCTCCTCTCTCTCTCTCTCTCTTTCTCTCTCTCTCTCTCTCTCTCTCTCTCTCCTTCTCTCTGCTTCTCTCTCTTCGTCTCTGCCCTCTTCTCTCTCTTTCTCTCTCTCTCTCTCTCTCTCTTTCTCTCTCTCTCTCTTCCTCTTTCTCTCTCTCCTCCTCTCTCTCTCTTTCTCTCTCTCATTCTCTTCTCTTCTTCATCTCTCTCTCTCCTCCTCTCATCTCCTTTCTCGCTCCTCTCCTCCAACCTCAACAGAGGTATTTTTTCTCTTTTTTAATTCCAAACTACTGCTTTAGTTATATCGAGTGATGTGACCTAAGTTTGAAATTGGGTGTGGCTGTTGTTGTTGTTGTTGTTGTTGTTTTTTGGGTGGGTTAAGGTAGGGGGTCGGGACCTCTGAAAGATTTGGCAGGCATAAACAGTCAAAAGAAAATCTAAAATTGTCAGATGGATTTACCAAGCCATTGTGTTCGTCTGCAGTCAGCTACTATTTCTTCGTTTTGATACACTGGGGTTTTTCACATCTATAAAAATAATTGGATATGTATTGGGGTGGGTCTAGAGAACTTGTTGGCAGACTTCGTGGTCTTCCTCTTTGAATGTTCCCTGCCTAAAAGAGTAGTTTCTGACATCTTTTCTATTGCAGATATTTTTTTGGGTTTGGCTGCGTTGCAATGGGGAGTGTGATTAGGGTGGAGGGTGGTGGCTGCAAAGCAGGTGAGGTTTCTAGCAGCTGCAGAGCAGATTGACTCCGATCTGCTGTTTATCTAAGTCAGCCTGGGCGCCAGGCAAGATAACATATTTTTCTTCGATAAATTAATCTTTTTTTTTCTCTCGTCTCCTTTTTTCCAGTTTCTGCATATTGAAGTTTCCTTTATTGATAATTTTGGCTTGTAGCGGGGAGTGGCATGACAACATATATCTGGTTAGAAATTCTATTTATCCCAGGGAGTTTCGGGGGATAGTGAATTAAACTAGCGTAATACCCACCAAAATTGCTGCTACGAATTTTAAAAAAACGAATTAGATATTAATTGAATTCGGATTACATTTAAGGTCGAAAATTTTCTCGGTAAGTGGAAAAAGTTGGGAGTGTACAGAGAAAAAAGAATTGAAATTAGCAAAAATAATATTACAACATGTAAGTTTATTTTAAGTACATGTTGAAAGACGAATTTTTTTCGGGTCAATTCGAATTTGCTTAAAAGATTCCAATGGTTTACAAAAAAAATGTGGTGTAAACATCACGATTGGCCAAAATAATTACTCGAACAAATGCGGGGAATTATGCCAGCGATTTAAAAGAATGTTGTCAGTGGGATTGATTTATCAATGAGATGAATTTTATAAATGCATGTCAGTTGATTTTTATTAAAAACTGTTAATTAGAGTATATTGCTAAGTTCCTAGATAAATTAATATAATAAAATTCATTTAAAATAGGACCAGCAAATTTTAAGTTTAAAATGTCGCATATTATAGATTTCTAAAAAAATAAGATATTAATATTCTTTTAATACACTGTATTGATCACTCCAATGAATTGGTTTTTTATGGTATGAAATAATCTGTTATTGTCGCGGGAATGTTCACTCTAGACATGCATCCCTCCCTTTAAATGGGCGGTAATATATAATTATCAATAAGGATGTTAAGTGTATATTTTTTCTTATTATTTAACCAGAAGAATAACCAATTAAAATAATTATCACAAATGAGTAAAAAAAAAAAAAAAAAAATGCTCCAAAAATTGATTTTTTTTAGTTCTTATTTGCTCATTTGTGCATGTTTATTTTGCCGAGTAACTTTTTCGGTTCTATATTGTTACTCAAACACTAAGCAGATTCTTTAAAAAAAAAAATGTGTTCCTCTTCTATTCACTACCTTTGCTCGTATTGTCTTTTTAATTATGCAGAAAATAATACCCGAATCACGACGCCATGAATATTTGTATGTCCCCAAAACAAGACAGGGGGTGAAATTAAGGACCATGAAAAAAAATGCAGAAAGTATTGGAAAACAAAAATAACTTGTTGCATTAGTAAAATTCAATCAATTGTAAAATTCAATACTGATAAATTTCATTAAACTCGGATAATCCCCCCGATGATATTTTGGTAGCAAATATCTGTTTCTTTATCAAGGACGGTAGGTTCAAAATGCTAAATTGAAAAAACATGGATGTATTCTCGAAGGCTTAAATTAGGGTATACCTAAATTAAACATATTCTTTGGAAGCAAAATATATTTTGCCAACATGATAATCCAAAAAAAAAAAAAAAACATATAGCGTCGACGGTGACCGACAGTAATATTACACCCAATTTGTTGAAAAAATCCATGTTTTAAAATCAGATAATACCCCCTGGATTTTTTTTTTGTTGTTTTTTAAAAAAAAAAAAAAAAAAAAAAAAAAAAAAAAGTCAATGGAGGGGCACCAAATTTATTTATAGTAAACGAGTGCGATTTTATGGCATTTTTAGGTCAATCGTTATAGGCCACTGATTTGAGCGAAAATTGACGAAAAAGAAATAGTTTAAATTGTATTAAAAATAAATTACATGTTTAATATTATTTTGCTTTTTTTTAATGGGATGCCTCATCTATGTTACTGCAACTGCTTTCAACTCCGGATACAAAAAATTTGACCGTTAAATTATCGACTTTAAAATTCTAATTTTTATTTGTTTTTAAAAAAACGAAAAGGCAACGCAGAAAAATGGGTATGGGCCATCGGTTATTATTAACCTACCAGTCAGTATAGGAATTTAGAATACATTGATTATATTCCCGTGATCGAGCGATAATGTGACACTGCAAAATAAAAAAATGTCCTAGAGAATCTGCAACTAAACTGTATTCTAATGGTGAGGCTTCAGGTTCTTAGAGTGGTAGTCCCTCTTCACAACTGCCATTACGAGCAGTAGAAGCGGGATACTATTAACGCCTATCAATAAGTGTATACATAAATCTATGAGCCGAAAAAATCTCTTAAGAAATAACTACAACAAAAAACTGGGAAAATATTAAATGTAAAATAAATAACTCCATTTATCATAACAAACTATACAAATGGCAATCAATCTAATTATGAATTTAAAATTAGAATTTTTTTAATCTGTTTCCGATTAATCTGCATATAAGTTCTTAACTCTCTTTAGGTGATGGTGGAGTTGATAAGGATAACTCGAGAACTTGGGGGCAGTGGGATGTAATTTAATATTTCCTAGATGGATGATAAAGACAAGTGGAAAAACAGATGATTGTTTTTCATAAGCAAGATTTGCAAACGGGTATTTGTGCCAAATATGATAAACGACAAAAAGGATCCTTAGCTTCAATATGGTAAATATCCGTAGGTTTGATGTAACAGATCTTGTATTTAGTTAGGAATGTGCTTAACGCTGTAGGTTTTCGTTTTTAAAGACACCTTAAGAATAGAAATATTGATACTTATTGTTCTACTCTGTAAGTCTTGCGTCTACAAACATTGTATACCTTGTTATAGATAGTCAATCGGCTTCGCTTCCCACCCTCCCCTCCTGCCTCAAATCAAATGACACATTTTACTTACTTGATAAGTTTTTGTATAAATTGATAGCCATTTAAATTCTCTAACCCCATTTCCCACCATTATATGTAATATCAAAGACACCTTTTCATTTATCCAAAGAAATAATAAACTGAACCAGATTAAAATGTTTATGTTTTATATTATTTACATAATTTTTGCTTTGTTATGTTTCTTTTTTTTTTGTTATTTGTTTTTTTTTTGTTGTTTGTTTTTTTACATTTTTTTGTTTTCGTTTTTTTTTGGTTTTTTTTTTTTTACCATTTTTTGTGTTGTTTGTTTTTTTGGGATATTTTTTTTAACCATTTTTTTTTGGGGGGCGGGTTTAAGTTTTATTTTTTTTTTTTTTGCTTTTGGTTGTGTTTGTGATTGTTTTTTTTTACATATTATATATCTCTTGTTGTTAGTTTTTTGTTTTAAATAAAATCGCATTTTTTTTTTGGCGTTTATTTCTATTTTTTTTTTTTTTTCTTTTTTTTATTGCTATTTTTTTTTTTTTTCTTATCATCTTGTGGTCTTTCTAAAAAATTTCTTTCTTTTGATTTCCAGGTAAATCCACGTGATAATCGATGTGCTTGTTGAAGTCTTTTAAGATGAAATCGATTGGTATGTAAAACACATGGTTGCCTCCCTTATACCTTTCCCACAAACAAGATTTTTAACTTTATTATCAGTATTTGTAATAACTTAGTGGGGGGGGGCTGAAAGTTCTTGGCACAGACCAGATTGGAATGAATGTTTTTTGTTTTTTTTTTTTTTTTTGATATATGCATCATCAGAAATATGTTCAAAACTAGAGCTGGTACTGCCGTTCTGTACTCTTTTGATATATAATAAGACGTCACTTTGTAAATATATATTTAATATATAATATATTTTAGATAACTGCCTTGAACCTATGGTAATGATGCATTTTGTTGTAGTAAATTTTTATTAAAATTTAGATAATTTAAAATAATCACATTATATATAGTATATTATATAGTATATAAATTTAGTATAACTGAAACCATATAATAATGTCACCATATCAGAATGTATTATACGTATATAAATTAATATATAAATATATATATGATATATATATATATATATATTATATTAACCACATCTTGTGTATTTAATGTCCCACGGTGTATTATCTGAATAAATTTATTAAGACTTAGCCTTAGTAGTGGCATGGAGGGCCCAACATAAGTGGGAGCACAATCTTATTTTGGGAATTCATTTGAGTTATAGATGATCTGAGACTAGACCACGGATCTCGTCAGTAAAGAGCTTAGATTGCCTTTGGCTATAGAGGGGGAGATACACCCTCCGAGCATAGAAAACACTAGCCTGTTATCTTGGATGGCAAGGCTCAAATTCCATTGCTATTATTTATTCTCAGATAGCCACTCTGACACGGACTAGTAGTAGCTGTTGTAGTACACACTCTATGGGGTCAAATAGATGTATTTGAAAATTTATCGGTATTATCGCTTTGGAGGGAGAATTAACATGGTTGCATCGTGTTGTAGATAGGAATATCTGTGAAAAAAATTTTTGCTGTGCAACAATTATTTGCGATTAAGAATAGTTACTTGAAGCTATATTGTTTTACTAAGATTATTATTTGTTAATCTTGAATTTNAAGAGAGAGATCTTCTTCTGCTCGCTCTCTCCTCCCCTTAAACAAGCAACAACTCCCCTCTCTTTCGCCTCTCTCTCCCCTAACACACGCTCTCTCTCTCGCTCTCGCTCTCCCCTACACACTCTCTCTCGTCGCTCTCTCTCTCCCTACACACACTCTCTCTCAGCTCTCTCTCCCTACACACACTCTCTCTTCTCGCTCTCTCTCCCCTACACACACTCTCTCTCTCGCTCTCTCTCCCCTACACACTCTACACACTCTCTCTCTCTCGCTCTCTCTCCCCTAACACACTCTCTCTCGCTCCTCTCTCCCTACACACTCTCTCTCTCGCTCTCTCTCTCCCTACACACTCTCTCTCTCGCTCTCTCCCTACACACACTCTCTCTCGCTCTCTCTCTCCCCTACACACACTCTCTCTCGCTCTCTCTCTCCCTACACACACTCTCTCTCGCTCTCTCTCCCCTACACACACTCTCTCTCTCGCTCTCTCTCTCCCTACACACCTCTCTCTCTCGCTCTCTCTCCCCTACAACTCTCTCTCTCGCTCTCTCTCTCTCCCTACACTCGCTCTCTCTCGCTCTCTCTCTCCCCTACACTCGCTCTCTCTCGCTCTCTCTCTCCCTACACACACACTCTCTCTCTCTCTCTCTCCTCTCTCTCTCTCTCTCTCTCTCCCCTACACACACACTCTCTCTCTCTCTCTCCCCTACACAACTCTCTCTCTCTCCTCTACACACACACACACACTCTCTCTCTCTCTCTTTCTCTCTCTCTCCTACACACACTCTCTCCTTGTCTCTCTGCATCCTTGCTTATGAAGATTTCTTTCTTTCATCACTAAAGAAGTCAGCCTCTTGCTTTGAGCTGCCTCTCTATTCAGATATTAACTGCTCTTTTAGAACATTCCTATGTTGTTTGAGATTAGGAGAGTGGGGGGGTAGGCCCTCATGTACCCAGTGCCCTCTCTTCGACCCCCCCCCCCCCGCAATCAGACTTGAAGTGTCAGCTCTTATTTACTTAACAAAATGGAGAATAATTCTTTTTACTCACCTCAGGGAAAAGAGAAAGTGGAAAATGGCAGAGAGTGGAAGAATTTTTTATTTCTCTTTTTCTCTACTCTCCTTCTTCCTCCTTCTTCCTCTTCCCCTCGCCTTCTTCCTCTTCCCCTCCCTTCTTCCTCTTCCGCTCCCTTCTTCCTCTTCCCTTCTTCCTCTTCCCTCCCTTCTTCCTCTTCCGCTCCCCTTCTTCCTCTCCTCTTCCCTCTTTCCTCTTCCCTTCTTCCTCTTCCTCCTTCCTTCCCTTCCTCCCCTCCCCTTCTTCCTCTTCCCCCTTTCCCCTCCCCTTCTTTCTCCCCTTCTTCTCTTCCCCTCCCATTCTTCCTCTTCCCCTCCCTTCTTCCTCTTCCCCTCCCCTTTCTTCCTCTTCCCCTCCCTTTCTTCCTCTTCCCTCCCTTTCTTCCCTCTTCCCCCCTTTTCCCCTCCCCTTCTTCCTCTTCCCTCCCCTTCCTCTTTCCCTCCATTCTCCTCCTCCCCTCCCCTTCTTCCCTCCCCTTCTTCAAATCCCCTTCTTCCTCTTCCCCCTCTTCCCCTCCCATTCTTCCTCTTCCCCTCCCATTCTTCCTCTTCCCCCTCTTCCCCTCCCCTTCTTACTCTCCTCCCTCTCCCCTCTCCTCCCCTCTCCTCCTCTCCTCCCTCTCCTCCCTCTCCTCCCCTCGCCCCCTTCTCCCCCTCGCCCCCTCTTCATATTGTCCTCCCCCTCTTCATATTATCCTCCCCCTCTTCATATTATCCTCCCCCTCTTCATATTATCCTCCCCCTCTTCATATTATCCTCCCCCCCTCTTCATATTCTCTCCATTCACATTGGAGTGTTCACCATTATTCCGCCATTAAAGTATTCCACATGCTTATTTTTATTTTCTCTCCGCATTGTAAATAGCTGAAACAAAATTCCATCATTCAGGTAGAAATATTGGTCATTTTGGGATAGTGTGTGTCTGTGTATGTGAACCTGTATTCACAATCCAGAGAACCCCACCCAATTCCAGAGAACCCCACCCAATATTGTAACTAAGTATATAGCATTTGGGTATATATTACCTAAAATGAAACCTTGAAACAAAGTGTTTAGAAATTTGATGTCTGCTCTTAATGATGGCAATAGTTTCTATAAGAGCATCAAAACCAGGTGAAACCTTTTTTTAATAATTTGGAGTTTTGGCTCTGATAAAAACCAGCAAATAAGTGACTTGTTTTTCAATTTTCCTCTCCTTATCAGAGATGCTGATAGGTATGCATCCATACATTTGTTTTTATAGAAGAGAAAGTGAACGGGTGGGGGTGAGTTTGGTGATGAAGTCACAAATGTTTGTTGCACTAATGTTCAAATAAAAGACTGATGAAGGGCAGGACGAAATATATCTCCTACATCTACTTGTTTGAGTTGCTCTTTTTGTCCATTTTTTTCCCTCTATTCTTTACCACATTCTGTCGGATTTTCTCCAATACTCCTATCCTCATATATATATGATAATGAAATGAATGTCACATCTTGTTTTATTTTCAAAATAACTTTTCTCTGTGGAGCTTCATAACATCACTTTGTAATGTTGCTCTGATGATAGTTTGGTATATAAAAAATAAAACAAAGGCAAAACTATTAATTCATAAATAGATACATCCTCCAAATATATATATTGTTTTCTTCCTTGTTTTTTTCTTTTTCTTTTTCTTTATTTGCATACCGTCTAATTTGTTACTGTTTTTTTTTTTTTTTTTAAATTTCCTCCATTATTATGATTTCCATTTTTATTTTCCAGACACTCAATCCAAAGTGGAATGAAGAATTTCTCTTCCGGGTAAGTATATTTATATTCAGTAAATATAACATTATTTCTAAAAATTAGGGCTGGTTTAGCTCCGTCGGTACAGCGTTCAACTAGGAACCACAAGGTTCCGGGTTCGATACCGGCCCTGGCCCACGCCAACTCAGCGTATTAGTAGCACGGACCTGTGCGGTAAAGTAAGGAGCTAGTGGTAGGTGTGGCGCTCCACTTCAGATGCTAAAATAATCTCCTTGGTCTAGCACTAGTGAAAAGGGGATAGACTCCCTTGCTGTCTGGCTGATACCGACTATGCCAGCCTGACGACTTATTTCTTAAAATTACTTTCTTTTTTCTTGTCTCATTTATTTTAAGTAAATGAAAAAATAAATCTCTTGAATTCCCCCCCGCCCAAAAGATAAATTTACCCTTTTCAGTTTTCTCTTTTTTTTTTTTTTTTTTTTTTTCCTTCAAACTGTTAAAATTTTGTTATTAATAACCTAAAACACAATAACTGGTGGCTGAAATTTGTGAAAATAATTTCAGTTTATAAAACCAAACTAAATCATTCACTTACAAATCACACACACACACACGCACACGCACACACACATATATATATTGCAGTGTATGGTTAACACTATCTCACTTGATGAGTTAGTGGTGTGCCAATATATGCTGTATTATTTGGAAAGTGCTCAGTATATGTGATAGAGCAATCATATGATAATAATAAATATATATCAGTTTTTGTAGGGCTGGTTTAGTTCAGTCGGTAGAGCATCTGGCTTGGAACAACAAGATTCCAGGTTTAATATACCGGCCCTCGCCAATTCAATGCACAAGCAGCACAGGGAACTGTGTGCTAAAGTGGGGAGCTAATGGTACATGTGGCACTCCACCTCAGACACAAAAACAGTCTCCTTGGTCTAGCACTAGTGAAAAGGGGATAGACTCACTCGCTGTCTGGCTGATACCAACAATAGGCCACCCCAATGACTTTACTTATATATATATATATAGAGAGAGAGAGATGAATAAATAAAAGGTATAGCATTTTTTTTTATTATCATTGGAACATGTATTGCTCCAATGATGATAAAAAAAAAATGCTAAACCTTTTATTTATTTATTCATTCATGTATCTATTAACGCTCTATCACAGATATTGAGCACTCTTCTAATAAACTGTACGTTGGTTTACTACCGCTTTTTCAAGTATAATAGTACCAACCATACACATTGATATGAGAAATAAGAGGAAATTAATCGTACAGTATGTGGAGAAAGGTAGACAAACACGGGATGTTGTACAAAATACCCACAATAAACATCCATTTTGTACAACATCCCATGTTTATCTACTTTTCTCCGCAAGGGTTGATATGCCATTAAACAATAACCACCCAGTACATTTCTGTACAAAGTATGTATTCAGAATTTATGGTTTTATTGAAGAAAACCATTACAATATTCCACCTCCTCTTCTCATATCTTCTCCTCCTCCTCTGTTTCCACTTTCTTCAAACAGACATCTAATAAATAATCTAAAAATTAATTAAAATCAACTTAATTATCTTTTTGGAGAAAGATAAAACAAAAGACAATATCCTTAAGCATTTCAATTTGTAATGTTTCACAACGCTTAAGTTCATAGAATTGGAGTTCTTTCAAGAATAACCGCAAAGAACTCTTGTAAGAAAAATCTCACCTGAAAACGTAATTTTTTTTCCCTCTCTCTCTAATTGTTATTTGCATTCATTAATTCTCATGATGCGCAAAAATCAGATTTTTTTTTCTTTTCTCTTCTCTTTTTTTTTTTTTTTTTTCTTCTTTTTTTTCTTTTCTCTTTAATTGCCATTGAGGGTTGATTGGTTCTGCTTAAACACAAGTGTTGCCTTTTTAAAAAAAAAAACGATCATGGAAAGAAATAAAAGTATTTGCGCATATCAAAGGCAAAGGAGGAGTATGGTAGGTGTGGCGCTCCACCTCAGATTCTAAAACTGCTGACTGGCTGATACCAACTTTAGGCCACCCCGTCGACTTTTTTTTACTTATATAGCAAAGAATTCAAACAGTTTCAGATTATCACCTCCCCTCACTTACTTCCTACTAACTCCGAATTGGTGTGTGCATATTAAAGTGTGACTTACTTAGGTATGTAGGTAGGTACTAGCGTATAACTATATAGATCCTTTTTTTATTTTATGGTCAGATTTTTTTTATTTTTTTATTTTTTTTAAAATTCTCTTTAATTGCCATTGAGGGTTGATTGGTTTTGCTTAAACACAAGTGTTGCCTTTAAAAAAAAAAAACGATCATGGAAAGAAATAAAAGTATTTGCGCACATCAAAGGTAAAAGGAGGAGTATGGTGTAATGGTTAGATTTGTTGAAAATGGACTCATCAACCAGAGTTCAAATCCTGGATGAGGCTGTTTGCATTTCAATATGTAAAACAAGTGACATTGTGTGTTGACACCAGCAAAGTTTGTCACTTATTGGTTTATTTCTTTCCCTGCTCTTTAGAATAATACTAGGGTCAAAAGTTTTGCAATATTTTGGCAACGTGATCCATAATTCGGCAGCTCCAAAAGGATAAGTATATATATATATATATATATATATATATATATATATATATATATACACACACACACACACACACACACACACACACACATGATAAATAAGTTATCCACTGACACGTGTTTCGGGGTTTCACCCCTCATCAGTGTGGCTACACTTAAAGAGCTATCCCTGGCCGGGTTAGACAAAATATGATCGGTTGGGTCACCCATTCAGCTCTGGGTAGATATTTGAGATTAGGAAAAGGGAGTTAGCAAAGCGAATAAAATTTTTTTAAATATATAAATACGGCCTGACAAAAACTTAAAATCATTTTCTAAGGGAATGGTTGACCTCATTTAAGATACAGGTTGCTGGTTGTGAAATTTAACACAGAAATACATTTCAAATTCTCCCATCTCTATCTCTCTACTCTCCAGAGAAACTAACATTATATAACCAGGAGGTAGTCAAGGGATACATAGAGGGAAAGAAAGTGATAGACAGTAAAGTAAGAGAATGGTTGGTTTTTGACTTAATTGCAAATTATGACTAAATAGAACCAATTAAAACAGAATTTTTTTCAAACATTAATTCAATCTTAAAATAAAGGAATAATTTAGTATAATTTTCATGTCATTAAACTAAACAGTAAAAAAAGCTGCTGCTAGTTACATCATATATTGCTCTGTCCATCCACTTACAGGCACATCGAGCTCTCACTATGGTTTATGTACACATGGAATGATCCGCATTACCAATATATATATATATATATATATATAATATATATATATATATATATGAAAGTACGTAAATAAACACGGTGTTTATTTGATATGGCTTTTAGCCGACAATTTTTGGAGGATATGTGCTTAATTGAAGTCATACCTAATTTTTGAAAATTAATTAGTTAATAATTAATGAATTTAGGCGGGCATATATGTTCAAATGTAAGGCTAAACAGATCGAGAAAATGTCAATAATATATATATATTGTTATTTGTCAAACACAATAGATTTTTGTTTTCTTTGTATCCAATCAGCTGAGTTTGCATTTATTTTTGTTGAGTATGAAATAAATCTTTTACCAATGCGCATTAAATAGATTACTCACTGTTTGTGAATGCTATGTGCTACTGTGACGATCACAGTCATGACATACAGGGAATGGCTGTTTTACTGAGGTCATTCTTATATTTAAAATAATAAAATACCTGCCACAGGTAAGTTTCCGAGTTGGCGGTGACCAAGATAACTTATCCAGTTTACCTTGAGAGATCTGTTCACCTTTTATTTGTTCTGTCATTCCCTGTTGCCTGAGGTATTCCCAAAAAGGGGAATGTTGTCAACTGAGCTATGTTTGTCACCGCCCATCAATATACAGGTTTCTCTCTACAATAAACTTGATTTTATTTCACATCCTGTTTTTATTTGGTGGTTTGTGGGTGGATGACAGGTAAATAACTACATTCAAAATAAATGGAGGTGGTCTCTGCGTAATGGTTATGATCGAAATGGAAAAGACTGTGCGCCTTTCGCTTTGTGCTAATTCCCCTAGGAGAGGCATGGATCCATCCATTCTCCTTTCCTAACTATGGGTAAATAGTAGGGCAGACTGGGTTCTTCAGCTTTGGTAAGGCAACCACTTTAGGAGAAGGAAAACTCTGAATTCAAACCAGCATTGCTCTGCTTAAAAATTGACATTGTGTCACATCCTGTTTGTGGTCGAGAGGTTGGGTAAATACACATTCAAAATAAATGATTTATTTACTTTAAACCCCTTTTTTTTTTGTCTCAAGTTAGTTGATTCATTGATTTTAAAGGCATGTCAACCTGTCAGTGATATTTTATGCCTGGAGGTTAGGGAATTGCATTCATTGCTTAAACTTAAGTTTTTTTTCTTACACACAGTTATATCAAGTATTCCTATTAACACAAATAATTTTCAATAATGGTGCTACCATTCCAAATCATAGTGGACCTGGGAGTAATGACAATGAAGGGATACTTATTCATTCCCCAGATCTCCAGAATTGGAGCCTCACTATCAGATTTAGTTTAGTGTTCACACCCAGGACATCCCCTTTGTTGGGGGTAGGGTGTCTTACCCCTCTACAGGGGAATACTCAGCTTATTCTATACCTTACTGACAGGGCAGCTGATAACCAGAGTGAACTGTAATAAAATAAAATTTAAAAAATAAAAACTACAGGATGAGCTTACGATTAAGTCACATTGAAAGCACTGGTTCCCAGTAGATCACCAAAGTTAAGCAGCAATGAGCCTGTTCAATACTAACATGAGTAACTATTTAAGCAACAGTATGTACTGTAAGCAATCTGATATCAAAATGACTTCGGCATTTAATCACCCAAAAAGGGTTGTTATGCCGTTAGACTAAACAACCAACCAATTACAAAAGTGGACTTTAAGACTTGTCTTTTTTTAAGAGGTAAAGTAACAACTCGAAATTCTAGACAATAATTGATTTTTTTTTATTTTTCATTTTTAAGGTGAAATAATTACATAACGCAACTTGAAATTCTAGAAAATAGAATTTTTTTCTTTTTAGAGGTAAAATAATTACATAACAACCCAAAATTCTATAAATATATATATTTCTTTTTCTATTTCTTTTTTTAAATATATATATATATATATATATATATATATATATATATATAATTGCATATCTTATAAACTATATTATCAAAACAATAAATAGGGGTGACAATACTTTCGGACCAACCTGTAGAAGGAATTAGTAAAGCAGGATCTCTCTCTCTCTCTCTCTTTCTCTCTCTTTCTCTTTCTCTCTTTCTCTTCTCTCTTTCTCTTTTCTCTCTTTCTCTTTCTCCTTTCTCTCTCTTTCTCTTTCTCTTCTCTTTCTTTCTCTCTTCTCTCTCTCTCTCTCTTCTCTCTCTCTCTCTCTCTCTCTCTCTCTTCTCTCTCTTCTCTTCTCTCCTCTCTCTCTCTCTCTCTTTCTCTCTCTTTCTCTCTCTCTCTCTCTCTTCTCTCTCTTCTCTCTCTCTCTCTTTCTCTCTCTTCTCTCTCTTCTTCTCTCTCTCTCTCTCTCTTTCTCTCTCTCTCTCTCTCTCTCTCTCTCTCTCTCTCTCTTTCTCTCTCTCTCTCTCTCTCTCTCTCTCTCTCTCTCTCTCTCTCTCTCTCTCTCTCTCTCTCTCTCTCTCTCTCTCTCTCTCTCTCTCTCTCTCTCTCTCTCTCTCTCTCTCTCTCTCTCTCTCTCTCTCTCTCTCTCTCTCTCTCTCTCTCTCTCAACCTCTCAACAAGAGGTATTTTTTCTCTTTTTTAATCCAAACTACTGCTTTAGTTATATCGAGTGATGTGACCTAAGTTTGAAATTGGGTGTGGCTGTTGTTGTTGTTGTTGTTGTTGTTTTTGGGTGGGGTTAAGGTAGGGGGTCGGGACCTGAAAGATTTTGCAGGCATGAAACAGTCAAAAGAAAATCTAAATTGTCAGATGGATTTACCAAGCCATTGTGTTCGTCTGCAGTCAGCTACTATTTCTTCGTTTTGATACACTGGGGTTTTTCACATCTATAAAAATAATTGGATGTGTATTGGGGTGGGTCTAGAGAACTTGTTGGCAGATTCGTGGTTCTTCCTCTTTGAATGTTCCCTGCCTAAAAGAGTAGTTCTGACACTTTTCTATTGCAGATATTTTTTGGGTTTGGCTCGTTGCAATGGGGAGTGTGATTAGGGTGGAGGTGGTGGTGCAAAGCAGGGTGAGGTTTCTAGCAGCTGCAGCAGATTGACTCCGATCTGTTTTATCTAAGTCAGCTGGGCAGGGGCAGATAACTTTTCTCTAATAATTTTTTTTTTCTCTCTCTCTTTTTCCAGTTTCTGCATTGAAGTTCTTTTGATCTTTTGGGTGTGGGGGGAGTGGCTGACAACATATCTTTGAGAAATTTCTTTATCCCAGGGAGTTTCGGGGGATAGTGATTAAACTAGGTATACCCAAAAATTTGGCTGCTACGAATTTTAAAAACGAATTAGAATTAATTGAATCGATTATTTAAGGTCAAATTTTTCTCTAAGTGGAAAAGTAGTAACAGAAAAAATTGAAATTAGCAAAATAATATTACACATGTAATTTATTTTTAATACATTTGAAACGATTTTTTCGGTCAATTTCGATTTGCTTAAAATCCATGTTTACAAAATAAATTGTAACATTCACGATTGCAAAATAATTTACCAAAAATCAGGGAATTATCCGATTTTAATAAAATTTTCAGTATTGATTTATCAATGAATGAATTTTATAATGCATCAGTTATTTTATTTAAAAACTTTAATTAAGTATATCTGCTATGATAAATTAATATATAAAATTCATTTAAAATAGGAGCAGCAAAATTTTAAGTTTAAATGTCATATTATTAGATTCTAAAAAAAATATTTTTTTTAATAACTACTGTATTGATCACCCATATATTTTTTTTTGGTTGAAAACTGTATTGGAATTTTAGCGCCCCTCCCCTTTAAATGGGACAAATATTGATGTATATTTTTTCTTTTATAGAATAATAACCAATTAAATAATTATCCAAATGAGTAAAAAAAAAAAAAAAAAAATCTCCAAAAATTATTTTTTTTAGTTCTTATTTTCATTTTCATTTTATTTTCCGATTTTCGGTTCTTATTTACTACCTAAGCAGATTCTTTAAAAAAAAATGTTTCTCTTCTATTCACACCTTTGGTCTATTGTCTTTTTAATTATGCAGAAAATAGTACCAATCACACCGATATTTTGTGCCCCAAAACAAGAAGGGGGGTGAAAGTTAAGTGACCTGAAAAAAATCAGAAAGTTTGGAAACAAAATAACTGTTGCATTATAAAATTCATCAATTGATAAATCAATACTGAAAATTTCATTAAAATCGGATAATCCCCTGATTTTTGGTAAATTCTTTTCAAACGGAGGTTCAAAATTGTATTGAAAAAACATGGATTATTCGACTAATTGGGTATACCTAAATTAAACATTTCTTTGGAAGCAAATATATTTTGCCAACATGATAATGCCAAAAAAAAAAAAAAATCGTACACACAGTAAATATACCCAATTTGTTGAAAAATCCATGTTTTAAAATCAGATAATTCCCTGATTTTTTGTTTTTTTAAAAAAAAAAAAAAAAAAAAAAAAAAAAAAAATCAATGGGGGGCTAAATTTATTTTGTAAACACGGATTTTATGGCATTTTTAGTCAACGTTTACGGCCATATTTGAGCAAAATTGACGAAAAAAATAGTTTAAATGTATTAAAAATAAATTACATGTGTAATATTATTTTGCTTTTTTTTAATGATGCTCATTATGTTACTACTTTTCAACTCGGACAAAAATTTGACCTTAAATAATCGATTTAATTAATTTTTATTTGTTTTTAAAACGAAAAGCAGACGAAAAATTGGGTATGCCTCGGTTATATTAACCTCCCAGTCAGTAGGATTTAGAATACATTGATTATATTCCCTGATCAGAGGTGTGACACTGCAAAAAAAAAAAGTGTCCTAGGAATCTCACTAAACTGTATCTAATGGTGAGGCTTCAGTTCTTGAGAGTGTGTAGTCCCTCTTCACTGCCATTACAGCAGTGAAGGGATACTCTACACTATCCAATAAGTGTATACATAAATCTATGCCAAAAAAATCTCTTAAGAAACTACACAAAAAAATGGAAATATAAATGTAAAATAAATACCATTTCATAACAACTATAAAATCAATCAATCTAATTATGATTTAAATTTTTTTTAATCTCTTTCCATTATCTGCATTAAAGTTCTTTAATCTCTTAGGGGTGGTGGAGTTGATAAGATATCTTGAGACTTGGGGGCGTGGGGGATAGTAATTAAATATTTCCTAGATGGTGATAAAGACAGTGAAAACAATGATTGTCATACAATGTTTGCCAAGGTATTGTGCCAATATGATAACACAAAAGGATCCTTAGCTCAATTGGTAAATATTAGGGTTGATGTTAAGTCTTGTATTTATTTAGGAATGTTTACTGTAGGTTTCTTTTTAAGACACTTAAGAAATAGAAATATTGATACTTACTTTTCTACTCTGTAGATTTGGTCTACAAACATTGTATTATTGTTAATAGATATCAGCCTTCCTTCCCCCCTCCCCCTGCTGCCAAATCAAATGACACTTTTACTTACTTGATGATTTGTCTGTTAGAAATTGTAGCCATTAAAATTCTAACCCCATTTCCCACCATTATATGTAATTCAAATGACACTTTTCTTCAAAGAAATAAAATGGAACCAGATTAAATGTTTTTGTTTTGATTTTTTACATATTTTTTGCTTTGTTGTTTTTTTTTTGTTTTTTTTTTTTTGTTGTTTTTTTTTACATTTTTTTTGTTTTGTTTTTTTTTGTGTTTTTTTTTTTACATTTTTTGTTGTTGTTTTTTGGGTTTTTTTACATTTTTTTTTTGGGGGGGGTTTACATTTTTTTTTTTTTTTTTGCTTTTGTTGTTTTGTTTGTTTTTTTTACATTTTTATTTGCTTTGTTGTTTTTTTTACATTTTTTTTTTGGGCGTTTTTTTTTTTTTTTTTTTTTTTTTTTTTTTTTTTTTTCTTTCATCTTTCTAAATTTCTTTTCTTTTGATTTCAGGTAAATCCACGTGATAATCGATTGCTTTTTGAAGTCTTTGATGAAAATCGATTGGTATGTACAATGGTTTGCCTCCCTTTTCCCCAAACCAGATTTTTTTTATTATAGTATTTGTAATGAAACTTATGTGGGGGGGGGGTGAAAAGTTCTTGGCACAACCAAGATTGGAATGTTTTTTTGTTTTTTTTTGTTTTGCATCATCAGAATTTTTCACAACTGCCTTCTTTTATATATATAAGTCACTTTATATATATATATATATATATATATATATAAACTGCCTTGAAACCTATGGTAATGAATGCATATTTGTGTAGTATTTTATAAATAGATATTTATATAATCACATTATATATATATATATATATATTATATATATATATGAAACATTATATATAATGTCACATATCAGAAGTATTATATATATATATATATATATATATATATATATATATATATATATATATATACACATTGTGTATTTAATGTCCATGGTGTATTATTGATAATTTATTAAGCTTAGCTTAGTGTGGCATGAGGCCAACATAGTGGGAGCACATTTTGAATTCATTGCAGTTATAATGATCTGAGACTAACCACACTGTCAGTAGAGCTTATTGCTTTGGCTATAGAGGGGAGATAACCCTCCGAGCATGACACTAGCCTGTATCTGGTGGCAAGGCTCAAATTCATTGCTATTATTCTCAGATCCACTCTGACCCGGACTAGTAGTAGCTGTTAGTCACCTCTATGGGGTCAAATAGATGTATTTGAAAATTATCGGTATTAGATAGGAATACTTGAAAATGTGTGCAACAATTATTTGCATTAAGAATAGTTACTTGAAGCTATAATTGTTTACTAAGAATTATTATTTGTTACTTGAAGCTATAATTGTTTACTAAAAATTATTATTACTTGAAGCTATATAACTGGAAATTATTTGTATTATGAATAGTTATTTGAAGCTATAATTGTTTGATAAGGATTATTATTAATACTTACTTGAAATCATACAACGGAGTGCAAATTAATTGTATTAAGAAAAACTATTTGAAGCTATGATCATTTACTAAGGATTATTATTAATTGAAACCATATAAATGCTTAAAATACTTTAAACCTGTGTGCAAATTATTAATATTAGATAGGGATATTTGAAACTATTTAACTATGTACAAACAAATGATTATTATTAATTAATACTCGTGTTCCTTAATTGTACAACTGTTATCATCTTGCAACACCCTCTGGTTGAAAATGAGACCATCCAAGGTGAAATGCAAAAATATAAATCCTGATTATCTGGTGTTGCTAATCCACTGAATTCTTATTTCTTATGAGTGTTGTCACCTCAGCTAAATAATGGACCATTCCATTTTTATCATAAAGAAAGGGAAGAAAAGAACATGCTACACAGAAAAGATATAAGAAAGAAAGACAGTAGAGGAAAGAGAGGGGATGAGTGCATGGAAGCGATAACAGATAATTAATCTGTTTCAATCAAACATAAGGAAAAAAAGGAAAGAAAGAAAAAAGTGTGAGAGTTAAATGAAGATTATTATACTTTTTACATATTGAAGTATTTGCAATAGCTCTTAAGTAAAACATATTAAACATTGTAATAATTAAATTATCATACAGGTCCTGCTAGTTATTGTTAAATAGGAATAGTTACTTGAAACCATATAATTTTAGTATTTGGTAAAGTAGTGTTGACATCATCTCCCCACTTTACCACATAGATCCAAGCTGAGCTACTCATGTGTCGAGTTGGCGAGGGCTGGTATTGAACCAAGAAACTTGTGGTTCGTAGATGGATACTCTACTGATTGAGCTAAGATTTGCTTACTGTATGAATTAGTCCTGTCTTATTAATTTTCCCCTCACCCCCCCCCCTGCACTCTATCCAGAAATTTTATTTGCTTTTTGGTAATTTATGAGGAAGTGTGTCCCCGGTCTCCTGCCTCAAAAATTGCTACCCGGTGACTATCAAAATAACAACCCCAGCTCGTCGTAATTCTTGTTTATTTATCGTAATTTGTCGTAATTCTTGTTTAGATATGAAGATAAACAAACAAAATAATATAGATAGATATGAACAAATGGAGATAGATAGATATTTTCGACAAGTAAATGTATTTGGGGGGGGGTCGCTTCTTTTTTTGTCGTAATTCTTGTTTATTTAAACTAAAAACAAGACATTAAACAAACATAAATAAAAAAAAAAATCTTAGTATTTAAAGTAATATAGATAAATATGAACAAATTGAGATGGATAGATATGAATAAACTGAGCTGGGTCGTTATTTTAATAGTCACTGGGTAGCAATTTTTGAGGCAGGAGACCGGGACGCACTTCCTCATAAATTACCTGCTTTTTAAATGAATTAAACCTTCATGATCAATTTTTAACTAAAATGCTCCTGTTGAGGTCAGTTAGTCAATATACTGTTGGTTTGGACAACAGCAACTGGCTAAGTGCAATTGAACTAGGCCCAAGACAGCTGGTACTTATGGAACTCAAGAATAGTCCATTTATGTATTTGGGTGATTCCATTTCATGTCCTGATTGGCTGTTTGGTTTCTATGATGTTTAGAGGCTTCATAAATACCCTGGCATTTTGCAGTAGGATTGCAACAAGATTAAATCTGTATTCAGTTAATTTCAAACCAACAGTACACTGACTGACTGATCCATTAATTTAGGAGACCATTGTTAAGAAGCAAACAAATGAAGTGAATTATTTATATATAATAATTTTTCCCTGGATATTATTTAAACACTTTTCACTTGTCACGAGCACCGTCTTGCTTCGAGGTCAGATTTCAATTCCTGTCTCAGGCGACACTGCGTTTATATTGCTGGGGCTCATTTCTGATTAGTTGTTGAGACCAATCAGAATGAGCAACTAATCATATAAATGGACTAGTCTCTTCTCGTAAACCTTATAAGACTATCAAAAATGCTACAAGTTTCTCCATCAAACTAATTGTATGATTGTTATGTATGTAAGTAAGAGAAATAGACATGTATATCTTTATTATAATGGAGATTATGTAACTGTCAGTCTATAACTGAAACTACCTCACAACTGACATTTATAATTTCCTTATTTAAGTTATATTCTCAATGATTATGAAATAATCATTATTTAATCTTAATTAGCATCTTATTCATTAACGATGTTTCTTAAAGTCTAGCTGAGTTGGATTTGCCGCAAAACTGCCCATATTATTAATGCATTTAAAATCCTGAAATGTGTGTTGTATATCTCTAGAAAATAAAGATTTACATAGCATATGGTGGGAATAATTTGCGTAATGATTTTAACAAAACTGGGTTTAATAAATAATTATTTGCTGTTACTGATTTCTAATACTCAAATTCTCAAACGTATTAAAACAATCCTATATATAATTCTATATAGAAATTAATTAAAATAACATTAAAATAAGTAATATTTTTATATTAGTTCTTATTTAGTTTCATTAGTCTTTCTAATTTAATGATATTTTATTACATTAAAACTTAAATACTTGCACCCTTGGGTGTATACTTTAGCTAGTTTATATAATCTTTATTTGACATACCAAAAAAAAGAAAATGCAGAAAAATGCTGCTAACAGAAAAAAAAATTGGGGGGGGTGGGTTATTTCCTATAACTTTAACCTAAAAAAAAGAGGGAACTACTTTGAATGAATTTTATAAATTATTTATTTATTTATTGATCTTCTAGGAAAAAAGACGACTGGGTTAGGGTTAGGGGTTAGTTTAATGGGAAAATAATGGGTAGATTAATTAGCAGATAAAATTAATTCAGAGTGGTTCCTCTTTTTTTATGTTGGAGTTATAAGAAATAACCTTTCTTTTTTTTTTTTCTCCAATAATTTCAATTTTAAGAAATAAAGATTTATATAGTATAATCTCCATTCGATATACCAAAATAATTTTTAAAAATATGCTTCTAATGGGAAAAAAAGAACATTTTTCTCTAGTTTTTATGAGTCTTTCTACTTCTAATATAATATTTTATTACATTAAAACTTAAATACTTGCGCCCTGGTGTGTGTATGTGTGTGTGTGGGGGGGTACTTTACTTAGTTTATATAATCTTTATTTGGTATACAAAAAAAAAAAAAATTAAATAAAAAGAACAGAAAAACGCTGCTAACAGAAAAAAAATGAACATTTTTTTTTTTTTCTCTAATACTTTCTCATCTCTTGTTTCATTTTGAAAATATTTCCATTGCTGTTTAGACATTTTATTCTTCCTAATGTCCTGATGAAGGTTTAAAAAAAAAAAAGAAAAAAGAATGAAACATTTTAACATTAACTTCGACATCTAAAATGAATTTTATCTTTTTGGAATTTTTTCTTATTTTCTACTTCCTACCAGATTTATTTCCATATTTTACTTAATCTTCTATTGTTCTGCACACTTTTCAGATCCTGTGTCAAGTAAATCAAATTCTCTTTTCTAGTCAATGCTTTCCATGTACCACACTCTTGTAATAGTTGTGAATTTTTCTGAATGTAATTTTGCCTGATGATTGCAAAAGTGTGAAGCTATTATGTGTGGCTTTAATTTATTTGTTATGCTATCTGTCTCTGTGGAGGCTGTTTGCATTTCACATAGTGCTAATTAACCCCCCTTGGGAAAGGTATGCATCCAACTATTCTCCCTTTAGCTAAATAAATCATACGGCAGACTGGACTATTATGTGTGGCTTTAATTTCTTTGTTATGCTGTCTCTTCAGACGGTACCCCTCCCCCTCCAACTATTCTCCCTCCAGCTAAATAAATCATAGGGCAGGCTGGACTCTTTAAGCTTAGCTAAGCAACCACTCTAGAAGAAGGAAAAACTCTGAATTCAAACCTGTTAAACTCCAACTATACAATTTTTTGTTTGAAAAATTGGTTTGAAAATCGCATAGGCAAGAAACTGACAGTTACCAAGCACCGTTGATGTTATTTTTTTTTTTTTTTTATTGTTCTTTATCGTTAGGAAAAAAGTTTTTGTGGAAAAAAAAGTTAAGTGATAAAGAATCAACAAATAATGAACTGGTGATGGAATGCACATATGTGTGTAGAAATAAATATATATATATATATATATATATATATATATAATACTAAGAGTTTTATAATTTGCTTGAAGCATTGTGTATATATTGGTTAAGAGGTTGATTTAGAAGGCTATCACAATGCAGGTGTAAAGAAAAAAAATTATCAAAAAAACGGTAACAATGGTGTTGTGTGTTAACCTTTTTTTTTTTAATTTTTGAGATAAAATCTCTTTTATGCCATAACTAGACTACTTCAGTTCCAGTGATCTTTTGAAAAAGAGATTTTATCTCAAATTCAAGAATAAAATACAGGTTAACACACAACACCATTGTTACCATTTTTTAAATTTTTTTTTTTTCTTTACACCTGCATTGTGATAGCCTTCTAAATCAACCTCTTAAATAATATAATACTAATATTATTATTAGAGGAAAAATAAAAGTTCTACCATGGTTTCAATCAAATTGAAATGATTTCTTCAGGACCCTACCCTATGTTAACTAAATCGATGTAATTCCTTATTTAAATTAAAGATATTTTTCAGATAATAATGGTTGAATGCTACGTTATTTTTCTCTCAATATTTGTGTGTGAAAATTGAAAAAAAACAAACAATGTATTGTTCCACACGTGTATTTATTCCTTAATTCTCATTTCTTTATTGTTATCAATTTAATTCTAATTAATATTAACTAAATATACTGAGCACTTTTGGATTATTTACTGATGCTGTTGCGACAGAAAAGTTAAAGCGGCAATTGGATACTATATATATATATATATATATATATATATATATATATATATATAGTGTGTGGGGTTGTCACTATTTCATATTTTACTGGAACGGTGTGCCAAAATGCAGTATTATTGGAAGAGTGCTCAATATAAAAAATAGAGCTATTATATAATAAAATGAATATATAAAGGTTTTACATATCTATTTATTTGATGACAAAGGAACAGTCAATGTTCCTTTGTCATCAAATAAATAGATATGTAAAACCTTTTTATATTTATTTTATTATATATATATATATATATATATATATATATAATTATATATATATAAGGTCAAAACTAGAGACAAACAAATTAAGCCCAATCCATGGAATCTTTATCATCTCTCACTTGTATTTGTCACTTGTCTGAGGAAGCTGAAAATCTCAAAGATGAGAATTTTGGTTGAAATAAATTTATAACTGTTAACATGGACAATATTTAACCTTTTTCTTTATCAATCCTATAAATATTGCTCTGTATATAATTATCAAATTATCATACATGGAGTTCTCCATGTGGACCTCCAAATTTTTAATGTTTTAAAAAGGTCCTGAATAGAATCACTCAGCACCAACTTACCTGGTCATAGATATATATATATATATGATGTGCTTGGTTTGAAAATCACTAACCAAACACCATTGGGTTCATGCCCATGCTACCCTGGCACTCTGGCTGATGAAAAATCGGTTGGGTTCAATCCCAGCTGGAAGTGTCCTGCTAAGTCTAGCTGTACTGAGGAGACATGATACAGTGAAACAGGAGTGTCTGCAAATGACATATATATATATATATATACATATATATATATATATATGTGTGTGTGTCTGTCTGTCTGTGTGTTATCGTTCCTCATAAGCACAAATAAGTAAAAAGTAAAGTCAGCACAGTGTATCGGTATCAGCTGGATAGTGAGGGAGTCTATCCCCTTGTGCTAGTGCAAAACCAGGGAGATTGTTTTTGCGTCTTGGAGTGCCACACCTTCCGGTATCGAACCTGGAACTTTGCAATTCCACACCGGGTTCTCTACCGACTGAGCTAACAAAATGTGTGTTGTTATAATGCTTTTGTGTTGATAGCAAAGTTTTGTCAGTTTGTGACTGACATTTTAAAAACAAATCTCACAGATTATAGGTTTTGAATAGAAGGGCAACATTTGACCAGTGTTCTATTTTCTTTTCTTTTTTTTCTTTTTTTTCTTTTTTCTTTTTTAATAGGTTTAATTATCTGTCATTTCTATTGTTTAAGAATAAAAATAGGAAAATATCTTGAGTGCAATTTTACACATAAAGGTTAAAAAAATCCCCCAAAATGCCAGTTCTGTTAAATATGAATTGAATCCTAAACTCCATGGCTTCATTATTTGTTTCTTATCAACTTGGATAAATGTTGTCTTGTCAAAAATTTGAGAGAGGAAAATATATATATATATATATATATATATATATATATATATATATAGGTCAGACTCTGGCAAGATAAGGGCAGATAACTCTGCGCTCTACACTGGAGCAGGTCTTCCTCCAAGTTGAAATTTTGCTGATAACTGCTGTTCATTTTAACTACAACTATAATTTATTTTGCTTATCAACATCTGTCAATAAGTCGAGTGGAAAGATACTTTTTTTTTTTTTTTTTGCTGCACTTAAATGATTTCTCCCACCCATGTAGACGGTTTAAAGATAATGACACCCCCCTCCCCTTTAACAGAATTCTTGTCCTCCACCCTGCGTTCCTTTTTTTATTTACTATTTTTCTACTTTCTCTTTCGTTTTATTTGTGACAATAAACAACAACCAGAGAAGCTGTAAAAATGGGCTGATTGGTTTTTGTTTTTGTTTGACATTGAAGATGTTTGAATAAGAATCTTTTCTTGATTTATTGTTGAAGTTGCACAATTTAAAAAAAAAAATAAAACCTTACATTATTTGTCTGAGTTTTTGAGATGAGACTTGATAATTTGGATTATTTAGATTTTTTTCAGACTGTTGCTCATCTTTATTGTTATATGCAAAACGTTTCAATTGATGTGTCCTCAGCACTTCTTAGAGGTTCATTGTTCTGCGAAGGCTCCTGATTTCAACATGAAGGCTCCCATGTCCATCAAAGAAACACCTGAAGAAGGCCCGGGGGGCACAATGGCCGAAACATTGTGTATATAACAATAAAGATGAGGACAACAGTTCCTTTTTCGTTGTGTTGACTCTTAATGAATTGCTATGAAAACTTTTTTCCTGATGATGACCTAAGGTTGAAAATACTTGAGACTAATCAAAAAAATAAATAACGCAAAATAAATAATCCTATTTTTCTTATCACTTTTGTTCTCCTTAGAGACTTCACATCTCTGCTACCCTAACATATTGTAAATCCTCTAGTATAGTCCGCCCTTGAGTATAATATGCAGGGGATTTTTAGGGGGCTGTACCTTTGAAAAAAAAATGCATCTGTATAAACATTGCTGGACAGCAAATAGAGACTTGGATATTGCATGGAAAATATTTTTCATTTTTAACCTCGTATATAGTACGCACTATGGATTTTGACCTTTAAATTTTGGGAAAAAAGTGCTGATTATACTTGAGGATTTACAGTAGCTATATATGCTCTATTAATGATATTGAGCACTTAGAAATATAGCCAAAGGGCCGGTTTAGCTCGGTCGGTAGAGCGTCCATCTTGGAACCACAAGTTTCCTGGTTCGATATCGGCCCTTGCCAACTCAGTGGATGAATAGCACAAGGATCTGGTGGTAGGTGTGGCGCTCCAACTTGGACACAAAAACAATCTCCTTGGTCTAGTGCTTGTGACCGATATTAGTCCACCTCAACGACTTATATTAAAGTCTTTCATCTTTGTGTTAAGGTAGCATGGACATGGAGTCAACACCTCGTTACTAATAGTTTTTTTACTATGCGATCTTCAGACCAAATGGGGAAATTGGTTTAGCAGTTTGTTTAAATAGCCAGTGGTCTGGTCCTTTACTGAGGGTGGGGGGACTGGAGTGGACTTGATTTTGATTGGTTAATTGTTATGTGTAGCACGAAATTTACCCGGATACAGTTGTTTATTCAAGCAGAGTGTTCTGTTATCTGCTCTCTTATCTACTGGTCATGGTGATGGCTTTATCTTTTATACAGTTTCCACATAACAGTGAATTGCCTTTCGATTATTGTTGCTTGTTTCATTTTCTCCTGATTTGCAATTAAGACGTGTATTTCTGTTGATAACACTTGACTTTCTTTTTCTTTTTTTTTCGCTATCTCCCCCTCCTCTTTGTTTTAGTATTTTATATAATTTTCTCTCTGTATCCTCCACTAGCCCAATGGGATCACTGGTGGCCATTTTTCAATTTGCTCATTAACAAATTACCCGGTCTGTTGATCTTGTAAACAGAATGTCTAAGAGGAGAGAAACTCCTCACTCTCTTGTCCACCATGTTTATTGTTGAGTGTTGTTAACCACTGGCAATTGTTAACCACTTAATTTGGAACTCTATTAAGAAGGCAGTTAATTAAATTGAATGCACATATACAAAACACATACATGCATACAATTCTGTGTTTGGGATTATCTCTCAAAATCTTTGAGTGACGGGGCTCAGTTTTCATTTCAAATTGTTTTTGTTTTTTACTCCTTTAAAAAATATGAGGATTTGTCTTACTTATGATACAAACCCTCTGACATTGAATTTTTAACTCCCACCCTCTCAGGCAATGTCTTTCAAAAATTAATTTTTACGATGCCCGGACGGTGTTTTCTGTTGCTAGTATAAATAAATGGCAGTTGGTGTGTATGTATGTCCGGAGGAAACTACGAAAATAAAACATTTAATGTCAAAGTAAAGATATATACACATTCACTATCACCAGAGCTTGCTTTTTGAGCAAAAACTGTATAATATCAAAAGATTTTTTTTTTTCTTTCTGTGAAATTGACCATCGTGAAGATTTTAGATTCTCATTCATGGTTACATTTACATCAATTTTATAATTATCACTTGTGTTCATAAGAGAGAGATAGAGACAGTGAGTATCGTATTTGACGGCATATAAGATGCACCCCCATTTCAGCAGGTCAGATTAAGGAAAAAAAGTATTTTGTGTATTTAAGCATATATATCGCTCAGAACATTAACCTCCTAGAACAGAGACGTGCAACCAAACAAATACCCTCCATCAGGCATCTACCATATTCTGAACGTCTTGCTGCCCTGGGAATGAATTCGTTGAAACTTCAGCGTCTGGCAACTGACCTGGTAAACGCTCATAAGGTCATTAATCATCTTAACAACAGCAACCTTGAGCACCTTTTTGATCTCCATCTTTCTAACACGTGGGCATGCCTACAAAGTCAGAAAACAGCATTGCTCACATGACTTTCGGAAACATTTTTTCACGCTCAGAATTGTCGAGGCATGGAATAAGCTGCCCACATCTGTTGTAGGCTGCCGAAACACTGCATCTTTCAAGGCCTCCATGCTTCCTGTAGTCCGCCAACACCATACCTGATGCCCCTCTCCACACACATATGCATACACACATGCATATTATTACTGTAAACTGTTCATGTTCCTGACACTAATACATTATTCTGTGTACTTGACATGAGACTTTGATGAGTTGTGGTGCACCTGAGCACTGTACACAATAAATTTCATTATTATTATTATTATATTGTTGAAAACAGTCTAGCTGTGCATTACACAAGCAGAAACATAGCTGTATAAAAGCACTTTGGCAGTTTAGGGTAGGTAAAAGTACTGAACGTAAGCTGGGTTAGTGAGCATCATAGAGAAGATTAGCCTAGGGCTACGGGAGGTCTCAAACTTCACCTACAATGTATAAGACGCAGGGCAAATTTTTGAGCCAAAATTTTGGGGAAAAAAGTGTTGTATATGCCATCAAATATGGTATGTGTGAATGAATGAATGGTGGAAATACATCTGACATTGGGCTGAAAAGGCTGAGGACTCCTTTATTTACATAAATAGGATTAGAGACAAAAAGGGGGGGAATAAATCTCAAAGAATTCTTCCTCTTTTATATCTATATAGCAAGACTAAGAATAGACTCTTCCATTTTTAAACAAAACTTTATTTAATAATCTGAGAAGACATGACAAAAAAAGACTTTCAAGCAACAAATTTTATTTAAGAAATTCAAGGAATTTTTAAAATGTAAATTATAACATATTGACACACATGTTGGATCAATTTGGCGGTATTTATTTATAAAAAATAATAATTTACACACACAAGCTCACACACACACACATATATATATATATATATATATATATATATATATGAAATGGTGAAGGCCGACAATCAGTTTAAAATAAACGAGAAATTCTGGGGAAGCCTGCTAGTGTAATAGTTAGAGTGTCAGCCTGACAGGTAGGGTTCGAATCACGCACAAAGCACTGCCCTGTCTATAGCTCTGCTGATGAGGCCTAATAGGCTGAAATGTACATACAGAGATCGACTTTTTCCCGATTTGTTTACGCTTTACATTTAAACCAATATGCACACCTAATTCATTTAATTATAATTAATTAATGAATTAGGTATGACTTTAATTAAGCACATATATATATATATTGGTTATACCATCACTCAGATACACATGTATATGTTAATATTTTTCATTTTTATCCTGTTATATATAATTATTTACTAAACTTAGCTTGGATGTGACAGACGGCCAGAAATATGGGGTGCTTAATGAGAATCAAACTCATTAACAATGGTCTGCAAAGCGAGACTGCTAACCATTACACCACTCAACAGGTGCCCTATTATGTGTATGTGTGTGTGCGTGCGTCTGTGCCTGGTGCCGGCATGTGTAAATAGATTATATAGACCAGCGGTCCCCAATCACTGGGTCACGGGCCATTAGGTACCGCACAGAACGTTTTAATTTTTTTTTTTATTGATTATCAGTCTAAATGTTGATGTTTTATTTTGAAAAGTGACTTCTGTGCCTCTTGACAGGTCTTGGTCACGTGATAGGTCACCAGCCATTTGACATAAGACCACTGCGGATGATTTATTATTAGATTATGTCATTAACGATTATCAAGCAAATGTAGGCCGGTCCGTGAAAATATTGTCTTAGATGAAACTGGTCCATAGTGCAAAAAAGTTTGGAGACTGCTGATATAGACAATGCTATCATTCATGTATACTTATATAAATATACCGCCCTGTCGGTGGGGCATTAGAATGCACCTCTGCAGAGGAGTAAGACTCCCCCAACGGGGCCACCTGTTGGTGGCGACCCGTGATGCTTAAGGATAGAACCCAGGTGGATGAGCAGTTCATGACTTGCAATACTCCACTTTGGCCCTATCTTGGGCTAGACAGGCAGTCAGAGAGGCCCCCTCCAATCAATCGGCTGGTCACATCAAGCCCTAGCACCTATATGATTTTCCCAACCCTATTGCCCTTATGGCCATCCCCAACCCCTTTTTTATCATATGGGTGCTAGAAGGCAGTGACTAAGGGTCTACATGTCCTGGGAATGACGTTAAACTCTATCTGATGGTGAGGTTCCAGTTTTGGAGGTTTGGGGAATGTGGAGCACCCCTTCATCACCATTGCTCCCTGGTCAACTCTGACCCGGAGTGGTAGTACCTGTTAGGGTCCCATCTATAGGTTAAATAGAAAAATGTATTTATAAAAAAATTGTATTATCCATTAAGAACTGATTTATTTCAAAACTTTATCGGGATTAAATGACCCACTGAGGTTGATATGCCGTAAAACAAAACAAAACCAATTATATAAATATAATAAAGCAACAACCTTTATTTAATGGCTTAAGCAATTCAAGGAATTTTTAAGATGTAAATTATAACTTCTCTTGTATTTTAAGTATTTAAAAGGTTTATTCTGACACATGGTCATTTATTTCTGAGCATTACTATATAAGTAAGAGTGGCCTATTGTCGGTAACAGTTGGACAGTGCACGAGTCTATCCCCTTTTCGATAGCACTAGACTTGGGAGATTGTTTTTGCTGAGGTGGAGTGCCACATCTACCGTCAGTTCCCCACTTTACTGCACAGATGAGATTACCCAATTTGTGCTACTCATACACTGAGTTGGCAGGGACCAGTATCAAGCTCAGAACTAAATGGATGCTCTGCCAACTGAGCTAAACTGGCCCCTTAATTATCAAACTCGACCCTATTTCTGCTCAGGTGAGAAGCATTGACTATTATAATTTTGAATGTACAATGAATGCAATTCCCTAACCTCTAGGCATAAAATAACCCCAGATTGGTTGACATGTTAAGATTAATCAGTTGCTAGTAATGATTATTATATTATATAATGATTATAATTTCTATTCTAATTTCTCTTTCAAGCGTGAATATTCTTTATCACCTGCTAAGAGATAAATGATTTCACAGATCTGAAATCCATGGTACAAAGTTGGGTTGAAAGGAAAGTAGTATGCGCCACCTTCTCAAGGGAATGGAAATCATATGCAAGGGGGGGGGGGTTATACTTCACCACCTCTACTCTCTTTGATGGTGGTGGTGTTGGGGGGGTGCAGAAGTAGTAGCACCTGCTAGGTTTTACTGATATTGCCTTCAATAAATGAGAGAAGTAAAAAATTTCCAAGAGGTAGAAGAGAAAGAAAAAAAAAACTTGGAAAATTAGGGGTTGAAGAATTGGAGATATACATGTCTGTGTGTGTGTGTGTGTGTGTAATATATATATATATATATATATATATATATATATATATATATATATATATATATATATATGAAGATAGGATGGTTGGAGTAAAATCCGACAGTGTGAGGTGAGGTAAAAGGAAAAGTGAACAAAAATAATGACTCGAACAAGTCCAAGTAGGAGAGAAATATTTTGTCCTTCTGACCAATGACAAGGTCATATATATATATATATATATATATATATATATATACACACACAGACACACACACACAGTGTGTATGTGTATGTATGTACGCGTGTGTGTATATATATATATATTTGTGTGTGTATGCATAATCGTGTATGAGTGTGTATATATACACATGTACATATAGATGCACACACACACACACACACACACACAGGATCATGAGGCTGTTTCCATTTCACTCTGTGCTAAATTATTTTTATACTCAGCCTCCTATCCATAATACCAACACCTTGGACAAAATGTAATAAATATCTCTTTGCATCTCTTTGACAATATCTACTTAAAGATGAAACATAATGTGATTTATATAATCAGTCATGCAATCTGGTCTTTCTTGTAAACAATAGGAATTCCATTGTTATGATAATAATGGAGATTCGCTTCCGGTTTTTGTCTGTAACAAAAATTATGTCACTGCTTACGTCACATTACCCAAAATCATCATAACATAAAATAACTACACTCAAAATTTGAACATGCAACATTAGACAGTCCTCATTGTTTTTTTAAAACAAGTTTTAATAAATACATGACTGCTATTATATATCTATATATAGTCTGTTTTATTTTAATACATATTAGTTTACATTTCAAATTGTTTTATTTTTTAATCCTTTAATGAATTTGATGATTTTACTTACTTAGGGTACAAACTCGCTGACATTGAATTTTTTACTGCCACTCCTCAGGCAATATGTTTCAAAAATCTATTTTTACATCGCCCGGGGGTGGGGGTTATTTTGTACTAGTGATAATGATGGAAATATTACTTGACTTTGGTGATCTGACTGGAAAAAGTGTTTTCAATTATGACTTTACTGTAAATCACCTAAACTATTTTGAGAGGCAAACTGTCTCTTGTTGATATACCACTGTCATTTTGTTTGTTCTGCTCCCCTTTTCTCCTTTGGAGTGGTTGTACCTGTTATTGTTCCATTTATGTGCTGCCCTGTCGGCTGGGATGTTACAATGCACCAACTGTGGGTAAGACTTCGCCAATGGGGCCACCTGTTGGCCGTTGGTGGTGATGCTTAAGAATAGAACCCAGGTGTTTGAGCAGTCCACGACTTGCAATACTCCACTTTGGCCTTTACTTAGGCTAGATGGGCGTTCGGAGAGGCCCCCTCCAATCAATCGGCTGTTCATATCAAGCCCTAGCACCTATATGATTGCCCCAACCCTTTTTATCATATAGGTGCTAGAAGTCGGTGACTGAAGGTCTACATATCCTGGGATTGACGTTAAACTCTATCTGATGGTGAGCTTCCGGGTTTGGGGGAATGTGGAGCACCCCTTCATCACCATTGCTCCCTGGTCCACTCTAACCCAGAGTGGTAGTACCTGTTAGGATCCCATCTATGGGTTAAGTAGAAAAATGTATTTATAAAAAAAATTGAGTATCCATTAAGAATGACTTTATTTCAAAACTTTATCGGCATTAAATGGCCCACTGAGGTTTATATGCCACAAACCGAACCGAACCGAACCGAACCGAACCGAACTGAACCATTTCTGTGTTAGAGCAAAAAATGAGTTTAGAATTTTTTTTTTAATTTGAATACTCAACAAGAATGAATAAAGCAAAAACATCTTCAGCATAAAATAACCCAACAGGGTTGGTATGCCATAAAATCCAACCAATCAACCTTCTCTCCTATGGATTTCGGATTTTTAACCATCAGTTTTCTCTTTTTAAATACTCCTATGAGCATATATATATATATATATATATATATATATATATATAAACAAGGTTTGTTTTGAATGGCTTTTTGCCGATAATTTTTTGGAGAATAAGTGCTTAATTGGAGTCGTACCTAATTTAGAAATTAATTAATTAATAATGAATTAGGCATACATTTAATAGGTATTCCCGCTTAATTCATTATTAATTAATTAATTTCTAAATTAGGTACGACTCCAATTAAGCACTTATTCTCCATATATATATATATATATATATATAGCTCAGTTGGTAGAGCATCAGCTTAGAAACCATGAGGTTCCCGGTTTGATACTGGCCCTCGCCAACTCAGCACTTGAGTAGCACAGGGATATGTGCAGTAAGGTGGGGAGCTGATGGTATGGCACTCCGCCTCAGACACAAAACAATCTCCTTGGTCTAGCACTAGTGAAAAGGGTATAGACTCCCTCGCTATTTGGCTGATACTTGATTCTTTAAGCAATTTATTTTACAAGCCAAATACTACAGACCATCCCCCCCCCAAAAAAAAAAGAATCAAAATGCCTCTCTTCAATTCTATTCCAAACCAATATGGGCAAGATGCGGTGGTGCATCTTGGTTCCCGAGCCATTACAAGGACAGTCCTGTTCGCTACAAAACAAATGACGTTTGCTGCATCCATGATCAATGCCTATTTTGTCATTTTCATTTTTGTTTTTTCCACCATCCATTTTAGAATTTTTCCTAAGACCTGCCCCCCCCCCCACCTCATTTTCTACCCGACATTCCAGTATCTGACTGGAGACCATCTTTTCTTCCACCACCCCCCACCATTTGCTATGGTTACTTCTCTAGCAAAGACTGTGTGTGTGTCCATCACGGGTAGCGATTGGCCGCAGAAAGTCCAGCATTTCTGATCCCCCCACCACCCCCCCAAAAAACGGTAGCCATGTCGGGGACACAAGGGCATTTACCAAATCAGCTCTTCCTTATGTTACTTCCTCTCACCCCTGCAAAGTGTAGACGACGCCCAGCATCCGTTTTGACTGCTACTCTACCAACTGCTGCTGCTGCCGCCATCCTTGCTCAGGTAAATTTACTGCAATCACAAGGTTGATTATATGAGTAGCCAATCGCTTCTTTTTTTTTTTTTCTTTTTCTTTTTCTTTTTTTTTTCTTTATATATTTCCACCCTCACCTTTCCTCGTTTTTGTCAGCTGGCCGTTAGTAACTGTAGGGCTTACTGTCCTTGTTTTGGCTTGTTAAAATCAATTTTTTTCTTTTTCTTTACCATTCTATCTTCTTTCAATCGTGAAGCTGCTAACAGATGGATAATGGCAACAACGAAAGCATTGCAATTGCCCTGCCTTCGTTTTGTCTACATTTTGATGATTTCCAACCCCTAACCTGGCAGTATCTTTTGAGAAATCTAATTCGATATCAAATGAGTAGATATCAGCAAATGCATAAACGGATTCGTTTTTCTAGAAATTTTATCTTTTCTCTCTACATCTGCTCTGTGTAGTTAGTGGCATATCAGCAATAATGTGTGTGTCTGTGTGAGAGTGTCTGCTGTAATATTCTACAATTTTCAATTGGTATTAAAAGTCTTCAGTATATTTTAGCAGCTCTCATAAGTTAAGTATTGGTATTTTTGGTTGTAGCATTGTTAGTAATATTTTGTCTTATATATATATGTATATATATATTAATGATGGCTAGAATGATTATATAGCAGTTTTTATTTAGTGAATAAGTAAATATAATTAACACTTTATACTTATAGAGACATTCTTATGCGATAATGTTACCTGTGTGGGTGTCTCTCTCTCTTTTATCTATCTATCTGTCTATATATATATATATATATATATATATATATATATATATATTATATATACACACACACACACACACACACACACATATACGAATACAAGGGGGCAAAAAAATAATTTTGTAATTTTTTAATCTTTTTTTTTTTTTCCTTTCTTTTTTTCTTTTTTTTTTCTTTTCATTCTTTTTTTTTTTTTTCTTTTTCATTCTTTTTTTTTTTTTTTTTTTTTTTTTCTTTTTCATTCTTTTTTTTTTTTTCTTTTTCATTCTTTTTTTTTCTTTTCATTCTTTTTTTTTTTCTTTTTCATTTTTTTTTTTTTTTTTTTTTTTTTTTTTTTTTCTTTTTCTTTTTCATTCTTTTTTTTCTTTTCATTCTTTTTTTTTTTTCTTTTTCCTTTCTTTTTCTTTTTCTTTTTTCTTTTTCCTTTTCCTTTTTTTTCTTTTTCCTTTTTTCTTTTTCATTCTTTTTTTTTCTTTTTTTCTTTTTTTTACTTTTTTTTTTTTTTTTTTTTTTTTAAATTTAAATCTTTTTATTTTTTAAATTTAATTTTTATTTTTTTATTTTTTCTTAGTATGCTAAATAGAGCTTGTATAAGATTATGATATTTACTGTAATAATTTATATTCGCAAATATGGCTCATACCATTTGCAATTTTTCAAATAAGGTTTACTTGAAAATTGAATAGGAGTATGTAACAAACCAGAACAGGGAATGTATTATACGACATACACATATATACATACATACATACATACATATATGTTGTCGTTGTGTAGTCCACGTATGCTTCTTTTCAGTCAACCAGTCTATAAAAAAATTCCTTGTTAAAGACGGATCATTCCCTCGAAATATTGTATGATATAAAATGAGACTTGGCACATAACATCTAACCCAGTTTCTCATTTATTTTACACATTACCTATTCTTCACACTAAATCCCAAAAATATATATTATAGACACACACACACTTTCAGTAATTTAATTGATGTACTGTTTTTATGTAATGATTAAAAAGAAAAATTTATCTTAGAAAATTTAAAAAGAAAATTAAAGTTGAATCTCATTTTCAAGTTTAAAAAAATCCCCCAAATCGAAAGTAATCTGCAATTCACTTCGTTTACTTGCTTTCTTGTTAACTATGGATTCCTAGGCTCATAGGCAAATCTTGAAATTTGACATGGAAACTGCTTTTACCTCAAGGCGTGTTTCAGTAGTATTTGTTGCTAGAGAGACCCACTCCCAGAGGTGCTCGGAACATTTTAGCTTACAATTAATCAGGAAGGCCTAATTTGTCCAAAAAAGCAAATAAAATTGTCACCCTGAAGAGTATCCTTTTTGTGTGTGGTGGAGGTGGTGGTTGGAGGGGGGATTCCTTGGGGAGAAAATTACTTAGGACATATTCTATCAACCTACACCTTCTTTAATGGGCAAATCATTGTGAAGATTGGTGCATAAACTCTCTTGACCTCAAGGAGAAATGTAGGGGAAGGACACAACAAATCTTTTGGGGTGGGGGTGGGATTGCCTGGAACATTAATTTAAAATTGATCATGAAGGTCTAATTCACCCAGAAACCAGATAAAATTGCCATCGACAGGAGTCCCTCCTTCCTCGTCCTTATATAACGAGACTCAATCATATGGAAAGCAAATAGAATGAATTTTTGTTTAACAAAATTTGTTTTTTTTATCCCCGGTAATGCCAGGTTCTCCTGCTAGTATGTGTATGTATATGTACTGATATTAAATATATTTATGTGTATACATATACACACACATGCACACACGCAAATGCATGATAATGAGTAGAAGTAGTATTCTGCTAAAAGTAGTGTGTATTGGTCGTGCGTATTTGCTAGTTGTGCTACTGTGTACACGTCTTGGTAGTGCATATAAGCAATTAGAACAGTCTGATGTGTTTATCATTTGTGATGGTCTCCAAACTGAAATGAATATTCCTGTTGAGCCACCCCAAAAGATTATTGTGGATGATTCTCGATTTAAATAACCATTTTTTATAATTTAATTTTGTTTCCAGGTTTTTTTATGTCATTCAGATATCTTGATTTTGCATATGTGATATATATATAATAAGATAGTATAAAATAACATAATATATTAATGATATATTATTGTATATATTATTAATATATATATATATATATATATATATATATATATATATATATATATATATATATATATAAAATCAATATATATATATATTATATTATGTAATATAATGCATAATATATATTGTATATATATTATGTGATATTATATATTATATTATGTAATATCATACATTATGTATATATATATATTATGTAATATATATTATGTAATATTATTATTATATTATGTAATATCATATATTATATATATATTATATTATGTATTATATTAATATCATATATTATATTATGTAATATCATATATTATATTATGCAATATCATTATATTATGTAATATCATTTATATTATATATATTATATAATATTATTTATATTTATATTGTATAATATTATTTAGGTAATATATATCATGTATATTATTAATATCATTTTTTTTTCTATGTCATTCAGACATCTTAATTTTGCATACGTGATATATATAAACCGCATAATCAATAATTTGTGTTTAATATAAAATCAATGTTTTTTTTTTCTCTTTTTTTTTTTTTTTTTTTAATTTATTTTTTTTAGCATCACTAAAAGCTTGTTGGCAGGTAGTAGCTATCTATTCATGTATGCACAGCAGACCTTCACACCTTCTCGTGGAATACGTCTCTCAATAAACATCCACTTAAGTGACAAACGATTTTATTCGCTATCTTATTGTAATGTCTCTATTCACTTAGCAGGAAATTCGCTGTTGATGTTACGTTTAATGTTCAAATCAATTTTTCTTCTGCAAAAATCTTGCATGAAATGAAGAAAAAAACGAAAATGATAAAGCAATGATTTACTTATCTATAAATAGACACACACACACATACATACATACATACACACAGACATACACTGTGGCAAAATTTTAGAATTTTAGGTTACAGTTAATGTGCATCTCTCTCTATCTCTCTCTCTCTGTATCTCTCTCTCTCTGTATCTCTCTCTCTCTGTATCTCTATCTATCTATCTCTCTCTGTATCTCTATCTATCTATCTCTCTCTGTATCTCTATCTATCTCTCTCTGTATCTCTATCTATCTCTCTCTCTCTGTATCTCTCTCTCTCTCTACAATATATATATATATATATATATATATATATCTTTATCTCTCTCTCTCTCTCTCTTTATCTATCTTTATTCATTTCTCTCTTTTTCTATTCATTTCTCTCTCTTTATCTCTCTCTCTTTATCTCTCTCTCTCTCTCTTTATCTCTCTTTCTTTATTCATTTCTCTCTCTTTCTCTATCTATCTTTCTCTATCTTTCCATCTATCCCTCTTTCTCTATACATCAGTACCTGTCATAATTTAAAGAGATTTAAGTAGAATCTCTATCACGAAGATAGATATGTTACTTAACCTTTATTATATATTATTATTATTATCATAAGTTCTTATATACTAAATGACTCCTGCATCGGTTGATTTTTCATTGTAACAGCAGTCCACAATGATACTATTACTTCTATTTAGGAAAGAGGGAAGGGTTCTAATTAGCATTTCATGATTAATAGAAGTCCATGATGATATTGATGCTTCTATCTAGGAAGGTGTGAAGGATTCTAATTAACACTTCATAGTTATGGAGTGCTAATTAGAGGATACCGACACTTTTCTTTAGGAAGGTGTGAAGGATTCTAATTAGTCCATGATGATACTGATGCTTCTATTTAAGGATCCATGGATTCTAATTAGTGTTTCATAGTTATCCGTCCATGATGATACTGATGCTTCTATTTAAGGATCCATGGATTCTAATTAGTGTTTCATAGTTATCCGTCCATGATGATACTGATGCTTCTATTTAAGGATCCATGGATTCTAATTAGTGTTTCATAGTTATCCGTCCATGATGATACTGATGCTTCTATTTAAGGATCCATGGATTCTAATTAGTGTTTCATAGTTATCCGTCCATGATGATACTGATGCTTCTATTTAAGGATCCATGGATTCTAATTAGTGTTTCATAGTTATCCGTCCATGATGATACTGATGCTTCTATTTAAGGATCCATGGATTCTAATTAGTGTTTCATAGTTGTCCGTCCATGATGATACTGATGCTTCTATTTAAGGATCCATGGATTCTAATTAGTGTTTCATAGTTGTCCGTCCATGATGATACTGATGCTTCTATTTAAGGATCCATGGATTCTAATTAGTGTTTCATAGTTGTCCGTCCATGATACTGATGCTTCTATTTAAGGATCCATGGATTCTAATTAGTGTTTCATAGTTATCCGTCCATGATGATACTGATGCTTCTATTTAAGGATCCATGGATTCTAATTAGTGTTTCATAGTTATCCGTCCATGATGATACTGATACTTCTATTTAGAAAGGAGTGACGGATTTTGATTGGCATTATATAGTTAACAGTGGTCCATGATGATACTGATGCTTCTATCTAAATATACACTGATTCATAGTTATGTCAAGAATTTGGATGATTTATTTAAAAAAGATGATAGTAAATAAAATGATCATTCTGTTCTAAATTGAACTGAAAATTGTTGGTTAAATCCAACTTAACGGACCTAAATTCAACCATTGTATGTCACCCCGCCGAAAGAAAAAAAATACTAAAAATCAAGGAATTAACCGAATTTAATGAAATTTTCAGTGTTGATACATTAATGAATAAAAGATATAATGCACCAGTTATTTTACTATTGTAAGCTTCTTTCTTGTGCGTATGTATTTACCCAACCCCTCCACACAAGCAGGATGCAAAACGGTCAATTTTTAAGTGGAGTATACCAGCGGCCGGTTTAGCTCTGTCGGTAGAGTGTTCGGCTAGGAATCACAAGGTTCTTGGTTCGATACCGGCCCCCGCCAACTCAGCATATGAGTAGCACAGGGATCTTGTGCGGTAAAGTGAGGAGCTGATGGTAGGTGTGGCACTCCACCTCATATGCTAGAATAATCTCCTTGGTCTAGCGCTAGTGAAAAGGGGATAGACTCCCTCGCTGTCTGGCTGATACCGACATTAGGCTGCCCCAACCACCACCACCACCATACCAGGTTTGAATTCAGTTTTCTTTATCCTAAACCATTTGCCGTAGCAAGGTTTAAAGAGCCAAGTCTGCCTTCCTATTTATCCATAGCTTGAGGGAGAATAATTGGGTTCATACCTTTCCCAAGGGTATTAGCATTATGTGAAATGTTAATTCTGAACCACATATCTTTGAGAATCTGTGTTATGCCTCAAACATAGGTGACATACGATGGTTGAATTTAGGTCCATTAAGTTCGATTTAATCCATGGGTCATATTTGGTGGCATATAACCCTCCCCTTCTCTCTTTTCAGCAAAACACTTTAGGCCTTGGGCTTGACAGGTGGTCTGAGAGACCTCCTCCAATCAATCAGCTGGTACTATCAAGCCCTAGCACCTATATGATTGCCCCAACCCTATTGCCCTTATGGCAACCCCCAACCCTTTTTATCATATATGTGCTAGAAGTATAATTTAATTGCAGTCTCCCATGTCTATAACCTTGCTGATGAGACCTAATAGGATTGACATTTTCTCTATTTGTTTAGCCTTACATTTGAACATATATGCCCGCCTAAATTCATTAATTATTAACTAAGTACTATCAAGCCCTAGCACCTATATGATTGCCCCAACCCTATTGCCCTTATGGCAACCCCCAACCCTTTTTATCATATATGTGCTAGAAGTATAATTTAATTGCATAGAAAATAATCTGCTACCATATTGATTTCATGCTCTTTTAATGGTAGCAGATTATTTTCCATGCAATTAAATATATACAAAAAATAATATTTATTTATTATTATTAATATTGAGCACTCTCCTAATAATACTGTATATATTGGCTTACTATTGTCTCATCAAGTGAGATAGTGTTAACCATACAGTGTGTTTTTTATATATATATATATTGGAGGATATGTGCTTGCCCACCTAAATTCATTAATTATCAACTAATTAATTTTCAAAATTAGGTATGACTTCAATTAAGCACATATCCTCCAAAAATTGTCGGCTTAAAGCCATATATAAAAATAAACACATTTGTTTGTTTACTTAACCTCATATATATATATATATATATATATATATATATATATATATATTCTTTTACAAACTGAAAAATTTAATTTAATTTCAGCAAGATCTGAATTCTGAAAGAACTTTATTCACTGCATTTTACAGGATATTTTTGGTTAAAAATCTTTCTATCTTTTTTATAATTTATCTAAATTGATTTATTTTTTATTTTTGAGATGAGGCTTAATAATTTGTATTATTTGGACTATTGTCCTCATCTTTGTTGTTATCTACACAACGTTGTGGCCAATGTCCCCTCCGGCCTTCATCAGGTGTTTCTTTTCAAACTCAGGAGCCTTCATGGAACTTCACACCGAACCCTTTATTTAATCCATTGGAGTAGACTGTTGTCATTCCATTAACCATGACCAGGTACAAGTGTTAAGTTGTTTTAAGTATTCTATGTTATTATTGCTCTTGGCCAGGATTGAACCTGCAACCTAGAGATGACTGTCAGTTAGAACTGTATTAACTCCACCCTTATATCCATTGCACCATGTGTCCAACTGATTTTTTTTTCTTTTTATTCGTTGCAGACTAGAGATGATTTTCTTGGACTGGTGGAAATCCCCCTCAATCACACAAGCATCCTCACGGAGAGGCCTGACCGCAGCATCCCTACAAAAGATTACATCTTACGACCTCGAAGGTTTGTAACATAGTCACAATTACAAAATCAGTTTCCAATGATGTTTTGGTTAACTCAAAATCTTTCCCTCCTACACCTAAATGATTTGGTTATCTGCAACATTTTAAACGGTTCCAGTTACCAAAGAACTCTTATTTTTGCAGTCATTCTTGGCATTTATCAAGACCAGGTTCTAGTTCTTTACTTTGGCACTGTATTAGTAATTCAAGACAATATAAAGATGGCAACAAAAGCAGCTGATTTTGTATGGCTTACCATGAAGGATTTCTCTTGGAATTTCCTAATTATAAAAACCAAATCCCATGACCTAAGATAAAATAAATATATATATATCTTTTCAATTCATGTTAATTTCACGTTGGGCAATTAAGCGATGCAAGGCCATTTGGAATGTTTCATTTTTAAAATTGGGTGAAATAAAATGGGACAAATAAGAAATTTGTGATTAAGTGATGCCAGATAATCTGGATTTACATTTTTGTATTACATCTTGAACAATTTGGACAGTGTCATTTTTAACCAGAGTGTGTTACAGGATGATAACAACCAGAAGATTTAGGAACAAGCATATTAATATATATATATATATATATATATATATATATATATATAAAAGGAATGACTTACCAGTAAAAATATTTTGTTAATAAGTGTTACTCGGATAAGTCAGCGTTATAACAAATATAAAGTGCTCAATACGTAAGTTGAGCGGATTTATTATTATAGTGTGTTAGCCGTTATCTTGATTAATTCAGTGGATTTAACACTGACGATCCTTATGGTGAAACTCGAGTTGGTTATTTTTGTACACACTAAAATAATATGTATGTATATATGTACAAAATAGAAACAAATCACTGATCTGACTAGAGATGTGCACTTTTTAAAAATGTATAGACAAAAAATGCAGATGAATAAATAAAGATGATTGCAATGGAAGATTAGATATATAAATAGTTTTAATCATAATCAAACATTTAGAAATGAATAATATTTTTTTATTCTATTCATTCCTTTGTTTAGAAATGAAACAAATTTCCACATTAAATAATCCATAGGGTGTTGATATGCCATTAAATAAACTAATCCTTATTCTCTGCTGTTTCTTTCACTACACTCTCTTTTAATCGTACTCTTTTTTTTCTTTCTTCATTTCTTCATTTGTTTCTGCTTTTGTTTTCTTTCATCTAAATTTCTTCTTCATTCATAATCACCAAGAGGACAAAAGTTAATCCTATTGTTTTTCACACAATCATTACATTTTTTTAAAAAATTTTTTTACCCCCATTTTGTCCCCCGCCCTGTCGGCTGAGGTGTTAGAATGCACCGACTGTACCTCTGCAGAGGGGTAAGACTCACCCAAAGGGGCCACCTGTTGGCCGTGGGTGGCGACCCGTGATGCTTAAGGATAGAGCCCAGGTGGATGAGCAGTTCATGACTTGCAATACTCCACTTTGATCCTATCTTGGGCTAGACGGGCGGTCGGAGAGGCCCCTTCCAATCAATCGGCTGATCACGTCAATCCCTAGCACCTATGATTTTCCCAACCCTATTGCCCTAATGGCAAGCCCTAACCCCTTTTTATCATATGGGTGCTAGAAGGCGGTGACTGAGGGTCTACATGTCCTGGGAATGACATTAAACTCTATCTGATGGTGAGGTTCCAGTTTTGGAGGTTTGAGGAATGTGGGGCACCCCTTCATCACCATTGCTCCCTGGTCCACTCTGACCCGGAGTGGTAGTACCTGTTAGGGTACCATCTATGGGTTAAATAGAAAAATGAGTTCAAAAACAAAATTGTATTATGCATTAAGAATGAATTTATTTCACAACTTTATCGGCTCTAAATGACCCACCGAGGTTGATATGCCACAAACCAAACCAAACCATTTTGTCCCATTTTTTTCTGCTTGTAATGCTCTTCTTTGCAAAAGCTTTTAAGCTAAATCTCCCTATATTTCAATTTGATTTTCCTTCACCTAAACAAGCCAAGTCTTTGCTTCATTTAAACAAAGTTTTTTTTTATGTTTGTCTAAACAAATTCTATGCTTTGTCTAAACAGAGGAGTTATTTCCTTTTCTAAAGAAACTCTTTTCTTTGTCTAAAATATCAAGTTTTTTGCTTTGTCTTAAAGAATAAATACCTTGCTTCATCAAAAAGAACGAATACTTTGCTTTGTCTAAAAGAACGAATACTTTGCTTTGTCTAAAAGAACGAATACTTAGCTTTGTCTAAAAGAACGAAAGCTTTGCTTTGTCTAAAAGAACGAATGCTTTGCTTTGTCTAAAATGACAAATACTTTGCTTCGTCTAGACCAACAAAAACTTTGCTTCATCTAAAAAAAAATCCCTTTGTTGATATCTGAAACAAAAATGAGAATTGTTAATTTCTAACCTGAACGGAGATGTTATTCTTTACTTTTCCTTTTATAGTAAAACCTCTGAAGAATGTGTCTTATTTATGTCTGAACTTTTGGATGTCAAATAATTTATTTTTTTATTATTTTTGTCACATTATTTTTCCAATATCAAAAAGTATCAAATCTGCTTAGGATGAAAAAACTGAAAGCTTAAAAAAAAAGAACTTAATCTTACTGGTCCATTGAAAATCTCTCTCTTTGCATTTTGTAACAGCACAAGGTCTCGTGTCCGTGGCCACTTGTGGATTTACCTGGCATATTATGTACCGGAAGATGAGGTTGACACGGAAAGTCAAGAAGATACTTCTTCTGCACAATCTGAGGTAAGTAGTCCCTGCCCCCAGGGCAGACTGATAGTCAAGAGTATGAATGCCTTTTTAGATACTCATTTGTAACAATGAATATTATACTCCCAAAAATAGTATCCATATATTATTACAAGAGTCATTCAATAAATAAGGTGAATTTTGCTGCCTAAGGTGTTGGTTATATCAGTACTGCTGTATGGCTGCACCACTTGGACCCTAACGAAGCGCCTTGAGAATAAGCTAGATGGAAGCTGCTCAAGAATGCTGCATGCAGCTTGAACAAGTCGTGGAAATGGCACCCCACAAGGAAGCAGCTGTATGGCCACCTGCCCCCCCCCATCTATAACATATAGTATAACATAAAAAATTGTGTCTTTCAAATAAAACTAAAGGGTTTAACTTCAAATTTAATAAAATAAAATCCATTTTATAATGTGCATAATTGCTGGGTAGGGCAACAGATGAAGAACTGCAAAGTTAAACAAGTCAGAAGCCACGCATATAGCTGGTGCCAGATGCACAATAACATTAGTGGGTGAACACTTGACTAGATTGCACAAGCTGTTATGCTGGGATAGGTTGTAACCATTGTACCCTATAAATTTATAATTTTTACCTACATAGGGTAAAATAAAAAAAATGTTGATATTACTATATTTTTCATGTTGCCCCCCCATAATTATTATTATTATTATTGAATTCACCCCCACCCCCTGTGGGGCATCACTGGATTAAAGGATCAAATGTATAACCGGAGTTAATTTTTTTTTTTTTTTTTAAATGTCTGTATCTGAAAAACATTTACATATCAATGTATAAAGTAAGTAAAGTCGTCAGGGTGGCTTAAAGTCGGTATCGGCCAATCAGCAAGGGAGTCAGTCCCCTTTTCACTAGCGCTAGACCAAGGAGATTGTTTTTGCCTCTGAGGTGGAGCGCCACACCTCCTTATTTTACCGCACAGATATCGAACTAGGAACCTTGTGGTTTCTAGCCGAACACTCTACCGACTAAGCTAACCTGCACATACAAAACCACAACAATTGGAACATAAAATACAGAAAATTAGAATATACATCTTCACAAGTAAAAAAAAAAAAAAATCAAATTTCAAAAGTATGACGTCACAAACATGACCAACCATAAAATTTATTAAAATCATGAGTTTGCATGTACCCATGAACTGGTGTATTTAACAAATACAAAAAGAGGAATTTGAAAAACAAAAATCAGTGAAAATAGCAAGATCATACTAGTGAGACCGGGTATCAGATTAACTAGGCAAAGAAATGCTGAAATAAATTTATATCTACACCAAGGTATCTATTTATTCATAATACTCTGTATATTTAAAAATATGTATGCACATCTTTATATGTACATTTGAGTTCTCTATTTTGGTTGAATCCTATCAAGGAAACGCTTGATATCATCTACACACACACACACATACATGCATACATACATACATATATATATATATATATATATATATATATATATATATATATATAGACTTTGAAATAAGAAATACTTAAAATCTGGTCATGTAGGCTATTGTCAAATTGTCATGCATTGAGCTCTTCAGAGGACTATGAAAAAAATCTTTCTGATATGTCTATATGAAAAAAGTTTTGTGTATAATTTTTTTTGTGTATATATATATATATATCTATATCTATATATATATATATATATATATAAAAGAGAGTTAAAGGATCCTGCATAGAATCTTTCCTGCCACTAACTCGTTTGCTCTTTTGTGTGTATATATATATATATATATATATATATATATATATATATATATCTGACGACTGCCAACTAAAGAGTAAATGCAATGCTCTCCTATATAAGGGATGGAGCACTCTATGGCGGCCTTTACATACAAAGCGATGCGTGTATTAAAACAGTTAAAATCCCCCTCACATTCTGTAGGTGATGACAGCCTGGCGGTTAAGGTGTCTGACTAACACTGAACCGATCGGATTTCAATACCGGCTGTAGGTAGCTTACAAATGTCTAGCCACACTGAAGAGACTTGATAAGTCGAAACACGTGTCTGTGGATGACTATATATATATATATATATATATAATATATATATATATTGGTTTGGAGGTTCGTTTTGAAGGCTATCACAATGCAGGTGTAAAGAAAAATAAGGTAACAATGGTGTTGTTTATTCTTAATAATAATATTTCGAGATAAAATCTTTTCTTACTGGTGTTTTAGTTAAATGAAATTTTTTTTTTTTTTTTTTTTTTTTTTTTTTTTGAAAATGTTAAGTTTCATTGAACTAAAAATGCCATACGACAACTACTTCAGTTCCAGTGTTCTTCTGAAGAAGAGATTTTATCTCGAAATATTAATATTAAGAATAAATCATAGGTTAACAAACATCAACATTGTTACCTTATTTTTTCTTTACACCTGCATTGTGATAGCCTTCAAAACCAACCTCCAAACCAATATATACACAATGCTTCAAGCAAATTATAAAACCCTTTTTTATATATATATGAGACGTAAACAAACAGACGATGTTTGTGATATGGCTATTTTCAGCCGACAATATTTGGGAGAATATGTGCTTAATTGAAGTCGAACCTATTTTTTGAAAGTTAATTCATTAATAATTAATTAGGCGGGATTAAACTATTTAAATATAAGGCTAAACAAATCGAGAAAAATCAATCTCTGTATGTACATTTCGGCCGAAATGTACATACAGAGATTGATTTTTCTCGATTTGTTTAGCCTTATATTTAAATAGTTTAATCCCGTCTAATTAATTATTAATGAATTAACTTTCAAAAAATAGGTTCGACTTCAATTAAGCACATATTCTCCCAAATAAATATATATATATATATAATGAGAAAAAAGTTTATTTTTGTTTTCTTCTTGCCCTGTTTTTTCTAGCCTGGCTGGGAGATGGTAAGCCTTCAAAGTTCTTTGAATGAATCCGGTGCCTCTGGTCCAACTGCCTCAATGTCTGATGAGCCCTTGACTCCTTTGCCTTCTGGTTGGGAAGAACGTACAGATGCTCAGGGTCGAACATATTACGTCAATCATAATGAACGGACGACACAATGGGAACGACCCTCAAGGTAAGCAAAACCACCCACATTTTTTTTCTTTTTAGAATATTTTATATCTGATTATCACAAAAATTTTTTACTTCTCTCTCTCGCTCTTTTTTTTTCTTTCTATTTTTACTATATTTTACATTGCAATTATACCTTGTTTAAGCTTTTTGACAGCATTTTTTTAGTTGATAAAGGTTATTAAGATATCTTCTTTTTTTTTTTTTTTCTTTTTTTAAAGAGCAAAAATGAGATAATTTACATTTAAATCATAGTGTCAAATAGAAATTTTCATTTAGCAAAGAAGTGAGATGATTATTTCCTATATATATATATATATATATATATATATATATATATATATATATATATATATATATATATTTTATTTATTTATTTTTATTTTTTTTTTTTCTTTAAACATTAACCTTTAGAACCCATGCCTGTGGGTCACCTCATCTCCACTGGGCTCCTACCTGAAAAATATCTGAAAATGTTAAATGTTGTATACTGTTATTTAATCACCAGTAAGACTGTTAAATAACATTTTCTAGGCAATAGTGATGTAGAAATGGGGATTATCTGGCAGGAATTCAGTCCAACATTTAGAAATTAATCAAAGTTCAGCATTAGATAATCCATAAGCAGTTGATGTGCCGTTAAGCAAATATACCAAATGAAAAAAATGTCTCCTCAAGAATGAGCCTGTTCAATTCTTAGATGGGCGCCCATCTAAGAACAGCAGGTACTGTAAAAAGAACCTGATGTCAAAATGACTTGATTCGGTATTAAATAACCTGAAAAGGGTTGATATGCCATTAAATAAAACTACCAACATCCAATCTGGTTCTAAGGGTTAGTGTAATTAAAGGTTTTTTTGTTTTTTTAAATATTTTTTTAATTTAAATTTTTTTTTTTTTACTGGTTTCAGGATTTAATAATCACAATTCTTTGTTCTTAAAGATAATTTCAAAGATTTTATTTGAAAAAAAAATATGTTCTTTTTAATGCTGGCTTATGTTTAAAATGTGGTGTATTCACAATATAAGATATGGTAAAAAAAATGTAACTACTGCTACTACTACTACTACTACTTCCTATTTACTTTTACCAAATGTGTTATTCTCACCCACCTCCATTGTGTTGCTGTTGTATTTCAAAACTTTCTTCTTTCTCTTTCTCAAATGTATTTTGCTTGTTTTGTTCAATGATTCGAAACATGTTGATAATCATCATCCACTATACACCCACCCCAATACACCTCACCCCCAACTTATAAGCAGTCACCCACCCCTTTTTTTTTTTTTTTTTTTTTTCCTAATCATTTTTATCCCTATTCATGGGGAGGTTGGTAAGAATCCCTCGCCATCTTTTAAAGATGAATAATAAAATTTAAAAAATAGCAAAATCAGTGGAGGGGACTATTGTCAGTATTAGCCGGACAGTGAAGGAGTCTATTCCCTTTTCACTAGCACTAGAACAGGGAGATTATTTTTGTGTCTGATGTGGAATGCCACACCTATTTTCAGTTCCCCAATTTACTGCACTGGTCCAAGCTGTGATACTCATGTGCTGAGTTGAGGACCAGTATCAAAGCTGGGACCTTGTGGTTCCTTGATGGATGCTCTACTGAACTAGAATGGTCCTCATTGGAAACTTCTGAACTTTTGAAGTTAGAAAAAAAAACTTCTGAAGATAATTGCCAGAATTTCAAATCAAAAAAAGAAAGAGTAGGTCTTTGTTATCTAACATAGATTCTCAGGCTTAATTTTAAAAATGGGATTCTGTCAGCTGACTGTATCCTTTGCATAGGGGTAAGACTCCCCCCTCCTATAAAAAAGGGGGGGTGTATCCTGGGTATGACACTAAACTGCATGTGATGGTAAGGTTCCAGTTATGGAGCTCTGGGGAGTATGGATTTCATTCATCACCATTACTCCCACATCCACTTTAACTCTTAACATCCTATACCGCCTCATTCCGCCTGCCCGGAAGTCACATTTGTTTTCCTAATCTGCCCCAAATGATAGCCTTTGTTTAAATGTAATATTAAACATATTTAGAAGTCGTATATTAAAAGGAAATAACAGGTAACTTTAAATGAAAAGGCCATTTTTAGGCATTTTTCCATAAATCCTTATAGGAATGGGGCTCTGGACTTAGAAAATTCTCAACAGGATGTTAAGAGTTAACCCAGAGTGGTAGTACCTGTTAGGGTCACATCTATAGATCTGTTTGAAAATCTTTATTATTATTAAATAGGATCACTTGAACTATGTTATACACACATCCAACAATTAACATTTAATTTATTTTCTATGGAAACCATAAGGAAATTAGGTCCTATCTTAAAAGGAAAAAAAATTCTTACAAAACTTTACAGCCAGAAAAATTTCTGTGTTTAAATATTCTGTCATAAACTTTAACATTAATTTATTAACTAATAAAAATATGCACCCTCAGCCAGGTGCAAGTAGGTATGTTTTAATGTAATTAAGATATTAAATTAGAAAAAGACTAATGAAACTAAATAAGAATGCATATAAAAAGATTACTTTTATTTTATTTTAATCGATTTTTACATAAAATTATACATAAAATTCAAAGGCAAATCTAACTTAGATTTTCATAGACATTGTTAATAAATAAGATTTATTTCATGTGTTCGTGATGTTGACTATAAATTAAATACCCATCGTTAAACTTATGCAATTCCTGAGGGCATTGTGACATAGTTTTGGTTACAGACACCAAATCTCCATTATAGTAATATATTATTAGTTATTTGAAACCATATAATTGTTTGCAAACAAATGATTATTATTAAATAGAAATGGTTACTTGAAACCATATAATTGTGTATGAAATATTAGTATTAGATAGGAATACCTGAAATAATACTAATGTATCCAAATTTGATAGGAATACTTGATATATAACTGTGTGCAAAAAAATAAATAAATAAATGACTACACAAAAACATGCAAATATGAATGTACAATTTATGTGAATCCATAACCTAAAGGCATAAAATAACCCTAGACAGGTTGACATACCATTAAAAATCAATCAATTGGGAATAAATAGTTTCCTGTTGAGACTTGTACACAATTATCCTGGATGGGGCTGTTTTCATTTCACTTTATGCTAACGCATGAATCTATCTGTTCTCCCCCAATCTATGGGTAAATAGTATGGCAGACTGGGTTCTTTAGCCTTGGTTAGACAACCAGTCTAGGAGAAAGACTCTGAATTCAAACCAGCTGTACTTAGTGTGTCTCATTCTGCTTGTGGCGGAAGGGTTGTCAAGATATTTATTAATGATTGACAGAGCTTCAGCTGTGGAAAAAGTAAAGGTTAAACAATTTTTTTTAAAATTAGTGTATAATATTACTTAATAAATTCAAACAAAAATTAACCCAGTGATGTTGATATATTCATCCCCACCCCTTAAATGTATTCCTATTCACCCCCCCACTTGTCATAATCATTCATGCTTTTCACACATTTCAATGATAATTCCTTATTGTTAATGCTGTCAAAATCACCACCCACCACCCCACTGTCACTTAAATATTTGTTTATTAAGTAAATTCATGTTGATTGTCTTTTTTTTTCTTTTTTTTTTTCCTACCGTTCCCCACTTTTTTGATTTCCTTGTCTTCCCATGAAAGAGTTTCCCATGAAAATAATCTGAAAGAAATTTTCCCCAAAATTTAAACCAATCTTCCAAACACCCTACCCCAACCTGTATTATTCTTTTTTTTTCTCTCTCTCTCTCTCTTAGCCATGCCTCACCAAACCACCAGAAATTGACCCCCCCCCCTCGAGACAAAAAAAAAATATTTGGAATTTACAATACTGTGGAAAAATGATTTTTTTTTTTTCAAATTGTTGAAAAACTTAAAAGTAATTAAAGTATTTTCCGTATTTTCTTGGATTCCAAATCCATAAGGAAAATCCTTTACTTACTTTTTGTATAAGTCGGCCTCCTTTTTATGGTTATATAATTTATTAATTTCTGGAATTAATTGTTTTAAATTAACACTTGCTTCTCGTTATGCTTGAATTTTAATCATACAAAATTAATACTTAACACCAATTTCTTGCCTAACAATTGAGGGTTCAAAATTTAACTCATACATTTTTGAATATTTTCTTTTTTTAAACTTTGGTAAAGTCTTGGTGCCAACTTGGATTCTTTGAACACAGAATTAATTTCAAAAGGTTACATAATGTATAGTCATAAACTTTAATGTAACTTTTTAACTTTAAGTAATTTCGTTATTATTAACTAGCAAAAATGTGTTCTCTGCCGGGTGTAACTTTTAATGTTATAAAATTATTATTGGCATTTCAGTCTTGGAAGACTATAATATAGTTTTTGGACTGTAAAGTCCAATGTTTCAAAAAACATTCTCGACCACAGGTGTCGCATGTGAAGGCTGTCCCTGAAGATGTTGATGTGCTGGTGCTTTGTTGCCGCTGCTTTCTTCTGGACCTCTTAGCTTCATGGTGTTATGTCAGGGTGATTTCAGACATGAACAGTCCTCTACGGAGAGCCTGCCGCCACCGAGGGCAGTCCTGAGCCAAATTTTCCCTACTGGAAGGGGCAATGCCAATAAATGTTATAAAATATATTAAATTGAAAAATACTTATGAAACTAAATAACACATAAAAAGATTCCACTTATATTAATTTTATGTTAATTGGTTTCTATATAGGATTGGTTTTAATACATTTGAAAATAAAACAATGATATTAGAAATTAATAACATCAAGCGAGTATTTAATAAACCTAGTTTTATTAAAACAAGTATGAAAATTATTCACACCATATACTATGTAAACATAGTATATATCTTAATGATATATAACACACATTGCAGGATTTTAAACACATTAATAATATCGGCTGTTTAGAGACAAATCTAACTTTAATAGACATTTTTAATAAATAAGATGCTAATTAAGATTAAATAATGATTATTCAATAATCTTTGAGAATATAATGTAAATAACTAAGGGAATTGTGATATTGGTGGTGACATAATTTTGGCTAGTCACATGCGTAATCTCCATTATAATAAAATCAAAAGTGATTGCAAATTAAGATTAAATAATGATTATTTAATATTCATTGTGAACATATAGTAAATAACTAAGGGAAATATAATATTAGTGGTGACGTAGTTTTGGGTTACAGTCAGACACACTTAATCTCCATTATAATAAAATTAAAAAGTAATCGCAAATGGTGGTCAACAACATGTTGATTCTAACTTTTTTTTCTTTCTTTCTCTGCTTAAATGCGTTTCTTTGTTTTTTGGGGATTTTTTTTTTTTTTTGTTATTCTTTTCCCTTCTTTCTCTCTTTCCATGTGTTTGTCTCTCACTCTCACACTCTCTCTCTCTCTTTCTCTCTCTCTTTTGTCTTTTGAATTGTTTGTTTTTGTTTTTTATTATTATTATTATTATTATTATTATTTAATTTACTTTTACTTTCAAGAATCTCTGTTTTCAACCACCTTGTTGCTCATTTGTTTTATGAACAGGTTTTTTAAACCCAATCATCTGCACCAGTCAATCTAGGGATTTTTTAAAAAAATTAAAAAAGTGAGGGGAGGCTTTTAAAAAAAAATTTTTTTTTTTAATTGTAACTCTTTCTCCCTCCTCCTAACCCTCCCCCTCATGTACCTCCCCTATTTCTTATTTCCTGTCCCCACCTTTATTTATTTTTAAAAATCAATTTTGCACAGTTCCCACCATCCATCCATCCACCAAAAATAAAGACATACATCCCCATTCACAGACATGTCCATAACTAACGATGTTGTTTTATTTAAATTCTCCTCTGTTCACAGCAATAATTCGCTTCCTCCAGGTTGGGAAGAACGAGTGGATGCTAACGGTAGATTGTACTATGTGAGCCACCATAACCGAACCACTCGCTGGGACAGACCTACAATGTGAGTATGGCTAAGTTCTGTTGCCATGCTACAGTCGTGCCAAGCTCACCTTCAGAAAAAAAAAAAAAAAAAAAAAAAAAAAAAATCTATACTCAGCTTCTTTTTTTTTTTTTTTTTCTTTTAAATTTAATTTAATTTTTTTTAATTTTTTTTTTTTAATTTAAATATTCCTTTTTTTTTTCCTTTTTTTTTTTTTTTCTTAATATTAAAAAAAAAAAAATGATTTCTTTAAAAGCCTGGCATCGGTCTAAAGCATATTTTCAGCAGAGTATACTATTGCAAGAAGCCGGGTGAGTGAGTCTCTCCCATTGTTGCTTCCATAGACACCAGTTTTTAGCTTATTTTCAAGTGGTATATACTAGCATGGCCATTCAAATATATTGCTATGTTTAAGTTCTTTAAGCCTTAGTTGTTAGTTGTTCGTATATATCCTTTATTGCAATTAAATAGTCTTGTGCAAAACCATTGATACCCTAAGGGGGCATCTTCCACATGTTGTGATGTTCAGTTTCTTCTTATTCCGTATTGATAATATTGAAATAATGTTGTTTTTTTTGTTTTTTCTATTGATTTTTATATTTTGATTCAAATTGTTTTATTGTTTTTATTCGTCTTTTCTGTCTTAAGAAATTTTTATTTTGCAGTTCAGATGTCTGGTAATAAGTATGTTTGTTAGTATTTAATGTAAAGAAAACGTTTGTATTTTTTTTTTGGCTTTTTTTTTTCTTGTTTTTTCTTGTTTTGTTTTTTAATTTTATTTTTAAACTCAATTTGAAATATTTCAATGAGATACTTTTATTTTTATTCATTTTATTTATTTGATAAAATAAATGTATGAAAAAAAAATTTTTTTCTGATCATAAGTCAACTGTTTTTTTTTTTTGTTTTTTTTTTTTAAATAAAAAAAACAATATATATATATATATATATTGTTTTTTTTAAAAGTAAACTGCATCTAGTGAAGTTCCAATTCTAGAGCTCTGTGTATTATGCCTTCATTGCCATTACTCCCAGGTTCACTCAGAGTTGTAGTACCTGTTAGAGTCCCATCTATGGGTTAAATAGAAAAAAATATGAGTTTAAAAAAATGTTTAAAAATTTGAGTTTAAAAAAATGTTTAAAAATATGAGTTTTAAAAAAAAATGTTTAAAAATATGAGTTTTAAAAAAAATGTTTAAAAAAAAAAATGTTTAAAAAAATGAGTTTAAAAAAAAATGTTTAAAAATATGAGTTTAAAAAAAAATGTTTAAAAATATGAGTTTAAAAAAAAATGTTTAAAAATATGAGTTTAAAAAAAAATGTTTAAAAATATGAGTTTAAAAAAAAATGTTTAAAAATATGAGTTTAAAAAAAAATGTTTAAAAATATGAGTTTAAAAAAAATGTTTAAAATATGAGTTTTAAAAAAAAATGTTTAAAAATATGAGTTTAAAAAAAATGTTTAAAAAAAAAAAATTAAATACCCATCAAGAATGAATAGAACAATGTTTTTGGCATAAAATAACCCAACAAGGGTTGACATACTGTAAAATCCAACAAAGCAAACCAATCTTTTGAAAAAATTCTTTTCATGCACAGCTGATTTTCATCTAAACAGCAAAACCTTCTTTTTTTTTTTTTTTTTTTTTTTTTCCAATTTCTCTATTTCTTTTCATTCAAAACCAACAGTCCAATACTCTATCTTAATTAAATTAAACCTTAAAAAACAACTTGAACCAACTAGAGATTATTGTAGATTTGGCACATTTAAAAAATAACGCTATAGTCTTTCTATGGCCATTGCTAATGAGCACAAGTTACTGTTTCCTCGAAAATAATACCTAGCGGGATTTTTCAGGATGATTTTAATACAAACTCTCCCCTTAGAATAAGCCCTAGTTGAGAGCAGTAGACAAACGAAAGAAATAAGCATTGTTCACAATCACATCATACGACACACGCATCTTCCTCAATGATCAAATGAAGATCGTTTTTCGTAATTTCTGTTTATTTAGAAATTTTGTATTTTTCTACTTTGTAGTGTCCTTTTTCGATATATAAAGAGTAAGACATCCCTCGAAAAGAAGCCCTAGTGTTATATTTCGGAGTGAAAATTAATATAAACTCTGTCTTATTTTTGGGGAAACACGGTAGTAATAATTGGGGTATAGGTTAAGTTGTTTTTTAATTAAATTTCCCCGATTTGTATTGCCTTGAAAAAAATAAAATCTAAGAAACTTTGTCTTTGGGTTATCTCCATCACACTTTTAACCTGAACTAAACAGCAATAGACTGAATTCCTCTTTTAATATTAATCATACACACACACATATATAAATAAAACAATATATAACAATGGCCTGCATTAAAAATTCTTTTCCAAAAGGTCAAAGGTTTATCAAGTGATATATGATTGCCATTTTATGTTGAATTCAAAAATACCATTCATTGTGTTTAGTCAGGTCTGGTTTTTAAGATACTTCACAAGTTGTACATAATAACCACACTTATTCAAAAGTCTGTAATCTCTGTTTGTCACAAATGAATATGTTGGATTCAGCATAAAAAACTACCTTAAAATCACTTATTATTCTCAACAAATAGTAAGTCATAATAACACTCATTCAAAAGCCTGTGGACTCTAATTGTCACAGCTATAATACTATTCTATACATTTTAAGAGTGTATATGATTTTTGGATTCAGCATTAAAAAAAAAAATAAATAAAAAAAAATACTGCTTTAAAATCAGTTACTATATATTCAACCTTGAAAAAATCACAGGATTGTGTTTTAGGAACATCTAGAAGTAAAAATGAATTTTCTTTAATTTTTTTTTAAATTAAAAAATTTTTTTGTCTTATTGTATTAGCAAAACCCTCAGATTATTTCCACTTGAAAATAGAATTAAAAGAAAAAAAATTTTTTTTTTTTTTTTTTTTTTTTTTTTAAATTAAAATTTTTTTGTCTTATTGTATCAGCAAAACCCTCACATTATTTCCACTTGAAAATAGAATTAAAAGAAGAAAAAATTTTCTTTTTTTTTTTTTTTTTTTTTTTTTTACTTTGAAAATTTTTCTCAAGATTTCTGTTTGAAACTACTTGCCAATATTCAACAACAACATGGTTCCTTGATGAACACATCCTTTATTTATGGTGGACACTGATCAAGGAAATGAACCAAATTCATTCTAAAGAATTGAACAAACTCATTTTCTCATCTTCCAAACTGATCCTATAAAGTCATGTCTTCTCTTATTTTTATTTTATTCCTTTTCTCCGTCTTTGAATTTTTATGTTTATTTTCTGTGTTTGTTTCTTTGTTAGGCCAGCCGTACAGAATTCCCAGGTGGATTTGCAACGTCAAGTGGCACAATTATACAGACAACGCAGACATATTAGCCAAGAGGACACAATCAGCTTGAACCCGGCTGAAGTTGAAGGTGTAGAAGAGGCCCCAGCAGCTGTGAGTGAATTACACATACAAAACATTAAACAACTAACTAATATATTATATATATATATATATATATATATATATATATATATATATAATTTTTTTTAGGAGGGGGGGTGCAGTGAGTAAACACATATCAGGTCAAGGTTGCCTTTAGTGGGTAATAATTTTTATTACTACCCTCCTGGTAGGTAAGGAATTTCGGAATGAGGTGGGTGGACATAGTGTGCACTCTCCCATTTCTCTTTTCCCATCAGCCATTTTTATATGCCAGTAATGAGACATTTGCTTAAATTGTTATTTGAATGGGATAGAAGGCAGGGAAAAGTGGATTCATGCCTTTCCCAAGAGTATTAGTATTAAATGGATATGAATAGCCTCAACAGTTTTGTGTCGACTTTTTAAAAACATTTTTTCTTGCCAAAGATGCAGTGATTTGCTTGGGGGTGGGGGGTTCTCTCTTCAACAATTGCTGTTCACTGTAGAGCAGTCAAGGTTGTCACTATTGGTTTTAAATTCAGTTTTCCTTCATCCAGACCAGTTGCCCTACCAAGGCCAGATATCCCAGTCTGTCCTGTTTACCCATAGCTGCAGGGAGAAGATAGTTAAAAGTATTAGTATAAAATGAAAAGCAAACAGCTTGATCTAGAATTTAAACTCAGCTTATTGAGTTCTTTTTTTTTTTTTTTTTTTTTTTTATTATATAATAACCATTACGCCACCTGTGCTACTTAAACTGATTGCAAATAAAATTGCCTGTTGCACACAAAAACTGTTGTATTAATCTACAATCTTGAAATAGTTACTTCCCTTTAATATTAGCCATTTTTTTTTTTTATTACGTGGAATGACTTATCTCTTCCCTCTGCTATAGGCAAGATTTCCAGGATGCCGACCTCCATTGTCAATCACCCTGTGTGTGTTGGGGGGAGATTAGGCAATAAATCTGACCCTACCCCCTTTTAGAAGGGGTAGATGCTACCTGGGGGAAGGTCTTATTATTTTACTAGTCATGTGGTCTCCATTTATCATTTTAGATATTGCTACATAAACCCCCTTAACCTGTTTTATTTTAATACTGCTTCTGCCCCTTAATGTAGTTATTACATTCCCATGGGCCCTGTCAGCTGGGGTTTTAGAATACACTGACTGCACCTCTGTAGAGGGACACCTGTTGGCCATGGATAGTGACCCGTGATACTTAAGGACAGAACCTGCTACAGTCCATTTTGGCCCTTACTTAGGCTAGACAGGCAGTCGGAGAGGCCCCCTCTGATCAATTGGTTGGTCATGTCAAGTCCTAGTGCCTGTATGGCATGCCACAACCCTTTTTATCATGTGTGCTAGAAGGTGGAGTCTGAGGGTCATTGTGTCCTGGGTATGACGCTAAACTCTTATCTGATGGGGGAAGTTCAAGAGTCCTGATACTTTTGGGGGAGGGCACCAGATATTGCAAGGTCTTTCTTATTTCATCTGTCACATCTACTCCATCCTCACCGTCTTCATAACTGTTCTTTCATTGAACATTAAACAATCCTTCTTTTTTTTTTTAATTATTATTATCATTTATTTTTATTTTTATTTTTATTATTTTTTTTTTGTTTAGATACGTTTTATAACTTGGAATCCGCCACCAGTAAGTGACAACAAAAAATTTGAAAAAATCTTTACGTTCTTTTATTTTATTTATTTTTTTCCTTTTTTTTTTCCATTTTCAACTTTCCTTTTTTTCTTTTTTTTTTTTCTCTATCCTCTTTTTGACTTAATTCCTTCCCTTTTTTCTTTCCCTGGCTATTATTCAATCTTAACCCTTTTGCAGGCGGATAATTTTTGTAATCCTTGTAGAGTGGGCAAATTATTTTCTATACATTAACATTGAACTTATCAATGAGCAGCCAATGGGAAAATGCTTTACATTTGTTGCATAGCGCCTTCTTTACCGGCACCAAATAGGTATATGTTATATACTGGTCTTTTCACTAAGCCAAATCAGCATATAACGTTATATACCTTTCTTTAATTCTTACTCTGTCGTCTATTCTTCTGGCCGGATTTAGTTCTGATCGTCTATCATCTATCTTGGTCTGATATATCTTCTAAGGTCTCGTCTGGTCTTCTAGTGAGGATTCTGGGTCTGGTTTCTGTTGCTAGGGATTTCTTGTTATCAGAAGCCCTGTGTCATTGTTAGGTTTTAGTAATAAACACAAGACTTCGATTTACGATGATGTTACTTTATTCGTAGATCCCCAGACCAGACAATCTGCGCAGTGAGACTCGCATCTTGCTAGCTTGGCTTCTAAGTTCTAACTTAGTATCCTTAAACCGGAAGAGGGCCTTCTATGGGGTTTCCGGTTCTCACGGTCTATCCCCAGAAAGCAAGGTCAGAGTGAGGTCAAGCATTGTCACTCACTCTCAAGGCCATCAGCTGTACTAATCGCCATAATGATTTCTACACTACCTTAAAAATATATTAGGGATCCAATTATTATGTAACACATTGAGCTACTGCAATTGACAAAAATGTCGCCCTGCCTGCAAAAGTGTTTAAATTTGTTATGGACAAACTTTAGTTCAGATTATTTTTACATTTTACAACTGTTTAAGCAGCATGGAAAGAGAAATAAACAAAGATAAATAAATGCTACAAAAATAAGATGAAAGATAAACTAATGAAATATTAATAATGGAAATGCATAAATTCAATTTGAAAGATGATCTCTATACTTATTTTTGCACAAAAAGCAAGCTCTAGTGATAGTGAATGAGTATATATATTTACTGCAGCCTAGAGATAACTTTCACTTAGAACGGTATTAAAACAACGCCTATATCCACTATGCTATGTGTCCACATAATAAAAATAATCAACCCTCATCTAAAAAATTCAGTGAAATAGATATAGAGAAGGTTCCCGAGTCTGACAAGAAATACCTGAAGAAGGCCAGAGGGCATATCGGCCGAAACATTGTACAAATAACAATGAAGATGGGGACATGTCAGAGGAGACTAGAATATCCTGAATGTATACTTTATGGGTTAGCTCAGTCGGTAGAGCGTTCGGCTAGAAATCACAAGGTTCCTAGTTTTAAAAACCGGTCCTCGCCAACTCGGCGTATGAGTAGCACAGGGGTCTGTGCGGTAAAGTAAGGATCTGATGGTAGGTGTGGTGTTCCACCTCAGATGCTAAAAAACAATCTCCTTGCTCTAGCGCTAGTGAAAAGGGAATAGACTCTCTTGCTGATTGGCTGATACCGACTTTAGGCCCCCCGACGGCTACTTTTTTTTATACTTTATGGAGAAGGGGAGGTAAGCAACCCCCACACAAAAAAATAGAGGGGTGCTGTGTATGGCACTAAACTGCATCTGATGGTGAGGCTTCAATTCTGGAGATCTGGGGAGTGTGGAGTATCTCTTATACTGCACACAACAATGGAGTCTGAAATTGACATTGCATGACTACAATACATTGAAACGAGCAAAGCAGAGAGCATTAGTTAAAAGTGCTATCACACAGCAGTTCTAAGAGAAAAGTTCCTTATTATAAACTGATCCCCCAATGGGGCCACCTGCTTGCCGTGGGTGGCGACCCGTGATGCTTAAGGATAGAACCCAGGGGTATGAGCAGTCCATAACTTGCAATACTCCACTTTAGCCCTATATTGGGCTAGACGAGCAGTCAGAGAGGCCCCCTCTGATCAATCAGTTGGTTACGTCAAGCCCTAGCACCTATATGACTTTCCCAACCCTTTTTTATCATATGGGTGCTAGAAGGTGGTGACTGAGGGTCCACATGTCCTGGGAATGACGTTAAACTCTATCTGATGGTGAGGTTCCAGTTTTGGAGGTTTGGGGAATGTGGAGCACCCCTTCATCACCATTGCTCCCTGGTCCACTCTGACCCAGAGTGGTAGTACCTGTTAGGGTCCCATCTATGGGTTAAATAGAAAAACATGAGTTGATAAACAAAATTGTATTATGCATTAAGAATGAATTTATTTCACTACTTTGTCGGCATTAAATAACCCACCGAGGTTGACATGCCGTAAAACAAAACAAACCATCAAACCATTATTATAAACTGAGAAAGATTTTTTTTAAATATGACCCCAGACCCATAAGCTTGACTACCTTGCACCACTAAATAGTGCACACGGTAACTACAACTTAAACTTGATCAAATTTGACAGTATAATGTGTTATTCTTCCTTTATTTCTATTTCCCTGATGATATGAAATTACTCACCACCTCTTGAAGCCTCTAAAAGCCCTTCCTCTAATTAAATAATTTTAGTCTTTACCCGATCATAACTCCTAACACCCCCACCACCCCAGGAGGCTGTATGGCCCCAGTTGGGAAAGACTAATTTAGCCCATAGATATAAAAAAAAAAGTAAAGTCATGAGGGCGGCCTAATGCCGGTATGAGCCATACAGCAAGAGCGTCTATTTCCTTTTCACTAGTGCTAGACCAAGGAGATTGTTTTTTGTGTCTGAAGTGGAGCGCGCCACACCTACCATCAGCTAACTCGGCCATAAATATACATGATAGCAAATGACCATGAAAAATAATTTGCCAATTTAATTTTACAAAAATCTTGGTGGCACAAATTATTTGTAATCTGAAAGCTATGTAATCTGTAAGCTATGTAAATGAGAGTAAACTCCCCTTGTTTTTTTCACTTTGAGGAAGCCTTATGTTTTGGTTTGCCATTTTCATTTCATCGTAAATCTACACTGAAAATACGAATTTGTTCGAATCAATACAACTGCAGGTTTTAACACAAAAATATTATAAAATGTGTTATTTGAAATGAACTTAATTATTAAGGCTTCCTCAAAGTGAAAGAAACAAGGGGAGGTTACTTTAATTTATGTAGCTAATGTTCAGATTACCCAAATTTTGTACCACTTCTGAAATGTTATATTGGGCAAAAATTAAAAAAGAGCTAATGACTCACACTACTACTATTCCTACTTGATTCCTACTACCTGTTCCTACTTGATCACCGAAGTTAAGCAGCGATGAGCTTGTTCAATACTTAATTGGGTGACCACTTAAGCAATAGCAAGTACTGGAAGCAAGTTCGAACCCCAGTCATGCTATAGTTTACTTTCAGACTAATACCCTTGGGAAAGGTATGAACTCCCTCTCCCAGGTAACTACTGTTTTTCTACAAGGATGTCACTGGCATTAAATAACCCACAAAGGTTAATATGCCATTAAACAAAGAAACCAAAACCATAAAATCTAAAAATAATCTGAGTGTGGTAATAGAGCACCAATGATAAGATGAAAGATAAACTAGCCAAAAATTAATGTTTTAATAGGGTGCCAGCTCGCATCTGACTAACTAAACTAAAATTTATTCTCACGCGTCTGTAATGGTGCATTTTCAAGGGGTCAAATTAAAAGGTCACTAACCGTCCATAACTTTTCCCAACCCTATTGCCCTTATATGGCAAGCCCCAACCCTTTTTATCATATGGGTGCTAGAAGGCGGTGACTGAGGGTCCAGTTTTGGAGGTTTGGGGAATGTGGAGCACCCCTTCATCACCATTGCTCCCTGGTCCACTCTGACCCGGAGTGGTAGTACCTGTTAGGGTCCCATCTATAGGTTAAATAGAAAAATGTATTTATAAAAAATTGTATTATCCATTAAGAATTGATTTATTTCAAAAGTTGAGCTTGAAAACAAAACAAAACCAAACCAAACATCCATAACTGTCATTTTTAAGTAACAGACCCTAATTCAAAATTCTAACTATAGGTACGTTCATAATTTATAACTGCTCATAAATTCTTTCCATTGAGGTTGCTTATCAGTTTTAAGATATAAAATGACCTGAGAATTTCAATGAAACACAACAATAAAATCTTGAAAATGAATGATGCAAGAAACCTTTTATCTAAGAGATACAAACATGATTGACAAATTATTTCTAATTTCAAATCTATTTTCTCCATTTGGAAAGTGCCATTTCCTTTCAGCACTTAACTGATCATGACTCTCCACAGCTTCCTCTATCAGTAAACAGTGCATTACTATGACTTTCCTTTGGAGATACAGTGGAGTAGTTTGCTGTTGCATTCTTCGTGGTTTGAATTGTTCTTCTCCTAGACTGTTTGCCAAACCTTTAAGGCATAAGAACCCAATCAGCCCTGTTATTTTACCCATAACTGGAGAGGGGGGTAGAGTAATACTTTTTCTCTCAGATCATTAGTATAAAATGAATGCAAACTGCCTCAGCCGGGATTTGAACTTGGGTCGCCAATCTCAATTTCTATGCTGATAATCGCTATGCATCTAGTGTCTTCCATTTTCTTCTATAAAGATGAAACGATCTTAAAAGTAAGAAATAGTTTTATTTGCTTGTTCAATTGCAAATACGATGAGGCTTGGCACTTTACATGATTTGTATAGGTATTATTGTGCAGAAATATTTAATATATATATTATTGTAATCAATGTTTTTTTTTATCATTATTAATATTACTTAATAGTCTGTGACAGCTGTTTGATGTTCAATGATGTTATTTCAAATATTTGGTGTTCAACGCTGTTATTTCAAATATTTGGTGTTCGACGCCGTTATTTTCAATATTTGGTGTTCGACGCCGTTATTTCAAATATTTCGGCGCCGTTATTTCAAATATTTGGTGTTCGGCGCCGTTATTTCAAATATTGGTGTTCGACGCCGTTATTTCAATATTTGGTGTTCGACGCCGTTATTTCACATATTTGGTGTTCGACGCCGTTATTTCACATATTTGGTGTTCGACGCCGTTATTTCACATATTTGGTGTTCGACGCCGTTATTTCACATATTTGGTGTTGACGCCGTATTTTAAATATTGTGTTCGACGCCGTTATTTCACATATTTGGTGTTCGACGCCGTTATTTAAAATTTGATGTCTGAGGTGATTATTTTAAAAATTTGATATCCGATGCTAATATTCAAATATTTGGTGTTCAATGTGATCGTTCAAATATTTGATGTCCGAGGTGATTATTTCAAATATTTGTAGAATTGAATTGAACATCAAACAGTTGTCATGGACTTTTTTAAAATAAAAAATAAAAGAAACTGATTATAGTTACTTACACTAACACACATTTTGTTTCTGCATAATATGCATTATTTCTTAATTGCTTATGCTGTAAAAGTATAGAAAATGGCCATTATACCCTTTAAACTTTGCTTTTGCGCTAAAGATAATAAGATTCAGAGATTAACTCTTAACATTCTGTTGAGTCCAGAGCCCAATTCCAAATAAGGATTTATCAAAAAATGTCCTTTTCATTTAAAGTTACCTGTTATTTCCTTTAAATCAAAGACTTCTAAATATGTTTAATATTACATTTAAACAAAGGCTCTCATTTGGGGGTACAAAAGGAAAATGAATGTGACATCCGGCTGGGTGGAATGAGGCGGTATATATATTTACCAACCCCTCTGCACAAGCAGGATGCGACACAAGGTCAATTTCTTAAATGGAGTTTAACAGGTTTGAATTCAGAGTTTTCCTTCTAGACCGATTGCCTAACCAAGGTGAAAGAGCCCAGTCTGCCCTACTATTTACCCATAGCTGGATGGAGAGTAGGATTCATACCTTTCCCAAGGGTATTAGCGCTAAGTGAAATGCAATTAGCACGTCCGTATTTGAACTTGGGGCGACGAGTCCATTTCCCATGACTTTAACCATTATACCACGCACTTCCTAGGCAGTATAGGACATTAAGAGTTAACCGATTTTCTATGTAAAAATGGGTAAATTTGTACATTAGTTCTGATTGAAACAACATGAATTAAAACTATCATTCATTTCTAATTGTAGGAATAGCTGCCTACAGTCTATGAGGAACAAAATATAAGTTCACAGAATGTAATGACGAAAGGGAAAGCACATGTACTTTTAACCTTATTTATTCACATATAAACTTAACAACAGTCAATATAACAAATACTTAGGGGCAGTACTTGCAGTTCATATATCTCCCTCGTTGAGGGGGGGTGTCAGGTTGAGTCTACAGTTGTTACTCCCTCACCGAGGGGAAAGTTCCTTCAGTCACAAGAGACTGAGACAAGAGCTCGTTTCTACGAGGCTCACACGTTGGTACCAAAACCATAAAGAGGGTTCTTCACCCAACCTGACAAGGGACGTTACCTTTTCTACCTCCTGTCCCCAAAGGCACTAGTCCCTACATAATAAAGTTGTACAAAAATGGAGAAAAAAAAAGTTCTAGAAAATGTTATTAGCTACTAAAACATTGAATCTACCTGGAATTTTCTGGAAAATGGGTAAAATTTAAAATTTCATTATCCAGGTGATAAAAACAAAGTTTGAGGAGAAAAATACCGTATTACACAAGCAGAAACATAGCTGTATAAAAGCAATTTGGCAGTACAGGCAAGCAATAAGTACTGAGCGTAAGCTGGGTTAGTGAGCATCATAAAGAAGATTAGCCTAGGAAGTCTCAAACTTCACCTACGATGTATAAGACGGAGGGCAATTTTTTTAGCCAAAATTTTTGAAAAAAAGTTTGTCCTATATGCTGTCAAATACGGTAGATATTTTCCATTTACTTTAGGAATAAGTTATTGGGAAATAATGTTCTGCACAGGAACAAGAAGAAATAATAATTTTATTACATGGTGTTATCAAATATAATATATATATATATTATTGATATTGCTCTTCCTTTAAAGTTTTAGCACTGTATAACAAAACAAAAATTAGTGTGTTATATATATATATATATATATATATATATATAATAATAATAATAAGTCATCCACAGACACATGTTTCGGCGTTTCACGTCTCTTCAGTGTGGCTAGACACAACTATCTTTGTCTAGGGTCGAACTCAGACTGACCATATGGTAGCCCGATATCTTATCCCTTCGTCCACTGACAGCTGTAGCGGGGACTGGTGTTTTTAAACTATTAAGTACATAGGTTTGTTTATATATTTTACGGTTACTGAGAGATCAAATTTCCGGGGAAACGATATATACCCCATCTCTAAACTCCTTTAAGGCAATGTTAGATAATCTGTGGAAAGATTATAAATATTCTGTGGAATTAAGATGAATGTTTATAAGGAACAGCTCAGACCTAATATACTAGCTGAAAAGATATTATTATTAATATATATATATATATATATATATAATATATATATATGTATATTATGTTGTATTTTAGGGGTCTCCGTATGCTTCTTTCGGTATATATTTTTATGTTTTTTTAAAGTTGGGCGTTATTACGAAGCATCTAAAAATAAATGAATGAACTCTGTTATGGAGTATTGGATTCACTTATTTTTTTATTATTATTTTTTATCATAAATTTACACACAACCTTACGCACCTCAAATGCATTCTAATAGAACACGCATTTCCAACAACGCAATCTCAAAAACAAGCAGAAACTAAATGGATTCTAAAATTACAAACTCAAGTGAGGGGACTGAATGCTGACATTTTTACAGACGCTATTAATAACAACAGAGACAAAAGATCCGTTGAACAGGAACAACAGTCATTTGATAAAGGGTATCTAACGAACCCAAAAATTTATGATAAAAAATAATAATAATAAAAAAATAAGTGAATCCAATACTCCATAACATCGAGTTCATTCATTTATTTTTAGATGCTTCGTAATAACGCTCAACTTTTTAAAAAACATAAATATATACAGTTTTCAGAATTTTTTAAAAGAATGGTTCATACTGATTGCGTTTGTATCCCTTACATTAATTCTTCCATTGCTGTGTGCAAATGTAGTCAAATTTTATATTATGTTTTGTTTGCGTTTCTGTATTTTCCATTATAACATATTAATTTAACGTTTTCTGGTGTTTTAAAAGTTTTAAACTAATGTTTTTGTGAAACTGCTGTTTTTTTTCTTTCTTTTTTTTTTCTTTCTTTTTGTTCTTTTTAATTGTTTTAAGAACATAATATAGAAAGAAAGATGAGAGATAGGAAGCGATAACACTTATCTGTTTCAATTAAATAGAAAATAAAAGAAAAAAAAGAAAAAGAAAGTTAGATAAAATAGGGGAAAAAAAGAGAAAAAGAATTTTGCCAGAAATTATTAAATTTTTTACATATTGAACTATGTTGCAATAACTTTAAGTAAACATATCAAACATTGTAATAATCAAATTATCACACCATGGTATATCCATAGTTTGCACTTGTTTAAATAAATATGAAATATCTCAAAATTAGATCTATACATAAAGTACAAATTTACTTACTAAGCTTTGCTTAATTTAGCTCATGGGCTTCGTTTTGCTTATGTTATTTGGGTTTTCTAAATGGTTACTTGTGTAGGAATTGAACCTGGGACCAGTACTTTCTGTACAACTTGACAGCGAGTCTGAAAAGGTCCCCAAGTCCGACAAGAAATACCTGAAGAAGGCCGAAGGGCACATCGGCCAAAACGTTGTACAGATAACAATGAAGATGAGGACAATAGTCTGAATGATTCAAATAATACTAACTTGACATCATGTCCACATAAAGTTATACATCAATCGCTGTCATGTCATTAAAGTACAGATGCAAATTTTTTAGGGGCCTGTTTGCGCCAAAAAATGTTTGCTGCTAACTTGTGAAAGACTCACATGCTGTAAGCAGAGTCAAAACTCAAAACCTTTCACTGACTCCTCTTCATGTAGACTTGCAATACTCCACTTTGGCCCTATCTTGGGCTAGACGGGCGGCCGGAGAGGCCCCCTCCGATCAATCAGCTGGTCACGTCAAGCCCTAGCACCTATATGATTTTCCCAACCCTATTGGCCTTATGGCAAGCCCCAACCCCTTTTTATCATATGGGTGCTAGAAGGCGGTGGCTGCGGGTCTACATGTCCTGGTAATGACGTTAAACTCTATCTGATGGTGAGGTTCTGTGCTGGAGGTTTGGGGAATGTGGAGCACCCCTTCATCACCATTGCTCCCTGGTCCACTCTGACCCGGAGTGGTAGTACCTGTTAAGGTCCCATCTATGGGTTAAATAGAAAAATGTATTTATAAAAAAATTGTATTATCCATTAAGAATTGATTTATATCAAAACTTTATCGGCATTAAATGACCCACTGAGGTTGATATGCCGTAAAACAAACCAAACAAACCAAACCTCTTCATGTAATTAAGTGATTATGGCCTACAAATAAATATAAAACCATGATTTTTTTTGTTTTTAAATAATCTATTTGTAAGGTGGTCTGTACTGTATAACTTTACAGACTAAACTAGAGCCATATAAAGTGTAAATTCAACTTGAGGTAGAGTGTATTTGTCTCATACCCCACTTGTATGGACTGGGCACAAGGCCTTGTTTTAAGGTGGGCCCACCCACAAGCCGAAGCTCATGGGTGGGAAAGAACAAAAATTGCGTTGATCCCGTTGGCATTCCCCCTCAAGGGGGGTGCCTCAGGCGCTGGGCAATAAACCCAACCCTGCCCCCAAGGGGGCAGGTGTTGCCTGGGGGGAAAAGCCCCCTGGGATCAATGCTAATAATTGTACTTTAACCCGGTCCAGTGGCCGAAGCACACTGGACCCCCTGGATGGGGCAGGAAAAAGAGTCAACTTGAGGTAGAGTCAATATAGTTTTATCAACTCTGACTCCAGTGACCTCTTTATTGCATCCGACTTATTGACCCGGACTCCACAGCCCTGGTTGTAAGATAAGTAATCTCATTTGTGGTTCTAAATTAGGCCATACCAATTTTTTTACATGATGCTGCCCCCCCTTACCCCCCACCTTGTAACCAATTTTAATTTCTATTCACCTACCAAATAAGTTAATTGAATATTAAATTACAAAACAAAACTAATTTACTAGAGTTTAACACAATTCACATGAGAAAATAAACCATAAACTACAAATGCCGATGTTCTTTTTAATTCTTGGGTTTGGTGTGCAACGAGGAGATCACTAATATTAGGCCACCCTGTCAGTTGGGACTGTAGAATACACCAACTGCATTTCTGTAGAGGGACAAAATCTCCCCAATGGAACCACCTGCTGGCCGTGTGTGGGTACCCGTAATGCTTAAGAATGGAATCCTGGTGGCTGAGGGTCTTCATTGTCCTGGGTATGAGATTAAACTGTATCTAATGGTAAAGTTTCAATTCTGGAGCTCTAGGGTGTGTGGAGTACCCCTTAATCGCCATTACTCCCAGATCCACTTTGACCCAGAGTGGTAGTACCTGTTAGGGTCCCATCTATCAGTTAAATAGAAAAAATGAGTCTTAAAAAATGTGTTTAAAAAGAAATTGAGTTTTGAAAAAATTTGAATGAATAAAACAGTGTGTGGCATAAAATACCCCAACAAAGGTTGACATGCCGTTAAAATTGAACAAACTATGAATATTAGGTTGCAGGCTTGTGAAGCCAAAAATTTTTAGCAACGTCAGAGCTAGAGGATTTGTTCATTTAAATGACGCATGTGTTTTGAATGGGTTGTATATGAATGACCTATCACTAGTGGCCATCGCACCCAATCAGATTTTCTGTTAGGTGTACGTATATCTGACAACTACTCCAGTGATTTTTGTGGACCCCTTTGATTTTATTCACCCCCCCAGGGGTCTATTATGGACCACCTTAAGAAGCCCTGCGGTAGACGGGTAATTTGTTATGATTAACTTTTTCCCCAGTAGGGAACAGGTTAAATGTTGTGATACAAATATAGTTTTATGTTTGCACAGATTTCTGGGGGGAGGTATATCTGTGTTGGGTTTTTTTTTGGGGGGGTGTTTTTTTTTTTTTTTTTTTGTTGTTTTTTTTTTTTTTTCCCTGTTCACTGATACTACACACTGGTTCCTAGACAGAATTACTGATTAATACATAACATCATTATTTTTTCACTGGTACAATTTTTGTATATAAGGAATTCTGTTATAAAGAAACATCATTCAATTGGTTGTGGTTACCATATTTGAAACCACCCAAATAAAAAAACACACACACACCCCTCTCAATCCGAGGCAAAAAAAAAAGATGGTCTGTATTTCATGTCATATTTTTATTGAATCAAAATATTTTTTGCTTTCTAAATAATAACATTGTTGCTAAACAGGAAGTTCCATTTCAGACATTCATTGGGATTTTTTTTTCATCATCATCATCATCATTTGCTGGTCATTGTGTTAACCCTTCAAGCACATTGTCCTGATGCACAGTGTCCACCGGGCTACGTTGACTGCTAAGACCTGTCCATCAAGTAGACGAGTTCCTCTCTTTTTCTTCTTTTTTTTTTCTTTTTTTTTTTTTTTGCACACCAACCGGGCAAAGCACTATGGCCAACAAACAAGAGGCAGAAAACAGTCCTTGTGACATTTCTTATGTTTCTCTTCATAAATCATAAATAGAATTCTTAGAATTTGTCTATCCAGGTCTTTTGATTGGCGAAAGTTTACCCAAAAAAGGGTTGACAAAGTTCTGCCTTTGTCCCCTTGTGTTCTGACATATTTGATCTGCGAGAATTGTCCCCTTGTTCTGACATATTTGATCTGCGAGAATTGTCCCCTTGTTCTGACATATTTGATCTGCGAGAATTGTCCCCTTGTTCTGACATATTTGATCTGCGGGAATTGTCCCCTTGTTCTGACATATTTGATCTGCGGGAATTGTCCCCTTGTTCTGACATATTTGAATGGAAAACAGTCCTTGTGACATTTCTTACATTTCCCTTCATAAATCATAAATAGAATTCTTAGAATCTGTCTGTCCAGAGAAAGTTTACCAAAAAAATGGTTGACAATGTTCTTTTATTGTCCCCTTGTTCTGACATATTTGATCTGTGAGAATTATCACCCTGTCCTGGCATATTTGAACTGTGATATTGTCCCCTTGTTCAGACTGATCTGCAAGAATTGTCCCCTTCTTTTGACATAATCGAACTGTGAGAATTGTCACCCTGTCCTGATATATTTGAACTGCGAGGATTGTCCCCTTGTTCAGACATATTTGATCTGCAAGAATTGTCCCCTTCTTTTGACATATTTGAACTGCAAGAATTGTCTCATTTACATCTGCTCACTTTGTGGTCACATCTCGCAAAGTGGAGACGACTACTGCGCAGTAGACTTTGTGGCAATGCTGACATCTCTTCTCACCTAAGTTATTGTAAGCTACATTAAACTTTACTATCCCTGACATCCGATTATCAAGCCCCCCCTTACCGAAAGACGTGATCTCACTGTAAACCAAAGCTATAAACGGTTTTAAGAGAGATTCTGTCCTCGGTCAATACTGGCTGCATGTGATTCCAGTTTTGCAGGAGAATTTAGCATTTTGTGGGATTTGGCTTCAGCTGCGCACAGTGCGTGACATGATCAGTCATTCAGAGCGGCATCTTTTGAAGCCCCCTCAGTCCCCCCAAATGCCAAACAGCATTTATCCTCTTATTTTATTCTTTCTCTTGTCTCTTTGCAGTCGAGCAGTGATGTAAGTGAGGAACCTTTGCCTCCTGGTTGGGCCATGTCATATGCATCCAATGATAGACCTTTCTTTATCGATCATAATACAAGAACCACCACCTGGGTGAGTCTCTGGCTTTTTAGTTGCTCACTTTGCTTTCATTTCCCCCCTTCGTTTTTGCATGCCTTTAATTGCATGTCTGCCTGCCTGCCTTGCACAAACATGATGTCTACAAAAAAAAAATAGACTTTTAAAAATTTATATTAAAAAATCTATTTTGAAATGTTAGACACGCATGATATAGCATTCTGTAGAGAAACACTAGAATTTTTTCTTTCTTTATTTATTTTTTTTATTGCATCTTCCTTGATGAAAATTAAACGCTCCCTAATTTACAATTTCCGAGCGTTTCTGTTCAGAAAGTATGACATATCTTTTTTGTCTTGGTTCTTTAGAATTTGCATTAACTAAGAAATTTGTAACCATTTCTGCAGAATTTTCTAAACAATCTGGCATGAAATTTCTAACCCCCTAATTTATCCTGGATTTTTCCCCACTACCATCTTTGTGGATTTTACCCCTACATCCCCTATTGATTTTTTTCTTCCACAATCCGCCTTATGGATTTTTCCTCCACTACCCTCCTTATGGATTTTCCCCCTACACCCCCTCTAGATTTTTTCCATTAGCCTTCTTGTTGATATTTCCTCCGCTACCCGCCTTGTTGATATTTCCTCCACTACCCGCCATGTGGATTTTTCCTCCACTACCCGCCATGTGGATTTTTCCTCCGCTACCCGCCTTGTTGATATTTCCTCCACTACCCGCCTTGTTGATATTTCCTCCACTACCCGCCATGTGGATTTTTCCTCCACTACCCGCCTTGTTGATATTTCCTCCACTACCTGCCATGTGGATTTTTCCTCCGCTACCCGCCTTGTTGATATTTCCTCCACTACCTGCCATGTGGATTTTTCCTCCGCTACCCGCCTTGTTGATATTTCCTCCACTACCCGCCATGTGGATTTTTCCTCCACTACCCGCCTTGTTGATATTTCCTCCACTACCTGCCATGTGGATTTTTCCTCCGCTACCCGCCTTGTTGATATTTCCTCCACTACCTGCCATGTGGATTTTTCCTCCGCTACCCGCCTTGTTGATATTTCCTCCACTACCTGCCATGTGGATTTTTCCTCCACTACCCACCTTGTTGATATTTCCTCCACTACCTGCCTTGTTGATATTTCCTCCACTACCTGCCTTGTTGATATTTCCTCCGCTACCCACCTTGTGGATTTTTCCTCCACTACCCGCCTTGTGGATTCTTCCCTCCACTACCCGCCTTGTTGATTTTTCCCCTTCCTGCTTGTGCATCCCCCTCCTTTCCTTGTTGATTTTTTACATCCACCCTTATTTGTATAACGACACTACTTTCTATTGCATGCCATTAATTGCATGTCTGTCTCTGTCTGATGTGCATATATATGAGTTACTTCTCAAAAGTTTGAAGTGCTTGAACAGATTGATTAATATATAAATATAATTTCCTTTTTTTTTTTCTTTGAGAATGTAATTTTGCACTGGAAGTTCCAAACTTTTGGGTAGCGCCATTTCTAGTCTAAGAGAGAAATCAAAACCATATATTGCAAACTAATAGATTCAAACTTTTGTGATCATCAGGAAACATAATGTTCAGAAGAATTCTAAGTGTTACAAGAGACTAGTACATAAAAAGAACATAATATTAAATGGAATTGGATTTTTATTATTTTGATTTTTCAAACTATTGTCTTCATCTTTATTGTGGTATATAAAAACACAAAGTTTCGGCCATTGTACTCTCCAGACTTCTTCAGATGTTCCATCTCTATCTGAGTATTGCAATAATTCAATTTGGGGAAATCATTTTGAACAGTTTGACTGTTGAGCAAACAAAGTATTAAAGAAAATACCATCTTTATTGTGGTATATAAAAACGTTTCGACCTTCATACTCTCCAGCCTTCTTCAGATGTTCCTTGTTTACCTGAGCATAGCAATAATTCAACTTGGGAAATCCTTTTGAATAGTTTGACTGTTGAGCAAACAGTGTTGAAGAACTTATGAAGATCTCATTCAAATAATGATGTCATTGTTTTTGTACATCCATCAATTCGAGAAACATCATAATTTTTTTTTTAATTTATTGGCCTCTCTTGTATAATTTGAAGCATAAAATCCAATGGCATCATTTATTCTCCGATATTTTTAGGCTGGAGGGTACAACAGCTGAAATCTTTTTATATACCACAATAAAGATGAGGACTGTTGGAATATATATATATATATATATATATATATATTTACCAACTCCTCTGCTCGTGGAGGATGCGACACAAGGTCAACTTCTTAAGCGGAGTTTAACAGGTTTGAATTCAGAGTTTTCCTTCTCCTAGACTGGTTACCTAGCCATGGTCAAAGAGCCCAGTCTACCCTGCTATTTACCCAGGAGGGAGAGTAGGATTCATACCTTTCCCAAGGGTATTAGCGCTATGTGAAATGCAAAAAGCTTCATCCAGGAATTGAACTTGGGTTGACGAGTCCATTTCCTATGACTCTAACCATGAGACCACGCGCTTCCATATTTTTATATATAAGGTATGCTGGAGATAATAACTTAAATTTATAGACTCTTTGAGGCTCCATGGACTGAGTTGGCTAATCAAATCACTCGAATACGTGGCTGGTTAACTATTTAAAGACTGTGTTAGATTGGCACTTAGTTGCTCGTGCTTAACACAGACGAACAGACCAACGGACAAGGATTCTGCTTAACATGAACAAACACAAACATTATAGGATTCTACTTAGCACAGACCAACGGGCAAGAATTCTGCTCGACACGGATCAAACTTAATGCCACAAGGGATCTCCACCGTAAACTGCTCTCACCTGCAGCATAAAAATGGTTACACAAATCGTAGCAAGGACAATCAAAATAATACATATCAAGCCTCTTCTCAAAAATTAAAACAGGAATTAGATTTGTTTTACAAGAGATCCGAAAGATCCGTGGAATAATAGTTGCAATATGTGGTTTTAATTTCTTCTGTGTTGTAGTGCCTATATCAAACTCTCTCTCTCTGTCTGTAAATAATGCAACATTTAAACACAGTAAATGATAATATTATAAACACATGCTGCTTTTGCAAACCTCCCTCACCAAAAAAAAAGAAAGATAGCTGTGCATCCAACAAAATCTCCATAAGATAACTCTAGAGCCAAGTTTGGGTTATTTCCTATAAACATAATTTCCAAAATAAAAAAGAGGAACCACTCTGATTGACTGATAAATTATTTATTTATTTATTTATTTATTCATTGATCTACTAGGAAAAAAGAAGACTGGGTTAGGGTTTAAGGTTAGTTTAATGGGAAAATAATGGGTAGATTAATTAACAGATAAAATTCATTCAGAGTGGTTCCCCTTTTTAGGTTGGAGTTATGGAAAATAACCCAAGTTTGTTTTCAATGCCAATGCATCATTACTGCTAATTTAATCTGGTTTAGCGGTATTTTACAATACCACCAAACTTTGTTGCTTTTCCGTGGGAATAACAGATCAAGATGCAGCCTCTATGTATAATCCTTTGTTGAATCCACAAATTTCAAAAATATAAGAGTTTAATTTAACTGACTCGACGACACATCATTACACTGAACAAAATTAGAATTTCCATTAAAATTCACTGTACAAGATCATTTCTTCATTTAAATTTCACAACATTGAATTGGAAAAACAAAATGATAAAAAAAGATTTAATTTTTTAAATTAAATTTCTATTTTCATATTCCCCAATGAGATCTTCATCAGAATAATATCTAGAAAGTTTGGTTTCAGGTTATCTATACTGGACCTACGACTATTTAGAAATTCTTCCAGTTCAAAATTTTTTTTTTTGTCATGTATTGCACCTTTTTAATTAGACATTGTTTTTTTTTTTGGGGGGGGGGTTGGTGGGGGAGGGTTTACATACTTGTAAACTCTTGATTTACGGGTGAACCAACATGAGTTTTCTAACTTACATGCTGTTACTTGATTGATATTTTTTTTCCTTTTGAGGTCTAAAATTTGAGGTATGGTTACATAATCTATGCATAGATTATTGTCAACCCCCTGTATTTCTGAAGGGATGGCCCCTTTTCATATCACGGGCGGGACTTTCAATGGAATATTACAGAAAGCCCGCGAAATACGTGAAGTCACGCGGGACCTGGTTGGCTCTCAGTTCCAGCTTGGTCGTCAGGCAGAGAAGATATGTCTGCTTTGGCTGGGACTCACCGCACACGCGCGTTGTGTTAGTTAGAAAAATATGTTTAGTTAAGTAAATAAAGGTTTAAATAAATAATATGGTTTTGTGGTTGATGAATGTCTTGGCAACAAGACTGACCTAGAAGAAGAAATGAATCAAGGACGACCAACCAGCAAGAACAGAGACGTTAGAAGAGACGCTAGAAGAAGAACATAAGATACCAAAGATGAGCAGAAGAATGATAGTAAAGAAAGGGTATCCAACAGTATGAGCAAACTGCAGATACATTTATGTTAATAAGTTCATTAAAAACATATAAATTTCCAAATTTATTAGGAACTTTACCTCAAAATTTTATGAAAATCGAATGTATATTTCATTTTTTGTGGGAGATCAAAAATATGGAATTTTCTTCATTTCAGTCTTATTTGTAAATTACGTAATGTTATAAAATAATCTTTATACCACACATCTTACACAATAAATAGACAAAACTTTTAAAGCTCATAATTTTTGTTTTCTTTCTTGCTCCTATTTTTATCGAACTCTGGATCATTCATGTTGGAATCAGGAGTCCGAAAAAGCCTGGAAAGTACATTGGCTGAAATGTCCATATAACAATAAAGATGAGGAGAATCTAAATGATAGAAATTATAAAGCCTCATCTCAAAAAATTAAGATAAAAATATTTGGGTGGAGCACCCCTTCATCACCATTGCTCCCTGGTCCACTCTGACTCAGAGTGGTAGTACCTGTTAGGGTCCCATCTATGGGTTAAATAGAAAAACATGAGTTGATAAATAAAATTGTATTACCCATTAAGAATTGATTTATTTCAAAACTTTATCGGCATTAAATGACCCACTGAGGTTGATATGCCGTAAAACAAACCAAACCAAAAATATTTGGGTGCTTTTTTTGTTTTTTGTTTTTTTTTTTGGGGGGGGGCAACAATTTTTTTATGAACAAAGACAATTTATAAATTACTCACTATAATACAAATGCTTTTCTGCAACAATTTATTTATTTTTTTTTTTTTTCATTTTTTTTTTTTTTTTTTTTCATTTTTTTTTTTATATGATTTCAATTTGCAGTCATGTCAAAAACAAAAGACCTGATCCTAATTCATTTTTTGCTTTCAGACATTTGTATACTTATACAACGTTATACCTGTTAGGGTCCCATCTATGGGTTAAATAGAAGACATGAGTTTATAAACAAAATTGTATTATCCATTAAAAATGAATTTATTTCAAAACTTTGTCAGCATTAAACATTTTTTTTACCAATAGAAGTTTTCGGCATAAAATAACCCAAGAGGTTGACATGCCGTAAAACCCAACCAACCAAACATTATACAACGTTAATATTGTGATGCTATATAAAAACTGTTACCAAATATTTTTTTTTGGGGGGGGGGATATTTTTTTATTTTCATTTTTGTCATCACTAAACAATTTTATTTTGATTTCTTTTTTCTTTACTCCCACATGCATGTTTATGTGAATGTCGCATGTTTTTCAAACGGCAAATGATAAATGCCTAAAAATTAACAGACATTGCACCCTTTCATTAACACTTAATTTTTTAAATTTTTTTTTTTTTATTTTTAATCTAAAAAAAATTTTTTATTTTTTTTATTACTAATCTGAATATTCTGTTTGAAAAAAAAAAAGGTTAAGATATAAAAAAAACAGAAATTTTATGCCCGCCTAATTAATTAATTATTAATTAATTTTCTAAATTCTCCCAAAAATTGTCAGCTAAAAAAAGCCATATCAAAACACATCATTTGTGTATTTACTTCTCATACTGTTGTGTAGTAAAAGTCACTATAAGAGGAATATAACCTACTTCTAAACAAAACGAAAAATCTAGGAAAGTCCAGTTGGTGTAAGGGTTATGGTCCTTGCCTGTCAGCTTTCGAATCAAGCACAAGGCAGTCTTCCTATATATATATATATATATATATATATATATATATAAAGTAAAGTCGTTGGGGTGGCCTAAAGTTGGTATCAGCGAGGGAGTATATCCCCTTTTCACTAGCGCTAGGTGGAGCACCACACCTATCATCAGCTCCTTACTTTACCGCACAGCTCCCTGTGCTACTCATATGCTGAGTTGGCGAGGGCCAGTATCGAACAAGGAACCTTGTGGTTTCTAGCCAAACGCTCTACAATATGTTTAAAAATTATTCATATCTAATAGACTATGCAAAAAAAAAAAATCTTACAAAACAAGTACACAATAAATGTAAGTATGAACACAGAATGAATACAATTCCCTAACCTCAAGGCATAAAATAGTCCCAGACAGGTTGACATGCTAAAATCAATCATTGATCTTACTCCCTGATCCATTCCGACTGTTAGGGTCCCAACTATGCGTCAAATAGATCTATTTGAAAATTATTCATATTAGATAGGTATACTTGAAACCATATAACTGTCTGTAAATTATTTGTATCAAATTTGAGCATTAAATAACCCATAAGGGATTGATATGCCATTAAACAAATAAACCAAACCAATGATTACAAGATTTTTCTCTCAGTTGTTAAGTGAACAAGAAAAAGTTATTTACTTGTTTTCAATCTTCAAATATAGATTTTTTGGGGGGGTCTGTTTATTTGTTTATTGGGGTTAAATATATAACAATAAGACACCATGTACCCTCCCCTCGGGGTGGGGGTCCAGTGGCTTCAGCCCTGGGCCTTACCAGCTGTTATCGTTGATCCTAGGGGCCATCACCCCAGGCAATACCTGCCCCCTAGATTTAAAGGGGTAGGGATGGTTTTATTGCCCGGTGCCTGAGGCGCCCCCCTTGTGGGGAATGCCAACAGGATAAATGCATTTTTTGCACCTGCCTCCCATGAGCTTCAGTTCGTGGGTGGTCCTACATTAATAGGGCCTTGTGCCTAACCTGTACACATGGTGTACGCGGTAAATGTTTTTTTTTGTTTTTATATCCCCAAATAAATTAATAAAAATATTTCTATATGTTTGCTGAAACCTAAGCAAAAAAAAAAAAATGATCCATTTGATAATTTTTATCACATGGGTTGGGGGTGGGGGTGGGGGGTCATACATATTGTTGGGAAAAAAATAAAGATTTGTTATATAACCTTCCAATAAAAGTAAGGACTTATATTAATTTTATATTTGCTGTCATTTTTGACAACACAGGTACACAAGTTATTAAAAAGGTTCTTGATATCAAATATAAAATACACGCACATTAAAAACATTGTCAGGTTTTATAAGTAAAATAGGACAAATCCTGATTTTTTTTAGATTGTTTTTTGTAATTCTTAGTAGTAAAGAGTTAATGAATTTAATTTTCTCATTACAGGAGGATCCTCGAAAAACACGTACAAACTCCTTGAGGACGGCAGCTACTCCCGATGCCCCAAAGCCTTTTGTACGTTCATCTTCGAATGAAGATCTTCTTAACAATCTTGGCCCTCTGCCTGTAAGTATTTTTCTTTTTACACAAACCAAACAGTCATCTATTTTCAATTTGATGCTCTTTTTTTGGGGGGGGGGGGGTAACTTTTTTTTTTTTTTTTTTTTTTTTTTAAAACTTTTTTAAAAGCATTTTTTTGAATTTTCAACTTTTTTTAAAAAGCTTTTTAAAAAGACTTTTTTTAAAAACTTTAATTTATCTTTTATTTTAAATTCATCTTTCTTTTATTTTTATTCATCTATTTTTTTTTCTTTTTCTTTTTTAATTCATCTTTATTTTTATTTTTTAATTCAACATTTTTTTTTATTCTATTTTTTGATAAACTAGTATGGAAATAGTACCTCATGGTTTTAAAAGCAAGTGATTTATTTATTTTTAAAATCACTAATGATTGCCCAAATTACATTTCCATGTTTATTTACTTCTAAATTTAATCGTGACATTGACTAGGTCTAAAAAAAAAAAGCAAAACTTGTGAATGTAAATATTTATATCCCATACATTGACTCTATACTACCAAGTCTGACAAAAGATTACGGGGATTAACAAATGCCATCTGGTTTCATTGTTTAATTTTACTAATTTTTTTTTTTTTCATAAGGAATTTGAAATCAACTTTAAAAATTCTTTCAGTTTATTTTTTCTCACACTTTAAATCTACGAAGACAAATGTTTCTTATTTTTCATTTTTGACCATTTTATTTATAATTTGATTTAACATCAATATCTCAGTCTTGTTCACAACAAGTGTAACAGCTTTTTGGTGATAAGGTAGATGAGTTTTCTAAAAATATCTTTAGCCCTGTCAGCTGGGGCTGTAGAATACGCCAACTGTACCTCTGCAAAAGGGTTACACACCCCCTCTGATGATTGGGCCACCCATTCCTGTGACTGACTACCCCTGATGTTTAAAGACAGAATCCTGTTGGCTGAGCAGTCCATGCAATACTCCACTTTGATCCTTCCTTAGGCTAGAGAGGTGATTGGAGAGGTCCCTTCCAATCAATCGGCTTGTCATGTCAAGCCCTAGCACCTATATGATTGTCCTGACAATATTGCTCTTATAGCAACCGCCAACCCTTTTTATCATATATGTGCTAGAATGTGGTGGCTGAGGGTCTTAATGTCTTGGGTATGACGTTAAACTACATCTAGTGGTGAGGTTCCAATCTTGGAGCTCTGAAGGATGGAGTATCCCTTTATCACCATTACTCCCAGGTCCACTCTGACCCAAAGTGGGTTAAGGTCCTGTAAGGAAGGTGCAAAGTTATTAGATACTTTGCATACAAATAACTCCGACGAAGGTTAACGGACAAAAACATTTAATATAAACAGCACGTGGATATGAAGATACGAAGTACATAGTAAAAGAGTTACATATATAAAGGGGTACACAAATAAAGACACATTCATGAATGGTACATTATAACATAAAAGAGTACAGACATGAGACTAGCGATAGTCCATGCTGTAAAGAACTTACAGTAATGTAAGGGGGGCGGAGCCCCAACGAGAGGGGTTAGATAAAATCTACCCCATGTGGCTCGTAGTTACTGAAACAGGAAAAAGAGGCCGAAAGGTTTTGAACCCGGCGCTTAAATACTATGGTGCCCTAGCGGGCACCAGCAAACTAAAAGGGGCAGACAACTCCACCAGACAAATGCAAACCAACGCTACAGTCCCATCGATGGGTTGAATAGATCAAAAAATGAGTTTAAAAAAAAAAGATTTGAGTTTGAAAAAAAAAAATTGAATACCCAACAAGAAACAATAAAACAAAACATCTTCAGCATAAAATAACCCAATCAAGATTGACATGCCGTTAAATCCAACCAATCAACATATTCACACGCTGACTTGTTTCTTTGTCACTTATTGTAAACAATGTTAAGTACAGGCAAAAAAGAATTCACTTGCTCTCTAAAGTATTCATTTTATTATTAAACATTAGTAAACAAACACTAACCTTAACCTTGGAGAAATCATATATTTACATTTTTACACATTTAAATATATGTAAAAATATGCACATACACTGATATTAATATGTATGTATGTGAATCTTTATATGTACGTTTAAGTTCTAAATTTCAGTTGAATCCTATCACAAAAAAAAACAATTGAAACCATTCACACACACACACACACACACACACACACACACACACACATATGTGTGTGTATGTTGTTGTAGAGTCCACGTATGCTTCTTTGTTGGTATATGAGTCTAATTTTCAGTGTATATATTATGTGTTTATATATATATATATATATATATATATATATATATATATATATATATATAAGTAAAGAAATAACAAAAGACTTAGAGATATAGCATTATAGTCTATTTCAGGGAGCTTTAGAATATAATGCTAAATCTCTAAGTCTTTTGTTATTTCTTTATTTATATATTTGCTCTGTGACTCTAACATTAAGAGCACACATTGAGCTCTCAAACTGCGACAGGTTTTTTAAATAAAACTCTTGTGTCGTAAGGAAGATTTCTTCTCTGGACTTTTGGATTATATATATATATATATATATATATATATATAATGTGTGTGTGTGTGTGTCTCTAAAAAAAAAAAAAAATTCTTGTAAAAGAAGGGTCATTTCTTCAAAATATTGGATGAAATAAAAGGGAACTTAGTACATAACATCCAACTCAGTTTCTCATTTATTTCACACTTTACTCATGCTTGCACTAAATCCCCAAAATATATATTATAGACATATATAACATATATACAGATATAATATATACACTGAAAATTAGACTCCTCAGATATATATATATATATATATATATATATAATTACCAGGATCATACAAGTGTTTTATAGAAGGGGGAAGTTTAAGCTATGTGGTGGAAAGATTTTATTGGTTATAGGTGAATCTTTGGGGAGGCTTGTTTTTGTATATAAATTTATTTCGACATATTGTTTTGTGACTCCGGTCTTTGGTGTTTTCTTTTTTTTTTTTTTTTTTTTTTTTTTTTTTTTTTTTTTTTTTTTTTACATCAAAGAAAGATAAAAAAAAAAAAAACAAGAAAGCCCAGACTGATAAGACAATATATCAAAATAAATTTATATATATTATATGTATTTATTTGTATATATCCATTTATTTATAATACTCGTATATGTAAAAATATATACGCAAAACTTTATATGTACATTTGAGTTCTCAAGTTTGGTTGAATTCTATCAAGGAAACACTTGATATCATCCACACGTATATATTTCTTTTTTCCCAAAATAAAATGAATTATTTAAAATTGATATTATATTAATCGGACTTTGTAATATTGACATCAGCAAAATATTTGGTATATAAAGTGCAAGAGTTAAGTTTCATCAGGTCGTTATATAAATATATATATATTTATATATATATATAAATATATATCTGGCATTGAATGTTCAAGTAATTTCTGTCTCTTGCTCAACCACAAAGGGAATATTTATGCTTTGTTAGTTGTGAAGTCAGAATAGCCAAATCTACTTCTTTTTTTGCTTAGTTGTTTTCAAAAATAAGAATTCTTTTTCAACAATGGGAACCTCACACTCTCTCATGCCAACTGAATATTCAAGACAATTATGTCCAGTAAGCTCCAACTCCAATTTCTACATTTAAAAAAAAAAAATCAATTTCTGATTATTTTTCCCCCACTTCTACTTTCATATTTCATTTCAGTTTGTTTTTTAATTTTTTTTAATGAATTTGAATTTTACAAGAGATATTTATATTTCTTGATGTCAGTTTTATTATAAGTAATATATATATATATATATATAATATATATATTATATTTTTTGTTTTATCCTTGCTTCATATTTTTTAAGACTTATTTAATTCTCAAGTTGTTAATTTGACTGACTACTATCCCCTGAAAAATATCCTTTTTTTTCTCATTTGACTTCCTGTCGCCATGGTGACAGTCTTTTAATGTATACATTTTGTAGAGAAAAAATTTTTTTTGAGGAGAAAATTTTTCTGTTATGCAATTCAAATTATTGTTGATTTTCCATCTGATGAGACGGAATTTTGGGGAGCTTTATTAAATCAACTTAGATTTATAAAGGCCCCAATTTTGGTCGAAATACATTTATTATGGAATAACAGTGTTGAGTTTTTCCTTCCTTTCAAAGATATATATAAAGCTGCTTGGTAGCGCTAGGAAGTGGCAGTCATGTCGTAGCTACCGAAACTGTGTTATCACTCCTAGTCGACAGCTGACGAGGACAGGGTATCGCACGTGCTATCACACGTTGTATGACGAAAATATATATATATAGTCTCCCGATCAATTGGCTAATCATGTCAAGCCCGAGCACATATCTGATTCTCCCGGTTGTTTTACTGTTATGCCAGACCCCCAATATTCAATAGGAATTCTTGATACCATATAGTGGTAAAGTATTTATTATGAAATGTTACTTGAAGCCATAATTGTTTAGGATTATTATTATATTACTGATACCGACTTTAGGCCGCCCCGTCGACTTTTACTTATTATTAGTTACTTGAAACCATATGACTGTGTTACAAACAAATGACTTATTATTAAATAGATATAATTACTTGAAACTATTTAATTATTTTTATCAGATAATATTTGAAACCATATAACTGTTTGCAAATTATTAGTTTTAGATAGGAATACTTGATATATAACTGTGTGCAAAAAAACTCTTAAATAACTACATAAAAATCGAATTTAGAGTTTCTCTTCTCGTAGACTAGCTGCCTTACCAAAACTAAAGAGTCTAGTTTGCCCTACTATTTACCCATTGCTGGAGGGGGAAGAACAGATGTATTGATGCTTTTCTGAAAGGCACAAAATTAAATACAATCACTCATCTAGGATTTGAACCTATTTCATTGGGTCCATTTCCTCCTAAACAAAAAATGGTTGAAGAATGTATAACTGGTTTAATTCATTGTTGCCCACCCGCCACCCCATTTTTCAGTTCTTGGTTCTTTCAAGGCATGAGATCTTATTTCCCTTGTTTTAATTCCCTCTCAACCTGGTGATGGTGTTTTATTTATTTATATTATTAATTTTTTTTTCTTTTCTTTCCCCACAGCCTGGCTGGGAAGAACGTATTCATACGGATGGAAGAGTGTTCTATATCGACCACAGTAAGTCAAAAAATTTTTTTTTTAAACCCTTTTTAAAACTTTTCTTAATGATTTTTATTTCTTCATTTGTTTTTAGTGAAGCAGGAAAATTGTAGATATTTTAAATATAAAAAAGAAAATAAATGATTCAATGGAAAAATATAAATTTTCTTAATATTATTTGTATTAATCGGACTATTGTCCTCATCTTCATTGTTATCTGTACAACGTTTTGGCCAATGTGCCCTCCAGCCTTCTTCAGGTATTTCTCGTCAGACTCGAGAACCTTCTCGGACTCGAGAATAATACAAATAATTCTAATTATCAAGCCTCATCTCAAAAATTCAGAGAGATAAATTTTCTTGTTTAATTGATAATTAGATTTTAATTAAATTTTTTTGTTTAATTGATAATTAGATTTTAATTAAATTTTCTTATTTAATTGATAATTAGATTTTAATTAAATTTTCTTATTTAATTGATAATTAAATTTTAATTAAATTTTCTCGTTTAATTGATAATTAAATTTTAATTAAATTTTTTTGTTTAATTGATAATTAGATTTTAATTAAATTTTCTTATTTAATTGATAATTAGATTTTAATTAAATTTTCTTATTTAATTGATAATTTGGAACTGAATTTTTAGAACTAGTTGCCATGTACAATGTTTTTGAGATCAATTCTGTGTTACCCTCATCATACATTTTAAGAGCAGATATAATACGTAATAGAACAACATAGACTCGTAAAAAATTCAACAATCAATCATGGTTTTCTTTCTCTTTCCAGATACCAAAACCACAATGTGGGAAGATCCGAGGTTACAGAAGCTTGGAGGTCCTGTAAGTATACACACACACACTCACACACACATTATCAACCATTCTGGATCAATGAATTGGGTAGCATACAAAATCTTTTATTTAATAAACCAATTTTTAAAAAGATTTCCTGTCACTTTTAATGCCACTTGATAATTCTGTCTTCTCAGAATTTTAAAAAATCTTTCTCAACAAAGGACTCTCCAGAAAGGAGTCCCAGTCCCTTAGTTTAAGCAGCATCTCCTTCTTTAGAGGGATACTGCCGCCCTGTCGGCTGGGGCATTAGAATGCACCTCTGTAAATGGGTAAGACTCCCCCAATGGGGTCACCTGTTGGCTGTGGGTGGTGACCCATGAGGCTTAAGGATAGAACCCAGGTGGTTGAGCAGTCCATGACATGCAACACTCCACATAGGCTCTTTCTTGGGCTAGACGGGTGGTCGGAAAGGCCACCTCCAATCAATCGGCTGGTCAGGTCAAGCCCTACCACCTATATGATTGCCCCAACCCTATTGCCCTTATGGCAAGCTCCATCCCTTTTTATCATATGGGTGCTAGAAGCCGGTGGCTGAGGGTCTACATGTCCTGGGAATGACGTTAAACTCTATCTGATGGTGAGGCTCCAGTTTTGGAGGTTTGGGGAATTGCTCCCTAGTTCACTCTGACCCAGAGTGGTAGTACCTGTTAGGATCCCATCTATGGGTTAAATAGAAAAATGTGTTTATAAAAAAATTGAGTATCCATTAAGAATGACTTTATTTCAAAATATTATCGGCATTAAATGACCCACTGAGGTTGATATGCCGTAAAATAAAATTAACCCAACCAAAGGGGGATACTGACATTTAGGATGATTAATTGTGGTTTATTATGTCATGCTGAAAGCACTGACTCCCGCTAGATCATCGAAGTTAAGCAGCGATGCACCTATTCAATACTTAATTGGGTGACCACTTAAGCAACCACAGATATTTAAGCACCCTGAGTCCTTTGTTTATCAAAATAACTGTAGAGCTTGTTTTGCAGTGAAATCATCGGCACAAAACTTCAGTGTTTGGGAGAATCTGTAGCACAATGCTTTGCAAGTAACACATTGTACTGGATTACATGCTACCATCATCAAAGATTGATCCTTTACCTGATCTACCATCACTAATAATTATGCAATTATAAATATTGATTTTTTTTTTTTTTTTTATAAATTCGACAAAGATTCTTTTTTTTTTTTTTTTTTTTTTTTTTTCTTTTTTATAAATTCGACAAAGATTTCTTCTTTTTTTTTTTTTTTCTTTTTTCTTTTTTATAAATTCGACAAAGATTTTTTTTTTTTTTTTTTTTTTTTATAAATTCGACAAAGATTTCTTTTTTTTTTTTTTTCTTTTTTATAAATTCGACAAAGATTTCTTTTTTTTTTTTTTTTTTTTTTTTTTTTTTTTTTTTTTTCTTTTTTTCTAAATTCGACAAAGATTTTTTTTTCTTTTTTATAAATTGGACAAAGATTTATTTTATTTTTTTATTTTTTTATAAATTCGACAAAGATTTCTTCTTTTTTTTTCTTTTTTTTTTTATAAATTCGACAAAGATTTCTTTCTTTTTTTTTTTTTTTTTTTTTTTTTTTTATAAATTCGACAGATTTTTTTTTTTTTTTGCAAGTAACACGCAACACATTGTACTGGATTACACGCTACTATAAGATTCAAAGGTTATGACAAAGTCATAACTCATTGGAACGCAAACAAACTCCGACAAGGGTTGATAGACAAAACATTTAATAGGTATACAGCACATGGATATGACGAGATACATAAACTACATAGATACATATACAAGAGTACAGATAATGACACATTCATGAATGGTAAAATACAAGATATTTAGGTATCAAAGAGATACCTAAATATACATAAAAACGTAGTTACGGATACATGACTAAAGGATAGTCATATATCGTATAAGAGACTTACTAGCAGTGAGTGGCCAGTGTTAAGGGCCGAAGCCCCGACAAGAAAGGGGTAGTCATAAGACTACCTCATTGTGTCTCGTAGGTTGAACAGCAGGCAAAGAGGTAGAGAAGTTCAAATCATCCGCTTAAATACACGAGGCCCCTAGCGGGAACCAGCAACACTATACGGGCAGACAACTCTCCAGGCAAATACGAAAATAACTCTTACACTACCATCATCAAGGATTGATCCTTTACCTGACCTTCCATCACTAATAATTATGCAATTATAATTTTTTTTTTTTTTTTTATTTATTTATAAATTTGACAAAGATTTTTTTTTCTTCTTCTGCAGGCAGTACCATATTCTCGGGACTACAAAAGAAAATATGATTACTTCCGATCCAAACTTCGGAAACCTGTAAGTACCTTACTCCTCAATTTTGATATTAACTTTTTATTATTATTATTATTATTGAACTAAAACTTAAAAAAACTTGTATAAAGCAGAACTAAAATGCCATTGTATAAAAGTACTGAGCTACCTTTCTGAGTTTAGACTGTCAAAATACTTGCCATACGCACACCTCTTTTGATTTGAGTGAGAAAATGGCATCTATCCTATCATTGTTTCTCCATTTTCTATCATCATCATCATCATCATCAGAATTCTATGCTAAATATTTCTATTGTTGAAATCTTTCATGGCATTGATGATATTCAATTCAATATGAATATCAAATTGCAACAGATCTATATATATATATATATATATATATATATATATATATATGAGTAGTGGCTTACCGGTGGATACGGGTACGATCGTTGGGAGCGCACAGGATCCAGGGGTTAAGACCGTGAAAAAACAAATACAAAGTGCTCAATACAATGTAGAGCAAAATTTATTTAAGAAATGGATATAAAGTAACCTACTCGAGTTTCATCATCTGAATCGTCGGGGTTACATCCGCTGAATTAATCGAGTTTTCGATTAATATCAGTTGATACCACACGTCTTATACGTGGTATCAACTGATATTAATCGAAAACTCGATTAATTCAGCAGATGTAACCCCCCGACGATTCAGATGATGAAACTCGAGTAGGTTACTTTATATCCATTTCTTAAATATATATATATAAGTAAAGTAAAGTCGTCAGGGCGGCCTAAAGCCGGTATCAGCCAAATTGCAAGGGAGTCTATCCCCTTTTCACTAGCGCTAGACCAAGGAGATTGTTTTTGAGTCTGAGGTGGAGCGGTACTCCTGCCATCAGCACCTTGCTTTACCGCACAGATCCTTGTGCTACTCATACGCTGAGTTGGCGAGGGCCGGTATCGAACTAGGAACCTTGTGTTTTCTAGCCGAATGCTCTACCAACTGAGCTAACCTGGCCCCTTATATATATATATATATATATATATATATATATATATATATATATAACAGAAGATTTAGATTTTTAGCATTATAGCCTATTTCAGGAAGCCTAGACCAAATGTCTAGTGTTCCCAATCATCAGATGGGATTTGCATCTGAGGATTGGCAACACTAGATATTTGGTCTAGGCTTCCTGAAATAGGCTATAATGCTAAAAATCTAAATCTTCTGTTATATTTTTTACTTATATAATTTTGCTCTGTGACTCTGACAGTAAGAGTACACATTGAGCTCTGCAAACTATGACACTTTTTAAAAAAACGTCGTAAGGAAGATTTCTTCTCCGGATTTTTGGATTATATGTATATATATATATTTATTTCTAATTTCCGACAGTATAAAAAAAAAAACTCCCCTCTTTATAGTCTGTAATTAGCACAATACAAACTTTCACCTGGAGAAAAAAAAAATTCACATACACTTATATTGATGATATAATTTGCTAGATATCATTGATTAAAGTAGCAAAGATATAATGTCAACAGTGCATGGTGACGGTCAGATTCTCACTTGTGGGATTTTCAAACCAAGTTTTTATATCTTTTTATATATCACAGAATCAGATTATCTAACAAATGATACTTGCAACTTATGCTGTTTTTTTTTTTGGGTGGGGGGTAATTTAATTATTTATTCAATAATTCAAATCTTTTTCGCCTCATTTTAATTTAACCTTGTATGACTTTTATTTTATTTCTTTCCAGGTCAATGTTCCTAACAAAATAGACATTAAAGTTTCTCGAACAAATGTGTTTGAAGATTCTTTCAGAGTAATAATGGGTGTGAAGAAGGTTGATCTTTTGAAAACCAGGTCAGTCAAATATTTTACTTTTTTTTTTCTCTTTTTTTAAACACTTGCTTTTTTTCATATGTAGGTGACAAAAGGTCAGTCGTGTTTACTATATAAAAAAAAATCATTTTATAGCAGTTAAAAAAAAAAATCATCCTTGAATTTCCCCAATTCATTTGATTATTGATATTCTGGGAAGTTTCTAGAAGGAAAAATTTCTATTAAATTCTTTTTTTTTTTTTTCTTTTTTTTCTACTTCTTATTTACACCTTAAAAATATCTTTTAACAATAGTAGTTATTAAATTCTGTAAATAATTCCAGTTTGTTACATGAAATACAGTTTGGACGTTTTGTCCCATTCTTTTGTTTAAAAATGCATTGCATCTAATTGATGTGTTTATTGAAGGTTTCAAAATCATTAATATAGAAAATTTTGGAAACCGTTTCAAAGGTAGAATTTAAATCAGTATATACAGAGTTATTTCCCTTGATTGTTAAAACTCATTTAGAAATGGGTTGACAGCCATCTTGAAATTTTATTACTTTTGTCTTTCTTCTTTATTTATTAGAATATAAAGATTACAATTCCTAATTATACAAGATAAACTTTAAATAAATGTAGTATTATCCAACCCAGATTAAACCTTCTCAAAAATCCTACATTTGAAGAATTTTTTTTTCTCATTTCTTTAATCCCATTTTCTTTTCCTAATTTTTCTTTTTTTTAATTTTTTTTTTTTTTTTTTTTGTTATGAATTGAAATTATTTTTTATCTTTTTTTTTCTTTTGCTTTGAAGATTATGGATAGAATTTGATGGAGAAGTTGGTTTGGATTACGGTGGTGTGGCTCGAGAATGGTTTTACATGTTATCCAAAGAAATGTTCAACCCATACTATGGATTGTTTGAATATTCGGCCACGTAAGTTCACTAAAAACTTTGAAAATTATAAAATTAATTCCATGGCTTGCTAAAAAAAATTTTTTCTTTAATTATTAAAAAATATCTAAGAAAAGATATCTCACAAATAGAACTTATATACTGAGGTGTGATATCTTGAGTCAATTTCAGCCTGGTGTTGTTTTATGGCATATCAACACTCTTTCGGGTCATTTAATGCTGAATCAAGTCATTTTGATAAACAAAGAACTCGGGTGGCTTACAGTATCTGCTGTTGCTTAAGTGGTTATCCAATTAATTATTGAATAGGCTCGTTGCTGCTTAACTTCAGTGTTCTAGAAGGAACCAATGTTTTCAGCGTGACTTGATCATAGTCTTTACCTTTGTTGTATCTGTTCTTAGGTTCAAACCAATATTTGTGTTAAGAAGACCTAAATAGGGTTGCTCCCCTTTGATCAGTCAAAGCCGGGAGTGGGTTTTCCGCCATCTTATGTGTGGATGGCATTTGTTTACGTTTGTATGTCTTGAACGCGGTGTTCAGATACTGGTTAAGTCGCTTGAGGTAGAAGCATTGCTCTACCCTATGTTAAATAAAACCTTGTTAATTTTATAACAACCTGGTCTTACATTATCATTTCAATCCTCCATATTGTATCTGTATGTTAAAAACATAACAATTTGCTTGAAACTCAGTTTTAAAATATTTAGATAAAGAAAATTTATTTTTAAAGAAAATACATGGAAACTATAATGAAACAAGATTTTCTGTATCTTTTCAACATTTATATTGAAGTTGAAAAAAATGATATTTAGTTTTTGTTTAGAATTGGTGTCTGTTCAAAAATATGTACAACAATGTTAATAATAATAATAGTGAGATTATTGTGTAGTGCTCAGGTGCACTACAACTCATCAAAGGTGCATCTATAGTACATTGGGTTATTTCATATTACTACAACCTAAAAAAAGGGGAACCACTCTGAATGAATTTTATCTGTTAATTAATCTACCCATTATTTTCCCATTAAACTAACCCTAAACCCTAATCCTAACCCCGTCTTCTTTTTTCATAGTAGATCAATAAATGAATAAATAATTTATCAGACATTCAGAGTGGTTCCCCCTTTTTAGGTTGGAGTTATAGGAAATAACCATACATTGAATAATGTACAAATGTCAGGAAGATGTATAATGTAGAAGTCATGATATATGTCTGTGTGTGTGGAAGGGGAATATTAGGTATAATGTTGGAGAATTTCAGTAACCATGAAGATTTTGAAGGATGCAGTCAGCTTGGCAGCTAATACAGAACAATGTCTTTTAAAATACTCTGACCCTTTAAAAAAAGAAAAAAAATTATAAAGAAAACAACAGTTATTTCCTATAACTCCAACATAAACAAAGAGGAACCACCTTTGACTAATAAATTATTTATTTTCCCATTAAACTAACCCTAAACCCTAACCCTAACCCCATCTTCTTTTTTTCTAGTAGCTCAATAAATAAATAAATAATTTATCATTCAAGAGTGGTCCCCCTTTGTTTATGTTGGAGTTATAGAAATCTATCTATCTCTATCTAACTCTCTCTCTCTAACTCTCTCCCTATCTATCTAACTCTCTCTCTCTATCTCTCTCTCTATCTATCTATCTAACTCTCTCTCTCTCTCTCTCTCTCTCTCTCTCTCTCTCTCTCTCTCTCTCTCTCTCTCCTTTTTTTTATTTATTTTTTTATTCATCTGGATGATTTTTATGTTTTTCTTTTTAGTGACAATTATACCCTCCAAATTAACCCTTTGTCTGGTGTGGCGAATGAAGAACATTTGAACTATTTTGAATTCATTGGTAGAATAGCTGGAATGGCTGTGTACCATGGCAAACTTTTAGATGGTAAGAAAATATTTTTATTTATCTTTTCTTTTTCTTTTTTTTTCTTTTTTTTTTTAATCCTGTATTCTCTTTAAGCACCCCCTCACCACCCTCACCTTAAATTTATGTCAGGTTCATTGACTAAAGTTGTAATGAATTGCACCTCATTGCTGTGTCTTTTTGATAGGCTAATTAATTCATTGTTACATGATATAAAGTTTCAACCTTTTAAAATGCTTCAATCAAACATAATAAAAAGATAAAGAAGAAAGTAAGAAAAAAAGGGGAGAGTTAAATCAAAATTATGATACTTTTTACATATTGAACTATTTAGTAATAGCTCTTAAGTAAACCTATCAAACATTGTAATAATCAAATTATTATACTGTGGTATATCCACAGATCCTACTAGTAGAGAGAATTAAATTAATAATAATGAAATTTATTGTGTACAGTGCTCAGGTGCACCACAACTCATCAAAGTCTCATGTCAAGTACACAGAATAATGTAGTGTCAGGAACATGAACAGTTTACAGTAGTAATATGCATGTATGTGTGCGCGTGTGTGCATATGTATGTGGAGAGTGGCATCAAGTATATTAAGATTATACTTTTTTACATATTGAAGTATTTTGCAATAGTTCTTTAGTAAACATATCAAATATTGTAATAATTAATCATACTGTGGTATATCCATAGGTCCTGCTAGCATTGCATTGTTGATCAAATTGTTCTGGTCACCATTGTTCATTTACTGAATAAGAAAAAGATCTAATGAATTTTCTTTTCTTTTTACCTTCACAGCCTTCTTTATTCGTCCATTCTACAAGATGATGTTGGAAAAATCCATAAAACTCTCAGACATGGAATCTGTTGTAAGTAAACAAAATTTATTTTTTTATTTTTTAAATTCTTTATTTATTTTTGTTGTATCGTTGAGGTGGTAAAAGACACGCAGAGAAATAGTGTGCTTGAGATATATTTTATTCAGCACTTGTATCTCGTGCTAACAGATACTTATTACATAAAACCAAGAAGTAGAACAATTCACAAAGACAAACTTACAAGAATGAGGAGGGTCAAATGTGTGTAGTCAAATATTTTATTCAGCACTTGTATCTGGTGCAAACAGATACTTATTACATAAAAACAAGAAGTAGAACAATTCACAAAGACAAGCTTACAAGAATGAGGAGGGTCAAATGTGTGTAGTCAAACGCAGTGATATTGTCTGAATATAATTTTCCGTTTCTATCACTGCTACCGCAATTATTATAAGGCTATGAGCCAGTCCATCCTGTAGCGGTGTTAACTCCTCTACAACAAATTCTTTACTTAAATAAACTTTAAATGAAAATTGCATATTTATTAGTTGATTATCAAGAAAGTAGGGAGATCTGATATTTGTGATTTAAAATAATTTGATTTAATTATTGGAGATTTTGAATTACTAATCTAAATAGAACTGAGGTGATCTCTTCATGCATTTTATTTTTCTAAATATCAAAGAATGTCCATCTTGAGATTTTAGTAAATGAACTGCTAAGAATTTTCTTCAGAAAAGTTGTGAACGGCTTTTTTTTTTTTTTAACAAGAAACATTTTTCCAATTTGACACATGGCACAATGGATATAAGTGTTGAGTTAATACAGTTCCAAGTGACAGTCATCTCTGAGCTGCAGGTTCAGTCCTGGCCAAGGGTGACAGTAACATAGAATACTTAACACAGCATAACACTTGTACCCAATCATGGTTAGCGGAATGAGAACCGTCTACCCCCGTAGATTGAATAAAGGGTTCAGTTCAAAGTTCTGTGAAGGCTCCTGATTATGACATGAAGGCTCCGAAGTATAAAGATGAGGACAATAGTCTGAATAATCCAAATAATCCAAAACATTTTTCTTTTTGCAAGTTTTGAGATCTTTTTAAATTTTACGTTTTAGTATTCTTCATAATGCATTCTTTTTTCTTTTTCTTTTTTGATTCCTTAAATGTGATGTTTCTTTTTCTTTTTAGGATTCTGAATATCACAATTCCTTGATCTGGATCAAAGACAATGATCCGACAGAATTGGATCTGAGGTTTTGTGTGGAAGAAGATTATTTTGGCGAGGTGAGTCAATAGAAAAATCAAAAAAATCTCAAAACTCTTTCTAAAAAATTCCAATAGGGAGGAATGGATATTTTTGAATGAATTTTATCTGTTAATTAATCTACCCATTATTTTCCCATTAAACTAACCCTAAACCCTAACCCCTAACCCCATCTTTTTTTTTCCTAGAAGATTAATAAATAATTTATAAAAATTCATTTATTTTTTAGGTTGAAGTTATAGGAAATAACCAAAAAAACATTTTTAAAATTTCATTTGATATTTTCGCATAAAACTAATTTTACACAGGACCAAATTGTAAAAAAAAATTTTTTTGTTTTGTTTTTAATGGATCAAAATGAAATTCTTTAACATGAGTTTTTCTTGAATTTACAAAAATATATTCGTTGTTTATATTTATTTATTAATTTTTATTTTCAAGCGAACCGAGCGAGAACTCAAACCAGGTGGAAAAGACATTGTGGTATCCGATGAAAACAAATTAGAATATATTAAGTGAGTTATCTCCCTTTTTAATGCACTTTTCAATCATTTTGGATTGGGTTGTTGGTTTTAACGGCATATCAACCCATCTGAGGTTATGTCATGCCTAATGGTTAGGAAGTAATATGTTGTGTATTTATATTTATACTTTTTAGTAATTGGTTTTAACAATGTGTTAGCATTATTGGGGATCATGTTGTATGGTATTGATTAAGTTCATGTCTATATTCTATGGTATAATTTTATTTCCCTCAAAAAGGACAGAATGTCCTCCATGTTGACATTTTCAAATAGATCTTTCATATCGCTTGCATTAAAATAACGTTTTCTGATGTGAGCAAGGGGATTCAGAATTGATGGGAACATCTTTTTATTTATCCTTAAATATATAATTTGATGATGTAACCTGTTTTTAATCTACCTGGCCAGGCTTTCATAGAGGCTTGGGCTATTATTAAATTGCAATAATTTATAGTTGATATTTGTAAAGTAACTGATTAAATTTTGACTAGTATTTTAAAAAGTTTAATAAGTTACTTTTCATTGCAACTAGTGAGACTTTTATTAATATCTGGACAAATTGGAAATAAATGATGAAAGCATGAATCAAGTTTCTTTCACTTTGAGGAAGCCGTTATGTTTTGGTCAGCCATTTTCATTTCACCGTAAATCTACACTGAAAATATGGATTTGTTTGATTCAATACAACTGCATGTTTTAACACAAAAATATCATAAAATGTGTTCTTAATAACAATTAAGTTCATTTCAAATAATGCGCAAGCACATTTAAGAACACATTTTATGATATTTTTGTGTTAAAACATGCAGTTGTATTGAATCAAACAAGTCCATATTTTCAGTGTAGATTTACGGTGAAATGAAAATGGCCGACCAAAACATAACGGCTTCCTCAAAGTGAAACAAATAATGGGAGATTGCTCTCATTTATGTAGCTAATGTTCAGATTACCACCAAAACAATCAATGGATCTGGGAGACTAACTTTTTATTATCTCACCCCTCTACACAGGCATACCAGGTAGCCACCTCTAGTTTCAATAAAAAGGAACAAAAATTAAGATGAAAGAAATACTAGCAAAAATTATTAACGTTACTCAGATTATTGATTTAGTCTGAACTGGAATCGTTATAATTATTCTCTGTCTGGATATTAAGTTTTTTATTTAAACAATTTT
>CM042161.1:74363774-74406274 GCA_023376005.1 Doryteuthis pealeii | reverse complement strand
CCACATGCCAGGCAAAGCCTAGCTTGCTTCCTTCGAGAATATGGCTGGCCACTCACCTCGTGTTCTCTGTCACAGGCTTACATGAGCTAAGTATTTCATAGTAATTAGAAGATTCATTTTACCCAGAATGCAATGTTGATGGCTATTTATATCAGACTTGAAGTTGTTTATAGCTTATCAAAGATACTGATAGGTTCACTTCCTGCATCCCCTGATGCTTAAAAAAATCTAAAAGGACTCAGTAAGATCGTATCCATTTTTCAATGAAGTTTATTCATTGTTAAAAAAGAAGTTCCTTGAGACATGTTTATTGAAAAATGCCTGAAATAATTCATTGTAAAAAGAAATTATTTAAGAATTCTGATGAAAAACAAAAAGTTTAGTTACCCCCCACACACACACACACAAAAAAAAGGGGGGGGCAGATTAAAAGAGCATACAAGACTGGCTTCTGCTGTTAATTTGAAGGAAGTATTACTTTAAAATAAATTTTAAAAATTTCAGGAGTGCATATCTTGAAGATCACTAAAATTGTAAATATAAACATACAATGTACACAATTCGGTAATTTTCACCTTTAGTTGGCTAAATTCCTAGCAAATAAGGCAATTAGAGTAACCTCCCTTGACATTCTCTTTGAAACAAGCTGGTAGCCATTTGAAAGTCTCCGTGCAAAATAAACAAATCTTAGAAACCTTTTCGAAAACAATACAACTGCATGCTTTAACACAAAAATATCATAAAATGTGTTCTTAATAACAATTAAGTTCATTTCAGATAATGTGCACACACACTTTTATGCTAGGAATTTAGCCAACTAAAGGTGAAAATTACCCACAATTCCCTAACCTCTAAGCATAAAATAACCCCAGATGAATTGATATGCCATTTAAAATCAATCAATCACACTGGTCTGCAATGTTTTTAATGTCAAATATATAATAGCTGATTTTAGGACAGCTTTAACGCTGAATCCAAAAATAATACTCTTTTTTTCTTTTTTTCTTTTTTTTTTTTTTTTCGAATATGATCAATTTTTTAAGATACAAGCTCTAACTTGAAATGTATAAAAAAAAAGTAAAAAGTAAAGTCGTTGGGGCGGCCTAATGTCGGTATGAGCCATATAGCGAGGGAGTCTATCCCCTTTTCACTAGCGATAGTCCAAGGAGATTGTTTTCTTGCATCTGAGGTGGAGCGCCACACCTACCATCAGCTCCTTACTTTACCGCACATATCCCTGTGCTACTCATATGCTGAGTTGGCAAGGGCCGGTATCGAACTAGGAACCTTGTGGTTTCTAGCTGAACACTCTACCGACTGAGCTAACTCGCCCCTATTAAAATGTATAGAACAGTATTATAACTGAATTTATTTGCTGAATCCAAAAATCATTTTTTCTAATTGGATCAAATTTATAAGAGACAAGCTTTACTTATGAAGTATTCAAGCACATCTTAAAAACTAGACCTGACAAAACATAATGTATGATGCTTTTGAATTTAGCATAAATGGTGATCATATATCACCTAATAAATGAGGAAGTGCGTGGTGTAATGGTTAAAGTCATGGGAAATGGACTCGTTGCCCCGAGTTCAAATCCTGGACGTGGTAATTGCATTTCATTTAGCGCTAATATCCTTGGGAAAGGTATGAATCCTACTCTCCTTCCAGCTATGGGTAAATAGTAGGGCAGACTGGGCTCTTTAACCTTGGTTAGGCAACCAGTCTAGGAGAAGGAAAACTCTGAATTCAAACCTGCTGAACTCCGCTTAAGAATTTGACCGTGTGTCGCAACCTGCTCGTGCGGAGGGGTTGGTAAATATATATATCACCTAATAAAAATATTGATCGTTGGAAAAATATTGATCGTTGGAAAAAATCTTTTTTTAACGCAGACCAGTGTTATCTGCCTAAAAATTTTAATTGATTTTTTTTTTCTTTGTTTCTTTTTTAGCTTCAATCGATTGGACCTCCCACCTTATGATAATTACCAAGAACTTCGTAAAAAACTCATATTGGCAGTGGAGAATACACAAGGCTTCGAAGGGGTCGACTGAAGAAATTTTTTTTTTTCTTTTTACTTAAAATCACTGACCAATCAACCCTTAATTGAACCGGCTCGATTTCTTGGTATTGGCCGGATGGACAAAATACTACTACTACTACTACTACTACTACAAAGGTGTTTGACAATTAAAAAAAAAAAAAAAAAAAGAAAATATACAACAAAAAAAAGATTTTTTTTTTTTTTTTTTTTAACAGCAGCATCTGTGATTCACAATGACAAATTTTTTTTTTTTTTTTTTTTTTTTTTTTTTTAATTTGTTATTTGCATCAATATTTGGTATTGGGACACTTGGCCGTTTTTAAAATTCAAGGCAAGACAGACACTGACCACCACCACCATCACTATTGCTACTAACAAAATATAGCAGCAGCAGCAGCACCTAATATTTACATTCTGGTTTCACCCTCCCTCTCCACCCACTGCCCCAACAACCAACATCTTATTACTCCAGTATGTATGTGTATATGTGTGAATGTGTGTTTGAATCTATGTGCGCGTGAATTTATCATGGTATAATATATAATAAAAGAAATGCATACTCTATGAAAAATCACCCACCCCCTCCACCTACCCCCCTAAAAATTGCTGAAGCTGGATTTTTTTTCCTTTTTCCACACAAATATATAAGACTGTGTGTGTGAGTGTGTGTGTGTTTGGGGTCCCAGGGAAAAGATCTGGTGAGTTGGATGAGACAACGCTCTCCACCTTGCCCCCCACAGAAGAGGGGAGGGTGGAGAGTGAGATTGGATGAAAGGGAACGGCTGAAAATTTGGGGTGTGGATGGGCAAAAAAGGCAGGAAAGCAAAAAAAAACAAAAAGGGCCTGAACTTGTGACCAGTATTTTAACTTTTAATTCTAATTTTTAGTATCAGCAGGTATTGGAACAAAGGTATTTAAAAAAAAAATACTTTTTAAAAACTTTAAACTTCGTTTAAGATTTTTAGTTCCAATGAAATACTAGCCAAAATTTGGTTGTAGATATATAAATATTGATATATGTAATTTAGATTTAAAATAAATAGATAAATTAATGGAAGAGAAAAGTTAGGTCATGTGACTACTTGCCTCTTTTTTCTCTTTTTTTCTTTTTTTTCTTTTTTTTTTTTTTCTCAAGTTCTTGAGTTTTTTAGGGGTTTTTTTCTTTCTTTTTTTTATGTAAATTACTTTTTTAATTTAAGGAAATTACAATTACTTACAATATATACAACTTTATTATTATATTAATCTTGAAAAGATTTTTTAAAAAGAAACAATCACTTTTTAATGTCTTTTTTACTCCTTTTTCTACTATTTAAAATCTACAATTTTACTTTATAAAATCCATTTTGCCTTTATGTGTGTGGGTGTGTGTGTTGATCTGCCTCTTACTCCTCCTCTTTATTTACCTTTTTGATTCTGTCCTCCCACCCCCATTTCCTTTTATTCTTTTATTGACTGGTTGGTCTTCTTGTTGCAAGTTCCAGGTTCAAAATTGCATTGCTCTTTCTTTCTCATCAAAACTGCCATTTTTAACACCAACCCTCATATTGAGATAAGATTCAATTTGCTATGCAAATTTGTTGATTTATCATATTAAAAAAAAAAAATCTATAAAAAAAAAAAAGTTTTAAAAAAACTATTAAAAGGAAAAAGACTAACACGTATGGAAAAAAAAAATTTTTAATCTTTTGGTAAGAGGAAAAAAATTTCAAGGACAACTGTATATTTGGCATAATTTTCCTTTTCTTTCTTTTTTTTTTCTTTCTTTTTCTTTTTTTTCTCATGATTGATTGAGAAAAATTTGAAAGTATAGAAAATATAAACAGACAAAAAAATTTTTTTCCCCCTTTTAAATATCCCCCCCTAAAAATTGGGTCGGGGTGGATAAAAAAATCTGACTCTGAAATTAATGGATTGTTTTCTTCATATGTATATAATATATATAATATATATATTATATATATATTATATATATATATATATATGTGTCTCTACACACAAATATTTATCACTGTCTGTTCTTTATCAAACAACTAAAAGTCAGGTTTTATTTTATTTTTTTCCCACTCCAGACACAATTCCCCACCCCCACCAACATTTATATATGCTGCACCCTGCCTCTCTCTCTCTCTCCCTCTCGTAAGAGAGCTAAAAAAAAAAAGAAAGATTATATCAGTAGTGTTTTGAGTTGAAGAGGGACTGACCAAGCAAGGTTGGTGGCTTAACTTTTTTTCCTATTTTTTTTTTTCCTTTTTTTTTTTTTTTTTTTTTTTTTTTTTTTTTTAATATTGAATTTTGTGTTAAAATGAAAAATGTATAACGAAAATAATATATAAAAACATTTTCAAATTTAAAAAAAAAAAAATTATTTCATAAACTTATTTCATTGTAAAAAGAAAAAAAAATTTTTTCTACATTTTTTGGATCCTGTTTATTTTATTTTATTTTTCGTTTAAATTCTTCTTCCCATCCCCTACCCTCGCCCCCCTGGATTTTTTCTTTAAATTCTTCTTCCCATCTCCCCTACCCTCGCCCCCCTGGATTTTTTCTTTGCCAGAAGAAACTTGCTCAAGAATTTTTGATTTTATAAATCCAATTTGCACTTCCAGAAATTCTGAGAAATTATTTCCCTGTTAAGAATTTAAAATGCTGCCACATTGCAAATGACGTGCCTTGTGAAACAAGGGTTCAAATTGCACAATTTATTTCTGAACACTCTTTCTTCTTGTGGGTTTGTATTCACACACACACACATACACACAACACCACATACACATACTCACACATAACACCACACCACATACACACGGGCTCAGGGGCTGTAATTTTATTTTCGAAAAATCATTAGATTTTAAAAGAAGTCTCATTTAACAGCACTCTGACCGCAAGCAGCTTTTCAGCCTAAACTGGAATGCAAATATTTTTTTTTTTTTTTGCATGATTAATTGCATTAATTCCGACTTTTGTGAGAGAGACACAATGGCCTAAGCCATACAAGTAAGTTCCTCTATATCCTCTTTAAAAGAAAAAAGAAAAAAAAACAAACCAAAAAAAAGAAAAGTTGCTTACTTAATTCGCTTAATGTTGCTCTTACCAATTTCTCCATGTATCTGCTTGGTTTCATTCTTCTTGTTTGCAGCAGCAACGACTTATATTCAGGGGGACATAACTCACTTTGTACTCAAACACTTTTGACTTTGAATATGATTTGATTTTTTTTTTTTTTTTTGTCATATCTCTCCTCAGCCTCAATCAACTTGGAGGAAGAAAAATTTTATGAACAATTTTATCAGCAGTCAAAATAAATTTACTACCTTTTGTTAGTAAAACTTTATCTTATCTAATTGACTTTTTTTTTCTCATGCAAACTTTTTTTTTTTTTTTATGTACATAGTGAATGAATGGAAGAAAAAAAATTACTTTCTCCTTTGCATTGAGATTTTAGTGGGAAACTTTAAAAAAAAAAAAAAAAGAAAGAAAAAAAAGCAAATGCTGAACAACGGTTGACGATTGGGAATAAGGTGGAATGATTTTTTTTTTTTTTTTAATGCTGTGGGAATAATAATTTGCTTAAACATTGCAGAAATGCACTATAGGAGGTCATCAGTGATGTTACACCAGTATCCTTACAGATTTCGGGTTTTGGAACATCAGTTCTATTCCACTCATAATCTCAACCTATTTATAGGCCACCTCCTCTCATGATTCACTCTGTGTAATTTAACGAATAGTTCAGGAATTTTTATCTATTGACCCTGGGGTACGCACTTCTTCTTTTTCATTTATGTACATAGAGAATGAGTGAAATGAAAAAGAAAAGAAAAACTCTTTTTTCCTTTTAAACAAAAATTTTTTTTTAATTTTTTAAATTCCGAGGATCAGAAATAAGGTGGAATGATTTCCTTTTATTTTATTTTATTATTTTTTTAAAATTCTGAGCAATGAGGGGTGATTGCTGATTGGGAATAATAATCTTGTTAAACATCAACAAAATGCACTAAAGGAGGTCATCAGGGATATTATGTTAGCTTCATTACAGATTTCGGGTTTTGCAACATCAGATCTGTTCTAGTGGTAACCCCAACTTGTTTCTAGGCCGCCACCTCTCATGATTTACTGTTTAATCAATACCCTTGCAAAAGTCATGAATCCAACTATTCCCCCTTCCAGCTATGGGTAAATAGTAGTGCAGACTGGGCTCTTTAGCTTGATATGGTAACTGTTCCTAGACGGGAGAATAGTAAAAAGTAGTTTATGTAAATTATAATAAAGAGTGCTCAATATCTATGATAGAGTATATGTATCTAATTAGATACCTAATCACATATATATGTGTGTGTGTGACAGAGAGAAAGAGGTGAAGATAAGAAAATGATTTGGAAGATTAGTTGTAAAATTCTAATAGGACCAAGTATCCAATAGGCACCCCAAATCATCAACTTAATGAAAGGTTCATATTTTAACTCATCACCGGTAACTTCCGCTTCCAAATTTTTGTAAACATGATTTTAATCAGCAGTTTATGGAGATGTTGAACTCACAATAAATTAGATTAATAGATGGTTGGTACACATAATCAAATTAAAATTCAATAGCAAAATCTTTTTTTAAACAAATACTTTTTAATCAGAAATTTATGAATATTTTTCAACACTTACGATGAATTTAAAAAAGATGAAAGACGTTTTTATACTAAAATAGTTTTTACTTAATCAGAAGAGAAATGCAATTATGTTTAAATACAAATACAGTTTTTATTTACAAAATATTTTTATGCTTATTTAAATAAAAGGATATTATTCAAAAATAGTATCACACAATTTGTAAAATTTGTTTTTGTCAGATACAACATAATTGCAAAAATCGTCCGTTTATTTTCAAATATTTGAAAGCAAAATTTACTGGTGATGAGTTAAAATATGAACCTTTCATTAAGTTGATGATTTGGGGTGCTTATTGGTTACTTGGTCTTTTAATATTTCTCTTGTTAAACATCACAGAAATGCATTAAATGTGGTCATCAGTGATGTCATACCCATACTATTACTGATTTCAAGTTCGTAACATCAGACCTGTTTCTAGGCTGCCTCTTCTCTCGTTCGCTCTGTGTAATTTAATGAATAGTTTATGAATTCTTATAATGGCTCAGAGGCGCATGGTCTAATCGTTAGGGTCATAGGAAATGGACTCAATGCGAGTTCAATTCCTGGACGAAGCTGTTGGCATTTCACATAGCGCTAATACCCTTGGGAAAGGTATGAATCCTACTCTCCCTCCAGCAATGGGTAAATAGCAGGGCAGACTGGGCTCTTTAACCATGGCTAGGTAACCAGTCTATGAGAAGGAAAACTCTGAATTCAAACCTGTTAAACTCCGCTTAAGAAATTGACCTTGTGTCGCATCCTGCTCGTGCGGAGGGGTTGGTAAATATATATATATAATGGCTCTGGGATATTCAACAATCAATCAGTCTTGCTCAGTACATCTATAAAATAGAAGATTCTATTCATGGGCACTTAATAATAATAATAATAAAGTCTTGGTAAGATTCAAAGCTGGGCTCTTTTTCTTTGGTGTGGCAACAGGACGAGGACAAAGAAAACACTGAATTCAAATCGGTTAACTCTATTTGAAGGTCTAAATACATCTGTATTTACCAATACTTCCGCATGAGCAGGATGTGACACAAGGTCAATTTTTAAATGGAGTTTAATGTTAAGTGTTGAGTGGTGTTTGCATTTCACATAGTGCTAATACTCTTGGGAAAGGTATGCATCCAATGATTCTCCCTCCTACTATAAGGAATTGTGCCATTACACCTTCAAGTCTAGAAGACCTGACCTCTAATGGACAAGGTTGGTGAAACGTGCTGCACAGGAACTGAGCAGCTCACTATTAAACTCAATAAGGCCTCAGAACGACAACATCTTTGTCGTCATGCACCACAGAATGCAGAAGGAAACTTCCCTTGTAAATGAGTGTGACCACACATGGAAGTCCACAATTGGATTAATTAGCCATCAAAAGTTCATTGACCATAACTAATCAATGACATGGAGTGAGATCATCATTACCTGCGGCAGACTGCTAAAAGGAAAGGAAGATGTTGGCCCAGCTGTCTGTTTATGAAACATAACATACAAATAAGTTTCATAACTCTCAACACTCGCTGAGAAACTAGCATATATAACAAGGAGGTAATCAAGATATACATAGAGAGGGGGAAAATGACAGGCAGAATGTCAAGTAAGAGACGGGTCGTTTTTTTTTATTCAATTGCAAATTACAACTAATTAGAACCAATTAAAATGGAAATTTTTTCAAACATAACTCAATCCTAAAATTAAGGAATATTTTAGTATAACTTTCGTATATAATTAAACAGTAAAAAAGCCATTAGGAGACAAAAATTGATTCACTCAGCTTTAGTATAATAATATTTACCAACCCTTCTGCATGAGCAGGATGTGACAGAAGGTCAATTCATTAAACTGAGTTTAATAGGTTTGAATTCAGTTTTCCTTCTCCTAGACTAGTTGCCTAACCAAGGTTAAAGAGCCCACTCTGCTCTACTATTTAGCCATAGCTGGAGGAAGAATAGCTGGATTCATACCTTTTCTGAGTGTATTAGCGTTATGTGAAATACAAATGGCCTTGTCCAGAACTTGAACTCTGGTCGACAAATCCATTTCCTATGACTCATATAACCATTACACCATGCATCACCATACTTGATATATAACTGTAAGCAAGAAACTCTTAGGAAACAACTACAAAATATGTAAATATGTACAATGTAACTGAAATGGGCTTCCATAGATGAGAAAATCCATCAATCTATACTCTTTAAATTGACTCTGTGACTAATTATGCAATGGAAGATTTGAAGGTAATACATACAACCTCACGTGTGTAGAAGTTATCCCCCAGATAACATAGAAATAATATAATACTCACCATCGCAGTGGGATTCAAACTACCGTCGAGTTAGCAGACAAGAACAACATGCAAGCTGTAACTTAAATACAGTCCTTGCATGCCGCTGGCACATTGCAGACTGAGGGCTGAAGAGTGGGTACTTATCCATATCACTAATCACCCTGAATACCATCAGCCAATCAAAACCCAGGAAATGGACTTGGCAGAGTTCATAATGGAATAACCCAAAGCTGCATATAAACCACCTGCCAACACTCTAGAGATAGTTTTGTAGTCAGCTTGTAACACAGCTGAATACTTGACAAATCCAACAACGTGGTGTAATGGTTAGCAAGCTAGATTCACAAACCATTGTTAGTGAGTTTGATTCTCATTGGGCGCTCCATATTTCTTGCCTTGTGCCACATCTAAGTTTAGTAAATGACTATAAAGTACAATTGTATCTTGACTTACAGTTGTTCCAACTTACAGATTTTCCGTGTTATGAAATGTCACTTGGTCGATTTTCTGCTTTGTGTTAAGAGCTAAAAATTTGAGGTACAAATGAGCTTCAGTAGGTACCACCAAAATAGGTCACGTGATCAGTTTAGGCCATATTGAAGGAAGAAATGTAAATATTTTTGAACTTTTTCTTTTAAAATCTTGCAAAAAAGAAATAACAAGCATAAAGAGTTGCTACAAAGAAAAACAGTTAATTCAAAGATCAAATTATCTGATTGGGGAAAAATTACTCACCGTTATCTTGAAATATAAGTAAAACAGTCCATTTTTTGTTTTTTGTTTTTTACACACGGTCAGTTTCTTTATTATTTTTTTAGCAGAAATCTGTATACATGGTTCTTTTATGAAAAAGCTCTCGCATTGAAACTTATAAAAAAATCTTCTGACATAATTATTCAGACTCTTATCTTTATAGAAAAAAGTAAAAATCGTTTTTTGTTGGTTCATTTTTTCATATTTCATAAAATAAAATAGGTGAAAATTATTTGACATATTTTCATCAAAAGGTAAGCAATTTTTAAAAATTTTCATGAAAATCGGACCATTAATTTATTTTTCATAGAATTTTTTTAAAAAGCCTCTAGTCATAATTGGTTTTTGGCTACGTTAAATTTCAATTGATTTAACAGTGCAAAAATGTAAAAATTGTTTTTCATTCATAATTTTCATGATTTCCATAAGCTAAAAACAATTTTTTTAAATCATCAGGAGTTTGTTTAATGTTTCTTCTTTTGAATGGACAAAATATTTTCAGGATAATATTAACCTTTTATGCAAGATTTATTGTTAAATATAGGGGGGCGGGTAAATTTCACAGGGAAAATTGGTGGTACCTAAGCTTCAGATACGTTTATGTTAATAAGTTCACTAAAAACATTTAAGTTTCCAAATTTATTATGCCAAAGAAAAATAAATAAACGTTGAGCATATTAGATCACATAATTCATTACATTCTACTTTATCATGAATACAATACAGTTCTTTATTTTTCTGATTTAAAAACAAAACTAAGAAAATAAAAATTCCGGTGTTTGGGGGAGGCTGGAACAGATTAATAACATTTCAGTTTATTTAAATGGGGAAAACTGATTTGAGTTACCAGTGGAATGAATTAAACTCATAAGACAAGGTTCCATTGTATTAACTTAAGGATCTTCTTTTTTTTTTTTTTTTTTGAGGGGCGGTGCTGCAAAACTTTTTATCTTTTTCATTAAAAAAATATCCCCTTTGATTGAAGAATAAGAATTAAAATGTGCAACTATGTAGGAGCTATTTAAAAATAACTTTGAAAAAAATTAGTTTTTAAATGAAAAATAACTTTGCATGATTTTAATTATATACTAGACAAAACGTGATCTGTTGGGTAACCCATTCAGCTCTGGGTAGATAATTGAGATTAGGGAAAAGGGAGTTAGCAAAGCGAATAAAAAAATTTTTTTAAATGAATACGGCCGGACGAAACCTTAAAATCATTATCAATATGCATTCTAAGAACGGGAATGTTTGACCCCATTTAAGCTAAGTGTTACTGATTGTGAAATTTAACATAGATGGGAGAATTTGAAATGTATTTCTATCACTCTCTCTTCTCTCCAGAGAAATTAACATTATATAACGAGGAGGTAATAAAGAGATACATAGACGGAAAGAAAGTGATAGACACAGAGTATAGTAAGAGATTGGTCGGTTTTTGACTTAATTGAAAATTACGACTAATTAGAACCAATTAAAACCATTTTTTTAACATAATTCAATCCTAAAAGTAAGGAATAATTAGTATAATTTTCATGTCATTAAACTAAACAGTAAAAAAGCCTTTAGGGATTAAAAGTTGATTAACTCAGCTTTAGTATAATAATAGATGGTTGTAGTTTAATATGTTATAAGAAAGAAAAGGCAAATTATTTAAATTGATATATTTGCATAACATTTTTTCAACTTTCTAATTTACTCAGATAATTGAACTTCAATAATTGTTATATTAATTGAAGATTTTATGGAAGATTTTGAAAATGTAAATATTAAAAAAATTGATTAAAATCTGTTTTAATATTGTTATAAAATATCATTGAAGATTATGATTATTTTGCAAAACATTACTGGAAAGGAGAGAATAATACAACTCAGCGTATGAGTTGCACAAGGATCTGTGCGATAAAGTAAGAAGTTGGTGGTAGGTGGGGCGCTCCACCTCAGACGCAAAAAACAATCTCCTTGGTCTATCGCAAGTGAAAAGGGGATAGACTCCCTCGCTGATTGGCTGATACCAACTTTAGGCCACCCTGACGACTCTCTCTCTCTCTCTCTCTCTCTCTCTCTCTCTCTCTCTCTTTATATATATATATATATATATATATATATATATATATAAGTGTGTAAGCATTGAAAATGGTGTATGACACAAATTATTATCAGGTAAAAGACCGACAAATAATTTGTGTTTAAATCCGGAGAAGATAAGATTTTTAAAAGAAGCTCTTATTGTTACCAATATTTGAGACTCCTCTGCTTTTAAACTAATGTGTGTATATGCATACATACACATGTGGGTAATCTGAACATTAGCTACATAAATGAGTGTACTTTCCCCTTGTTTCTTTCACTTTGAGGAAGCCGTATGTTTTGGTCGGCCATTTTCATTTCACCGTAAATCTACACTGAAAAATACAAATTTGTTTGAATCAATACAATTGCATGTTTTAATACGAAAATATCATAAAATGTGTTCTTAATTGTGCTTGTGCATTATTTGAAATGAACTTAATTGTTATTAAACACACGGCTTCATCAAAGTGAAAGAAACAACGGAAAGTTACTCTCATTTATGTGGCTAATGTTTAGATTAACCATATGTGTATATGTCTGTTTATATACATATGTACACGTGTGTGTGTGTGTGTGTGTGTGTATGTATGTATGTATATATATATATATATAGGCATTGCCAATTTTTGTCTAAGTCGAACAGTAGTAACATAATGAGCATCAGTAAACAAAAGCAAAATAATATTACGCATGTTTCAATCGTAATTTGTAAAATTCAGATTTTTCGGCAACTTAATTAATCGGTACCTCGATTAATTCAGTGGATTTAACCCTGAAGATCCTTATGGTGAAACTCGAGTAGGTTTCTTTTATATCCATTTTTTATAATAAATTTGCTCTACTCCGTATTGAGCACTTTGTATTTGTTATATCGCTGACTTAGCCCCAGAATTTTGCACCTTCAATGATCGTGCCCATTTTCACCGGTAAGCAACCTTTATCCTTATAATATATATATATATATATATATATATATATAATGGTCGTAACAATTGGTAGCAAGAGCGTAATTGCTCTAAACTTTTAATGGAAAGTAGGAAAAAACTGAATTCTTCGATGCAATTTAAACCAGTCATAGGCAAAGTTCGGCTCGCAATGCTTTCTGAATGGCCGGCCTCCGACTTAAAAAAAATTTAAAGAAAAATCTTTTTACCTATTTCTAAGGCAGATGCTTAAGCGTGTGGTCTTTTTTTTTTTTTTAAGTGACATTTGTTTAGCATTACCTTAATTTTTTAAATTTTAGTAGTAGTACGGCCCACCTGATGATGAGCCATGTCTCATCCCATCTGGTTCTTTGAATTTAATCTTTTCGTTTTTTCTGAAAATCCATTTTGTTTATTTTCATTATTCGAAGATTCTTTTTGAGTGAAATGTATTACTGTTGTTTTTATGGTTAACTGATTGGTAGCTGTTGGTATGAGAGATATCAATGTAGGTTGTTGATATCTCTTTCTCAATCGTATAAAACACAGAACAATTCACAATGAGAGTGAAAACAGGTAGACTTTTATTGCCTGATGAAAACTTAATAGAAGCAATACAAAACAGAATCGATACAAGGAATTGGTGATACATTGTGTATAAGAAATGAATGTCCTATATGTAAATAGCCTTTAGTTTGTAAAGTCTTGAGGCTGAGAATAAAGATACCACTTATGTATGTAAAGACTGTCGGGTTTTTTCTTATAAGTCTAACATAAACAAAGGGGAACCACTCTTCACTGATAAATTATTTATTTATTTTCCCATTAAACCAACCCTAAGCCTAACCACGTCTTCTTTTTTCCTAGTAGATCAATAAATAAATAATCTATTAGTCAAGAGTGGTTCCCCTTTGTTTATGTTCGATTTATAGGAAATAACCGGCTCTTGTGTACAATGTACGGAATACCTAAGGGGCCAAATTCCTGTGCTGTGTAGACAAGACACAAACTGGTGTGTGTAACCTCTGCGAAGCCACCGGAGGTGAGAAAACACTCGTGTGTCAGGTTCATAGAAGAATGCCTGTGGGAGGAGGCAAGCCACACCCTCTCCACTGTGCTGTGGATTGGAGACACAACTGGTGCGTCAACCTTCTCAAAATAAAATAAATCCATTTTATATAGGTTTAACTCCAGGCTATTAAGGTTGATTTAAAATTAAACTTTATACTCCAGTTTAAAAGCATGTTAATGGTAATCCGAAACCGAACTCGTTTAGACCTTATTTTTTCCGATGCAAGTATCATTGGGGAACTAGAAAGGCTTTGGTCCGTTTACCAAAACTTTTTATCTTTTCTCAATGATACATTTCCTGGCTATGGCGTTAAACTGCATCTAATGGTGAAGTTCTAATTCTGGAACTCAGGGGAATATGGAGTACCCCTTCATCACCATTACTCCCAGGTCTACACTGTCCTGGAGTTGTAGAAACTGTTAGGGTCCCATCGATGGGAATAGAAAAAAAACATGAGTTTAGGGAATGTGTTCTAAAATAATTTTTGAATACTCAAGACTGAATAAAACAACAACAACAAAAAATGTCTCCGGCATGAAATAACCTAACAAGGGTTGACATGCCGTAAAACCTAACAAACCATCCCCAATGATACCTGCATCGGAAAAATAAGGTGAAAACAAATTCAGCTTCGGGTTAATGTTACCATGATTTTAACCTGGATTATTGATGTCCTCACCACTTTAAAAAAAAAATAGTTTCATCACCTTTTTATCTATTCCAATCGCAAAGTTTTCGGATTTCAAATTTTAAAAAAAGTTTCTGAATATAAAAAAAAACAAAAAAAAACACTTCGTATCTGAACTTCAAACAATTTAAAACAGCGTTTCTCAATCGGGATTCCCCGGAACTCTAAGGTTCCGCAAAAGGTCCCTAAGGGTTCCGCGAGAACAACTGAGATAAGCTAATTCACTTTAGACAATATGAACGTATGAATTTTATTTAGCATTACCGAAAAATTTAACAAAGTATTAATTTTTCCTTAAACCAATTATTCCAAAATATATACTAGGATATTTACCACGTAAACTACAATGGAAATAAAATGAAAAGGATATGGTATATAATTTTGTGGCTAAACTTGCAAATTTGTCGGAAAATTAAAACGGAAAGATTTTGGTGGTTCCCCATGACAGTTTAACTAGTCTACGAATAAACTTTTTGCGAATTGGGTTACGGTTTAGGTGTTTGGGGATTAAGGTTGTTTTTTTTTATTACGTATTGCTTAAAAAAAATTACTATACATTTAATGTTGAAAAAAAAATTTTTTTAAACCAACTTTAATTGAAATTATACAATGTAATACTAACACAAACAACTGAGACTAATGTGTCTACCGTTGGGTTCAATAATTAATTTCAATGGTTAATTAAATGTATAGTAATTTGGGGTTTTTTTGGGGTTTTTTTTAAGCAATACGTAATTAAAAACAACCTTAATGCCCAAACCCCTAAACCGTAACCCAATTCGCAAAAACTTCATTCATACACTGTAGTTAAACTGTCATGGGGGACCACCAAAAAAACTTTCCGTTTTAATTTTCCGACCAATTTGCAAGTTTTGCCAATTTTGTTTTTGTGCAGGGATTCCTTGAGACATGTAATTTGTTTTAACGATTACGCAAGGGTAAAAAGGTTGAGAAACGCTGACTTAAATCATTATTAGGTTTGATAGACTTATCCACCAGCAGACGATAAGGAAAATGTAATGTGACTGAACGCTTATGTGGGCTGTGTTACGCAAAAACCAAGGTTTTCGCTTCGTGCTCTCTGCGGGTTTCTCTACTTCCTGAAAAAAGCCAGGAGGGTATGCACCATTTTGAAGATTACCGTTACTCTTCGGTCCATTTTTTCTACTGAATTTATTTTGCTTCCTTGTGGTTGATGATATTTGGATCGGTCTTGTTGTGCGCGGTCGGTAGGTCATTTGACAAAAGATGGAATCTTCTCCATTTGGTCTGAATTTAGGGCATTGCCAAGGGAGGAAACTCTTTATGTGCTGACTAGAAGTCGGGGATCGCATCCATTCTATGGCTTGGTGAATTGTGATTATATATACGTCGTCCATGGCAACGAGATGGAGTAGGAATTCGTCCATTGCTGCAAGGTTGTTCGGTTCATCCAGCCAAGGGGAATGCAAATTTAAATAATACGGTGCCCTGTTGGTGCGATAATTGCGAAGAAAGTTCTTCCATAGAATCTGAAATGCTTCCGCTTTGTTACGGGGTTTATTTTGACAAAAGTCGACGTAAGCACACGGGAGGTGTTCCCTGTAGTCCATTAAAGTGACCACTGGAGTTTCCCATAATCCGGGATAAGATCCCTTCGGACACGGCTGGATGTTGCAACCGACGCTGAGCGGATAATCCAACGTGAATGGCCACAAAACGGGTGAGTAGACGTTTCTAGGAAACGGGTGTGTTAAAGTAGCGTCGTAGGTGAAGTTGTTCTCCCAAAGAATTCGGAACATGGTATCACCCGTCGGTTGAAGAAATGGACTCCTCCAGCCACGAATTTCCTCCAATGGTATTTCTGCCAATTTGGCGAGGTTGTTCCGCTGCGTTAAAATTTCAACTGCCAATTCATCATGGGTCGCATTTCGCCACCAAGTGTGTGGAACCTGCGAAAAACACAAAAAACAAAATTGGTGAGGAAATACGCTATTGTAGGCTACAATCCGAGAGGCGAAAAGTGCTTTACTTTTTAAAATCCGTCAGATATAAAAGATGGCTCAATAATTTTTACGTAATGATTAAAATAAAATCACAAAAAGAGTAGACTTACTTTTCGCACAAAGGTTTCTTGGTTTCATAATTAATTAATTAAGTTTTAAATAAGTCAAATAAGTAAAAAAAAACAAACTACTTAGCTCCGAAATAAAAAAAATTAGCCGATGAGATTAGAACTGAACTGACAGAACTGAACGAAAATCGTTTTGGGACTGTGGCCTATTGGTGTGCTTGATACCAGGAAAAAGATTTAAAAATTTGATAGTGAATTTTAAATGTCTGGAGGGTAGCATGCTGTACACAATATTTTTGTCATGATTAAAGATCTATTTTTTAAAAAGCAAACTCGCTATTATATGCCATTATTTTTACAGAGTTAGCTCAGTCTATAGAGCCTATGAACTACAAGGTTCCAGGTTCGATACTGAACCAGGCGCACGAGTAGCATAGTGTGGATCTGTGCGGTAAAGTTGGGAACTGATGGTAGGTGTGGCGTTCCACTTTAGTCGCAAAAACAATCGCCCTGTTTTAGCTATAGTGAAAAGGGGATAGACTCACTCGGTCTCCATTTGATAACTACAACATGCCACTACGCCTACTTTATTTTAAATGTACGCATAACGAAGACATGGTTAGCTATAGACAGGTTATCAACCATGTAGAAATCAGATCCACTGACAAGTTAAAGCGATAATTCTTCCAAGCCGTAGTTGTATCAGTGCTACTGTACGGCTGAACCACTTCGATCCTAACGAAGCGCCTAAAAAATAAGCTAGATCGGAGCTGCACAAAAATGCTGTATGCGATCTTAAACAAATCATGAAAATAACACCCCAAAAGAAAGCAACTGTACGACCACTTGCCCCTTATCACACAAACCATCCGAGTGAGACGAACAATACATGCTGGACACTGCTGGAGAAGCAAGGACGAACTCAAAGACGACTGTCTCCTGTGAAAACCAGCTCAAGGGAATGGCAGTGTGGACCACTCAGCAAAGACCTACATTGACCAACTCTGTGCATATACTACATGCTGCGCAGAGGACCACCCAGAGTAATGAATAATAAGGATGGTTAGCGAAATATTGTCATGGATATCCGTGCAACTAGCATGACATGAGGAGGAGGATGCTCTGCACACATAATAATGATTTGGATTATTTAGATCATTCGGGCTATTGTTCTCATCTTTATTGTTATATACAGTGAACTTGCGAATCGTCGTCAAAATTAAAACGGAAACTTATTTGTTGGTGATCCATGACAGTTTAACTACAGTGTATGAATGAACATTTTTGCGAATTGGGTTACGGTTTAAGGGTTTGGTGATTAAGGTTGTATAACCCGTCGGTCGCTCCTGAACTAAAGGGCTCACTGAATTTCTGAAAATAGCTGTCAAGATCGGATCTTCTGCATCAACCACGTGTTGCAGTCTGATCGAATGCCCACGCTGTGTTAAGATCTCAAACGATCAGAAATCTGCTACAGAAACTGATATTCCATGGTTAACGGTGGCCTAGTCGTCACATAAAGAAACAACGACTCTTTTCTTTTCTTTTCAAACTCAATAAACATTTATATAAATAAAAAAACGATACAAATCAATTCTTATTCAAAGCTGTGGGAGTGATGGACCTCAAATCAATGTGTTCTGGTCAGAATATACTTATGGGTTCTGAAAATTATTGCTTGGGTAGTTCTTAAAGTGTCCTGTTGGCTAAGTTATTCGATAGTGTTGGCTGAAGTCAGTTTATCTGTCGGCTACGGGATTTGCATTCTCACAACGAACAAGCTTCATCTGATTTATCCAGAGAGAGGGCTCAGTTAAATAGCTTCCCGATCCGAAACTTTTGTATTTCCAGCTGGCATGAAGATATTAGTAATTTTTTCTGGACCTCCCACTCTGGCAAAAGTACTGCCCTCTTTTAGTTCTAACCAGCCAATGGAATTCACTTCCGCTCACCAATCTAAGTGCTATCTCTTCCGGTTACTTGAGTGGTTTTTAAACAAAGAGTTTACCGGACAATATCTCGTTTGATTTTTATCTAAGGAAAATCTTTTTATTCTTTTCATTAACTCTGAAAGATCAGTCAAGCTTTCCAGACGCTTTTAGCGATTCTAAACAAAAAGACAAGTCCCCATTTTAACAGTCGGGCTGATTCTTATCTACCTTCACTGTTTATATTTTCTTAGCGGAAAAGTCCATTTTATTCTTTTTATTAGTTCTTTGGATCAGTCAGTCAATCTCTCCAGACACTTTTTTTAGCAGTTCTAAACAAAGGAACAGGTCTTCCTTTCAACAGTCGGGCTGATTCCTATCTACGTCCACTCTTTACCTTTTCAGTGGAAAAATCTCTTTTATTCTTTTTATTTATAAATTCTGACCGCCGATAAGAAAGATTTTCTTAAGTATTTCCCGGTATCTTAATTCCGGTTTGCCCAAACCATGACCGGGTCACAGTTGTTTTTAATTAAAATAATTATTACTATACATTTAATGTTGAAAAATAATTTTTTTAAACCAAGTTTAATTGAAATTATACATTGCAATACTAACACAAACAACTGAGACTAATGTGTCTACCGTTGGATTCAATAATTAATTTCAATGGTTAATTAAATGTATAGTAATTTGGGTTTTTTTGTTGTTGTTTTTTTAAGCAATACGTAATTAAAAACCTAGTTTAACCTACACAACGTTTCGGCCGATGTGCCTTCTGGCCTTCTTCGTGTGTTTCTTGTCGAACTTGAGAACCGACTCCTCGAACTCTGGAGCCTTCATGTCGTAATCGGGAGCCTTCACAGAACTCTGAACCGAACCCTTTATTCATTCCACAGGGAAAGACTGTTCTCATTCCGTTATCCATAACAAGTGTTAAGCTATGTTAAGGATTCTATGTTATTATCGCCCTAGAAATTCAGAGAAATTATAATAATTCTAGCAATACACATAGATTAGCTATTTTTACTTTGCCTCTATCACATACGTTGCCTCGATCACATACATCTATTTTCAGGTGTTTTTGTCCGACAAATAGTCACGTTTTACTTTCATTTCTGTCAGCAAAAAAATGCTGGGTTCAATTTGTTGTTATTCTGAGTTAACATGCGATCTCTCCAGTTATTTGACTCATGAGAAACGGCTGCGTGACATTTCTGGACGGTTTTCAAATGTGCAGGCGGTGTAAAAACAAAAACAGAAATGGACTTATTTTCGGACACCTCCCACCTCCCCCACACACACGCGTGTCCCACCCCCTCCCGACAACTGAATTATATTGGCTTTGAACTGAGAGAGGTTGGGCACTCAAAAACATTCAATAAAAAGATTTCGGTAAAATCAACCTTAAAGATTCATTCTTTCAGATCAATCAGATTATTCCACTCTTCCATATTAATCTAAATATTTTTATAACTGAAAAAGATGTTTTCACGACGGGGTCACAACACTGTACCTTTGGTCATTTTTATTGTCTCATATAAAGAGGAAAAAATTAGCGGTGAACAGAGAGGGAGAGGGGGGGGTCAAGGGAATTCGTGCTGTCGGTTCGTATTGATGATGATGATGATATATATATATATATATATATATATATATATAATCAGAGGCGACTCTATGTTCTTAATGCTACTTAGGCTCATAGTTTTAATATGATTTATTTGAATAATTAAGATTATAAAAGAATTTTAGCCTTCAACTACATTTTTGACGAAGGGGGAAAACTACTTCTTTTTCATTTTTTCAGAAAAAAATTATTTTGATTATTATTAAAATTACTTGTGCATCACAATTATTAAAAATTTCAGATCACCTCAACTACATCATCATCATCATCATCATCACCAAGGCGTGCCTACAGCACAGATTCCCTTGCATCTCTCTCTCTCTCTCTCTCTCCGTTCACCGCTAATGTTTACCTCTTTATATGAGACAATAAAAATGGCCAAAGGTAAAGTGTGACCCGTCGTGAAAACGTCTTTTTAAGTTATAAAAATGTTTAGATTATTATGGAAGAGTGGAATAATCTGATTTTAAAAAATGGTCAAGGGAATTCGTGCTGTCGGTCCGTATTGATGATAATGATGATATGTGTGTGTGTGTGTGTGTGTGTGTGTGTGTGTGTGTGTATAACTCTAAATTCAAAATTCCTGAGGTCGGTCGTTGATTGGGTTTGTGGCAACCCTTGATGCACTAATTCTTTCCTATCGACTGTGCCAAAAAGTGTGGATGGTCCAACACAAGCCTACACCACTATAAACAAATTACTGTGTGGGTGTTCATTGTATGAACCCTCATACGTCGAAAATCGACAAGAGAGTCCATAATATATATATATATATATATATATATATATATATATATATATATATATATATATAAAGAACATTTGAAAAAACAAGTGTTCCGAAAATGGGATGAATTTAATTATCGATGTTTAAAACATTTCGGTTACATTGAACCTTCATCAGGATGTCTCTTGGGGTGAAGAAAATGATGGATATTTTTATATGTGACAGGAGATGAAAATCTTTTTAGTTATGTAACTGTATTTGATCAGCGTTTTATTTTTGAAAGGCAAGTCGCGATCTACTCACGCGAAGGTGTCATGACGCGTGACGCAACTCGAAGAAATGCAAAAAACGAGAAAAAGTATTAATGGACTGATTATTTTTAAGAGAACATAGGGAAACAAAGTGGGAATGATAACTAAATAAATAATTAAATGAAGCCTGGTATTTAGTAATTATTTAACACTATTTAACTAGAAACGGAGATATAATAAATAATACATGTCGGTTATTAAGGGAACAAAGTGGGAATGATAACTAAATAAATAATTAAATGAAGCCTGGTATTTTGTAATTATTTAACACTATTTTAGCTAAAAACGGAGATATATTGAAAAAGCCATGTCGATTATTAAGGGAGGACAAATGCGAAATTGCACAGGCTTAAAACATCGATAATTAAATTCATCCCATTTTCGGAACACTTGTTTTTTCAAATTTTCTTTATATTGTCGGATTTAATTTCCATATTTACTCCCATATATATATATATATATATATATATATATATATATATATATATATATAATCAGAGGCGACTCTATGTTCTTAATTCTACTTGGGCTCATATTTTTAATATGATTTATTTGAATAATTAAGATTATAAAAGAATTTTAGCCTTCAACTACATTTTTGACGAAGGGGGAAAACTACTTCTTTTTCATTTTTTTAGAAAAAAATTATTTTGATTATTATTAAAATTACTTACACAATCATTAAACATTTCTAAAAATAATCAAAAGGAATCCTTAGTTCTGCGCGGATTTTACAAGATATTTACACGGAAAAATTGAAGCTCTTCGTAAGTCCCTACCCCAATCACAATTTTAAAAAAAATCAGATTCTTCTCTTCTTAATCGATAGTAATCAAAATAATTGTTATGAAGTGAAGCAGTTTTCTGGAACAGACATTAGCATCAGTCAATTGGAGTAGCCCGTCTTAAAATTTCTGGAAGATGTGACTTTTGCTAATTCTCTTCTGGTGTTAAATATAAACTCTAAAGTTCTGTGGTCTGACTTCAACAAAAATATTTTCCCAACAAGAAATCTCGAGCACATTCTCTACTCCAAACTATTGCCTCTTTCTCTATATTTGAGCAGTTAACCTCGGCTAACGATCATTTTCTCAATAATAATAATAATAATAATAATAATCATTTTTTGACCATACATCAAAATGGTATATGCATAAACCAGAATCTGTTCTTGAGAATGAAACGCTTAAAATTCTCTGGGGCTTCGAGATAAAGACGGATCACATTATCCAAGCCATGGGACCAGAACTAGTATAGATTTTTAAAAAAGAGAGAGAGAGAGAGAGAACTTGTCAACTGGTAGACTTTGCAGTTCCAGCAGATCAAAGGAAGGAAAATGAAGGAAAAGGCTGTGGAATATGAGAGTGAAATTGATACCAATTGTAGTTGGTGCACTTGGGATGATCCTAATAAGCTTGGAAAAAAGATTGAAGGAACTGGAAATCAGGGGAAGAATTGAGACCATCCAGACAACTGCACTGCTGCAATCGGCCAGAATACTCAGAAGAATCTTAGAGACCTAAGGAGACTTGTTTTTACTCAGACTCCAGTGAAAGATCATCAGCTAACGCTGGTGTGAAAAACTCTGTAATAATAATAATAATAATAATAATGTGCCCTTGGAACGGTCCCCAAAACTCTGGAAAAGAATTTGGGTGAATTGGAAATCAGAGGAAGAATCGAGACCATCCAAACTACAGCATTGTTAAGATCGGCTAGAATACTCAGAAGAGTCCTGGAGACCTGAGAAGACTCAGACTCCAGTGAACCACTGGCTACGGCAGGTGTGAAAAACTCCTGATAATAATAATAATAATAATAATAATAATAATTATATCTAACCAAAAAAGAAGACTTTTTCATTTTTTTTCTTTCTTTTGATCTTATACAAATATTTTTAAAAAAGAGTGAGAAATTACCTGGTGTGTGAGACTATGATCAGCAATCTCAATGCCGCGTCCATGAAGTTTACTGACCATACAATAATCTGTATAATTGTGGGACACAAACAAAGTCATTGCGATTGGACAGCCATTTGGATTTTTCCGACTTCCGTCAGGCGGGAAGAGTCTTGAATAATAATCCCAATTGTCCCAATTAACCGCGTCATCAAATGCCAACAGAACCATTTGCGGGATTTCTTCGGGGTGAAAACCACCCGGTATATTCACGCCCGCACAACGGCAATCCGGAGCTGTACACCTTGTCGGATCACAAGGTTGCTGTCCCGAAACTTTCACTATGAATGAAAAGTCGCAAAAAAGAGTAAAGATAATGTAAAAATAGCAACTTGGATGTCTTAGGAAAGTCATTGTATTTATTGATTTTTAAATATCAACAAACGTGTTTGTTCTGCCGAAGAAAGTTTTTGTTTTTTAGTTTAAGAATCCGGTATTTATTTTTGAATAATTGTTATAAGATATCCTGTCGTCTGGGAAGTAGTCGACTCTCTCTGTGTGGTGGAAATTTATTACCACATACTTGGTTTTAATCTCTTTCTTCTTCGGAATATCTGATATAAATGTTGTTGGTCTCTTGATAAAAAGAATCTTCCTTTTAATCAGCGGTCAGTGATTCTAAATTCTAAGCAAGTAAATCGCAAGTGTTGAAAAAAACCATTTTTCTTATTTAAAAAATGTTGAAATATCTTCAATGACTTTAATTTTTTCCCATTGTGTTGGCATCCTTCCGTCTACTAAAGACGATGGCGTGATGTCCACTTAAAAAAAAAATTTGCAACTGCGCGAGTGGCTGAACAGTCCAATTTTTGAATGGCAATCTCTGGTGCAGTGACTGCAAACAAACGGCGATGCTTGCTGGATCTGCTGTTGTCTCTCCTTCCTTATGGCTCTCTTTTCTGTGTCTGCTTCTTTCCTCTTTTTTTCACTTCTTTTCGTTCAATAAAATAAGAGAAACGATATATTTCTTTTTCCTTCTAGAAAATCAAACTTTGATTTTTTTTACACATATATAGACACACACACACACACACATATATATATATATATATATATATATATATATATATATATATATGTTTGATTATCTGTTATAAAATGAAAATATCAAATCATCACCAACTCGAATAAACATAAAATTGTTACATTTGTCAAAACCTTTCAGATTAACCGAAATAAAAAAAAATTAAGATCCCCGATTCAATGTTTTTGGTATAGTTTCTAGTCCTTCCCTTGAAGAAGAAAAAATGTCAGTTACAGAAAAAAAAATCTTTTTAAAACTGAATTTGTTCAGTATAAATCTTTTTCATGTTTCATCTCCAACGACAAAATAAAATTTGTTTAACTAATCAAGTTGATGTTAAAACTAAGTCTATGATTCAGAAAAGACTGTTTAAACAAAACCAGTTCGTGTCACTCAATAAAGATGAGATATTCCCGAAATAGAAGAAGAATGTTACCCCCCCCCCAAAAAAAAAAAGAAGAAGAAATTAACGACTAAAAGAAATTAAGGACATTGTCGTATGTAAATAAAACAAAACAAAATCCGTGTCCCTAACGCAGCCTGGTGCCATGTAGACCAAACCAAATAATCCATTCGAACGTGATTCTCACTAACTTTCTGATATTTGCTTATAAACGAACAGCCATTATTAGATACTAGAAGCGGCTACCCAGCGTCGCCTGGGTAGAGGGGGGGGGGGTTAAAGTTAGTCTCGTGAGTCCATTATTACTGAATCATGAGTTGGATCCCTGCACGATGCTCCATTAAAATCGCCATGTAAAAAAAAAGACCTTGCGTTGATCCAGAAAAAAAGACCTTGCGTTGAAAAAAAGACCTTGCGTTGATCCAGAAAAAAAGACCTTGCGTTGATCCAGAAAAAAAGACCTTGCGTTGATCCAGAAAAAAAGACCTTGCGTTGATCCAGAAAAAAAGACGTTGCGTTTATCCAGCTACTCAAAAAAGAACAAATGAATGTCTACTATTCCCAATATCAAATGCAAAAAAAAAAAAAAAAAAAAAAAAAAAAATTCCATGCTGTTATCATTTAAATTTTATTTTTAAATTATCTTCAGGAATATAAATCGAATCCTCATTATTTTTACTCAAAAAACAAGATCTGTTGATAGTGAATGTGTATAGATATTTACTTTGTTGTTAATTGTTTCCTTTTTGTAGTTTCCTCCGGACATACATCCATACAACTGCGCTTTATATATGTATAAATACTTTGTAAATGGGGTAGTTGTGTCTATCTCTCTGATGTCCTACCCTGTCGGTGGGGCTTAGAATATGCTGACTGTATTCCCTGTTTTATATTTCTAAATACTTTTCTATTAAAGGGTTTATGCACATATTAATAAAGCAATAATGATAAGAAGCTTCAAGATTGGAACACAAATAGCAGTAAAATTGCGACACCTGCTACTCGCTTGGATCCCCAAATGGGTTACCGCCCTGTCGGCTGGGGCGTTAGAATGCACCGACTGCACCTCTGCAGAGGGGTAAGACTCCCCCAATGGGGCCACCTGTTGGCCGTGGGTGGCGACCCGTAATGCTTAAGGATAGAGCCCAGGTGGATGAGCAGTTCGTGACATGCAATACTCAACTTTGGCCCTATCTTGGGCTAGACGGGCGGTCGGAGAGGCCCCCTCCGATCAATCGGCTGGTCACGTCGAGCCCTAACACCTATATGATTTTCCCAACCCTATTACCCTTATGGCAAGCCCCAACCCCTTTTTATCATATGGGTGCTAGAAGGCGGTGGCTGCGGGTCTACATGTCCTGGGAATGAGGTTAAACTCTATCTGATGGTGAGGTTCCAGTTTTGGAGGTTTGGGGAATGTGGAGCACCCCTTCATCACCATTGCTCCCTGGTCCACTCTGACCCGGAGTGGTAGTACCTATTAGGGTCCCATCTATGGGTTAAATAGAAAAATGTATTTATAAAAATTTTTTATTATCCATTAAGAATTGATTTATTTCAAAACTTTATCGGCGTTAAATGACCCACTGAGGTTGATATGCCGTAAAACCAAACAAACCAAACCAAACCAAATGGGTTAAAAGGGACTCTTTAGCCTTGATCGGCAACCCATCAAAGTCATGGGAAGGTTCGACATCAAAGCCTCTGCTGCCTTCCAACGAAAGGCTAGGGTTGTAAATCCCGGAAACAAATCAGGAGCCAGTGACCCTAAAGGTGGTGTGATGCTGAAATCCGGTGCTACCCATCAACTCCTGTGACACTACCGTTGCCAAACCGCATTGGTACCTTATCTTTCCTTTGGATCACAGCGGCAGTGTGGAGGTGGGGTTGCTGCGTGGGTAATAGCTTATCCTCCATGCGAACCCGCTATGTAGTTCAAAGAAGAAGAAAAACAAACTTTGACACTACTCCATCATCTCTCGTCGACGGAAGGCTGCCAACCAATGATAAGAAAATCAACACATATGATACATTAGAGGCTTTATTGAGAATTTCAATGAATACTGTTGGTATCAACTATACAGAGAGGTGGTAATAAGATGCAGACGGTTGGGAGTAGTGTTGTGAGTCAAGCAGTAGCAAGGGGGTTAAGGGACCAAGGTGAGTATGTGGGGATTAAATAATACTAAAATAAAAAACAACTAACTCCCATGAGCCTTCACCAGAATAACTCTCCGCGCATGTGCGACAAAAAAGACTGTCCCCCAACCCCCAAAAGAATATCTCGGCCATTCGAGTTGAGACCTTAACTGGGTCTAGTCGTTCCTACAAGCCAGGGAGATATTCCCTTGCTACAGGCGACTATGACCCGGTCAATAAAGCCTAAGTCATAAAATCACCTTCTGCCTTTGTCTCTTTCTTTTTCGTTCCTTAAATTCCTTCTTTTCAGAACTACCACCAAATGAGATGGGATACAAAGCAAAAACCCTAAGAACACGCAACCAAGAATATAAATTAAACCTTAGTAGAGGAATAAGACCCCCCCCCGCCTCAAAAAAAAGGGGGGGTCTGTGTATGACACTAAATTGCATCTGATGATTGTAATTTGACATGGAATTACCCATATATAAATACTCATATTCCTTAATCTTCTGACCGTTATCATCTTGCAACACCCTCTGATTAAGAATGAGACCGTCCAATTCATCCAAGATGAAATGCAAGAACATAAATCCTGATCATCTGGTGTTGCTTATCCGGCGAATTCTTATTTCTTTTGAGTGCCGTCACCTGAGCTAAATAATGGAGTATTCCATTTTATTAGAAAGAAAGAAAGGAAAGAAAAAGGACATGCTACACAGCTTGCCATTTTTCTCGACCCCTCAAATTTTTCAAGTTTAAAATCGGCAACAATTTTTGGAATTGGAAGCTCAAATTTTGGGGGATTGTCATATGGGTGCTAGAAGGCGACACCTGTACAAAATTATTACTATTTGTTGTTGTTGTGACTTGAAACAAGAGTGTAATTCCTTGTCAAATCATCCAGGCCATGTCACCCAACCCCTTCAATTTTTAATGAAAGGCTAGAAGTGAATTTAAAGGAGATTTTGGTGATAATTAGACGTGAATAATAAAGTCAGTGAAATATCCGGTGGCCGAATCAGTTGTAGTGTAGCCTTAGTGTCCTGGGTATGACGGTAAACTGCATCTGGAGGTGAGGTTCCAATTATGAAGTCCTGAAGTGGTTGTACCTGTTAGGTTCCCATCTATGTATCAAATACGAGGGTGTTTCAAAAAGTAATGCCATTTTGTTTAGGACAGGTATAATTACCAACACAGGAACATGTATCATACATCAAAATGAAGCTTGTCCTCTGTAGACCACATCCCTACTTCTCCATATAGTCACTGTTTTCTCAATAGCAATGTTCCATCTTCAAAAAAGTAATGCCATTTTGTTTAGGACAGGTATAATTACCAACACAGGAACATGTATCATACATAAAAATGAAATTGGTTCTGTGTGGATCACATCCCTACTTCTCCACATAGTCACCGTTTTCTCAATAGCAATGTTCCACCTTCGAATGAGAGCATGTATCCCCGCTCCGTAAAATTCTATTGACTGTTCTTTGAACCACTTCTTCACGACAGATTTCACTTCCTCGTCAATGGAATAATGTTTGTCTATCAAACTCACTTTCATGGGGCCGAAGAGATGATAGTCTGAAGGCGCTAAATCTGGTGAGTATCGAAGAAACGGTAAAGTTGTCCACCCGAATGAGGTGATTTTCTCCCTTGTCCTGATGCTTGTGTATGGTCGAGCATTGAAATAAAGAAAATGGAGGTGCCTAATATATATATATATATATATATATATATATATATATATATATATTACCCATATATGGGACCCTATTTTCAAATTATTTGTACTAGTTAGAATACAACGTATTAATACAAATAAACAAATCACACATTACTATTCAACAATAAAAATTACAAATTCTTTTAAAAATATTAATATATCGTGGATCGGACACATTTTTAGTTCACCTGAATTCTAAAATTCATATATCTAAATATCCGTGAAAAAATTCGATTTGTACACACAAAAAAGATTTTTAAACATTAAAAAAACAAAAACAAATTATCTAAGCACTCAAAAGATTGAAAATCTCTCAAAAATTAATTACTTAAATATTCTTTTCTTGACAATTTAATAGAATATAGTACACATCAATTAAAAAAGCAAAAAAATAAAGTTTTTAAATAATAATATTGACATTTTTTGGCACTTTTTATTTCCGATTTCATTAATTTTTCCTAAAAAACTACTGCGTTGTATGTTATAAAAAAGTTTTGATATAGTTATTCAGACTCTTATCTTTATAGAAAAAAAGTAAAAACGTTTTCTGACGGTTCATTTTCTTTTATCTCATAAAATAAAATAGACGGGGGTAGACCTCGTAAAAAACATATTTCCCCTAATATATTTTAGGAAAAAACTATTTCAGATATATTTACATCCAAAGGTAAATAGGTATGGACATTTTTGTGAAAATCAGACTATTAATTGATTTTTTGATAGAATTAAAATAAAAACTCTTATCGTAAGTTGTTTTTAGCTACGTTAAATTTCAGTTGATTTAACAGTGCAAAAACTTAACTTGGATAAAATCTTTTTTTTTTTTTTTTTTGCATCAATTTAAAGAAAAATGTTGTTTTTTTTAAACTATAAAAAAAAAAACACATGCTACATTATTTATTTTTTGAGCTTTAAGAAAATCTTTTAAATTTTAAAATCACTTTTTTAGGGTATTGAATTAATTTTAAAAATTTTTCTATATATTCTTCAGGATATGATCTTTCAAGAAATGTAAAATTTAGGGATCACGATTTTTTTTTCTTCAAATGGTCATTCTGAATTGATAAAAAAATTTTTTTTGAAGTTTCTTTAATTTTTTATAACGATTAGTTTATTTAAAATATGTAATATTATTTTCTTTTTTTTAATTTTATTTATTTATTTACTTTTACTGATGCTCAAAAATTTGACCTAAAATAATCGATTTAATTAATAATAATTCGTTTTTTAAAATGAAAATAAGCGCACAAATTGGTAGAACTTATTGTATATCGAATTACAAACAAAATTATTTTCCCGAAAAAAGCATATCAAAGGAGAAAGTGCGCACAGTAATTTTTTTAAAAAAGGTACATTTTCATGTCGGTAACCGGCAAAAAAAAAAAAAAAAAAATTCTGTGACATGGCACAATTAAAGGCAGGAAACCCGGGACTCTAATACAAACAGCACCGGTTCACCATGGGGGCTATAGTTTGCAAGTTCGTCTCACAGATGCATTACTATTGAAAAGCGAGTTATATCCTCGCTGTCATGTATCATACTTGTGACCTTATGTCAAACCCTACCCGTGGTTAACGGATTGGATAAATATATATATAAATATTTTTATATTTATATTTATAGATATTATATACTCAAGGGAGATAAGGCTGATTGTAAAATCTAAATCAAAGAAAGACAATCAAGATGGCGACGTCCAGTTGTCCCAACGTGCTTTGCAAACAAAATGCTCAAATTACTTAGTTCTTTGGTGATTAAAAAGTGTAGATTTACATCTACACTTGATGTTTTCCAAGGATCTCGTCGTCCTGTTTTCAGAAATGTGCTTTATTCAACATTAATAAGAGATAATGGCAGTACAGTGTTTGCTTTATCGTCTGGACTTGGTCGTTGTGGTGTGGCTGTGATTCGAATTTCTGGACCGTCCACTTCTTTGGCCATTCAATTAATATCAAAACCATCGGCAAAACAACTTAAACCGCGGGTTGCAACACTTACTCGTTTTTATGATCCTGAGACTCGTCAGCAAATTGATCAAGGAATATTGTTATGGTTTCCAAGTAAGTAAAAAAAAAAAAAAAAAAAAAAAAGTTTCTTTTCCCATTTATTTGTCTCTATCTTTCTTACGTAATTTCTCTTTATATTTTCTTTCTGGTAAAGAAGAACAGTTTTCTCGTTTATTCCTACCATAAAATAAACTGAACCCTCATTTTATGTTCGTGTTTTTGCAATAAATGTTTTATTTTTCTTGCACTTATAGGAATAAACGAGAAAACTGTTCTTCTTTACCTTTCTGTCTTACTGTTTTTTTGTGATTAAAAGGGGAAAAAGAGGGTCGTCTGTCTTTCTCTCTTTTCTTTTTCTATTTGTTTCGGTCTTTTTTTTTTTTTTAATTAAAAGAAAAAAAGGATGTGGTTTTCGTCTCCATCAATTTCTCTCTGTATTTTCTTTCTCTATTTCTCTGCCTCGCTCTATCGTGTGATTAAAGGGAAAAAAGATGCGGTTTACCTCTATCTCTTTCTTGCAATTAAAAGGAAAAAAAGAATGTGGTCTCTGTCTGTCTCTCTTTCTCTTTCATAATTAATAAAATAAAAATGATGCCGTTTTCGTGTTAGAGAAAAATAAGACAGATACATTGACACGTAACCCGAAAATTTCTCTAGTCATAACGGAAATAGGAAGAGAATAGGGACATCATTGTCCCTATTCTTTTCCTCTTTTTCATGCCTAGACGTAGGTACCACCAGACCGTTTAGGTCATCTTGAATAAAACGGAAATAGATATTTCCGAACTTTGTTTATCAAAAATCTCGTTAAAAAAAGATCGTGCAGGGTTGTTACAAAGAAAAATAGTTAATTCAAAGATCAAATTATCCGATTGGGAAAAATTACATCGTTATCTTAAAAAATAAACCAACCTATCCATATTACGTGCGAAAGGGTAATTTTCAGGCCGCGATTTAGAGAGAAAGAAATACATATTATTACCCTCTTACAGTTATGCATCTAAGTACGGATGGGTGTAACGGACAAACTTTTTTAGCCAAATTTTTTCTATTAAAATGAATAAAATCTTTAAAAACTTTAATATTACAATTTAAAATGAATAAAATCTTTAAAAACTTTAATATTACAATTTACTATGAATAAAAACTTGAAAAACTTTAATCTTAAAATTTCGCAGTGAAATTGACGTTAAAAAATGTCTTCGGTTTTAGTATTAATTCTTAAAATCGAAAATAAAATGAAAATTTGAATATTTTTTCTAAGAGAAAAACTGATAAAACAATCATTCAATATATTATTTTTATTCTAATTGGTCGTAAAAGTTAAATAAAATATTTTTTACGCTCAGAAAAACAAACTTTAGTTACCGAGAAGCGTCTCGTCATATGTCAGTTTTGCTCTTCCGTACATTCTAAGAATCACACATTATATTCAACAATAAAAATTACAAATTCTTTTAAAAATATTAATCGAGCACGGATCGGACCAACTTTTAGTTCACCTGAATTCTAAAATTCATGTTTTTAAATATCCATGAAAATTTTGATTTTTTTCCACAGGAAAAAAAAAAATTTAATTTATTTCACGCAGAAAATAAAAATATTTAATCACACAAAAGATTGAAAATCTCGTAAAAATTAATTTCTTAAAAAAATTTTTTTTTTTTTTTTTACAATTTAATAGAATATAGTACATACTAATTACATAAGAAAAAAAAAGTTTTCAAATATTAATATTATGACATTTTTTTGCACTTTTTATTTCCGATTTCATTATTTTTTCCTAAAAAAACTATAATTCGGTACGTTATACAATTTCATTGATATAGTTATTCAGACTCTTATCTTTATAGAAAAAAAGTACCAAATTTTTTTTCCACATCATTTTTTTTTATCTCATAAAATAAAATAGGGGGGGGGTGATAGACATCGTAAAAAAATATTTCCCCTAATATATTTTAGAAAAAACTATTTCAGATGTATTTACATCCAATGGTAAACATTTATGGAAATTTTCGTGAAAATCGGACCATTAATTGATTTTTCATAGAATTTTTAAAAAATCCTCTTATCGTAACTTGTTTTTAGCTACGTTAAATTTCAGTTGATTTAACAGTGCAAAAATGAAAACATTGTTTTTCAATCATAATTTTCATTATTTTCGTATGCTGATAAAAAATTTAAAAAATCATCAGGAGTTTATTTAATGTTTTTTCTTTCGAATGGAAAAAACTTTTCAAGAAAATATTAATTTTTCTGCAAGTTTCATTGTGTTAAATGTAGGGGGGGTAAATTGCACAGGGTCAAATTGGTGGTACCTACTAGACAGAGATAGTCATGTTGTCAAGGGAGGACAAAGATGAAAAAAATATTTATAAACATTTTTTGTTTTTATTCATGTGGATTTAAATGTTTCATTTATTGGTTTATTTTTATTCTCCATTCACTTGGTACCACCAATTTGCCCTGTGAAATTTACCCCCCCCCTCCCCTATATTTAACGCAATGAAACTTGCATGAACGTTAATATTATCATAAATTTTTTTGTTCATTCAAAAGAAGAAACATTAAAAATGACTCCTGATGATTTTTAAAAATTGTTTTCAGAAATAATGAAAATAATTTTCACATTTTCGCACCATTAAATCAATTGAAATTTAACATAGCCAAAATCAAGTTATGACTAAAGGCTTCTTAAAAATGTTTTTTTTTTTTTTTTTATAATTCTATGAAAAATCGATTCACTAATTCTAATTTGTTTCTTGAAATTGTATAAATAATACTATGCACCTATCAGGGTGGGGTACACAACGTTTTCTCTGATTCGAAAAGTCAAACAGAATAATTCCCTTATCAGTTATGTATGTAGCTAATGTGTGCCGCCCTGAGTCATGACCATGGTGCTAAATTTGGCGCCTTTGAGTTTATCGCCCTACCCCCACCTGTTACCCCCAAAAGTACCGCCTGGAACGGTTAGTTCAGGAGCAAAATTACCATCATTCTTCAGGGTCTTGCAGTTTTATTTAAAAACTTAAATTTTAAGTTATTTTCTTAAAACCCAAAATAATTTGGTTAAAGAAGAACAGTTCTTTTTTACCATAATGGTAAAGAAGAACTGTGTTTTTTTTTTTTTCTTTTATGTTGTTATATTATTGAGACGTCCATGGACATGTGCGCGAAGTTTTGACCTTTAAAATTTAAAACTATTTAAGAATATTCAAATAGATTCTGTCACGAATTAAACATGGCTTCAGTCGCTTGATAAAAGCATAAAATTAATCACAATTGAAAGAAAAAAATGCATATTTTCCCAATCAAACCAGTTTTAAAAGTTTTTTGAAAAATTTCACCATTATCAATAGGTATCACCAAAACGGTCACGTGATCAGATAGGCCATCTTAAAAAGATCTCTCAAAAATCTATTAATCTAAATTAAATAGAAACTATTTATTAAACACACTTGTTTCATTTAATTGTAATATAAAATAAAATGGTCATAGGTGGTAGCAAAATAATTATGGGATGAATCACTTGGGGGTACTGGCAGATGTCCCAGGAATATCACAGGCAGTAGTGGGAGGGTCAAGAGTGTCACTGGTTAAAGTATCAGGCAGGTTGCTGGTAGTTTCCAGATAGTTGGTGAAAGAAGCAACTGGTGTGTCAACGAGGGTAGAGTCAGGAGGAACTACAGAATACTTAACATATTCCAACCATTTTATTACGAATATATGTACTCTAGACCGTGATGTATGTATCTTTTCTATTTATTTTATATGAAATTGATGGAAATCCATTCATATTGTTTTGGGATGTGACCCATTCAAGTATTTTCTGTAGACTTTCCTTTTATGTATTTTGTTAAGTACATGGCCAACTAAAATTGGTAGACCATTTTCTTGTGCATTTTTTTCCCGGGATGGATTAAAGTCATCTAAAAAAAAATTTAAATTTACTATTAAAATTTTCACATGGAAATTAACTTTTTTTTTTCAACTTATGACGGTTGAATTTGTGCCCGTTCAAAATTAAAATCGAAAAAGAAATGAATGAAAATTTACAAAACTTTAATGTTAAAATTTCACAGTGAACGGAACCGTTTTTTCAAATTATGCTCGAATGTTCGGCGGTCTGGACAAATTTAAAATCTAAAAAGAAATGAAATTAATAAAAATTTGAATTAATTTTCTAAGAGAAAAACTGATAAAATAAAGAATAGTGATGTTCAAGGATTGCCAAGGGTGATCATTAGGTACCACCAATTTGTAACCAAGTAGTATATGATTCTTAGAATATATAGGCTACGGGCCCAAATGTCACAAAGGCTCTAGTTTTTTTATTTAATTTGTAATTTTGATGGTGTGGGGGGGGGGGAAGCGGCCAAATGAATGCCTATAGACTCCTGAATATCATACTTTTTTTCCTTAAGCGTAAATGTTGTTTATATTGAAGTTTTCCGTGGGTACCACCAATTTTCCCCGTTAAATTTACCCTCCACTATATTTAATATAATAAAACTTGCATAAAGGTTAATATTATCTTAATTTTTTTTATTCACTCGAAAGAAGCATTAAACAAACTCCTAATGATTTAAAAAAAAAAATTTTTCGGCTTACAAAAATAATTCAAATTATAAACGAAAAACAATGTTTACATTTTTGCACCGTTAAATCAATTGAAATTTAACGTAGCCAAAAACTAAGGTTTTTTTTTTTTTTTTTTTTTAATCTAAGAAAAATAAATTAATGGTCCAATTATCACGAAAATTTCCATAATTACTCACCTTTGGATAAATATATGTAAAAGTTATTTTCTAAAAACTAAAAAAAAAAAAAAAATAATAATAATTTAGCTTTTTTTTTTTTTTTTTTTTTTTTTTTGTAGTATTAAAAAAATAATTTTCTTTTTAAATTGATGCAAAAAAATATTTTTATCTAAGTTAAATTGAGTTTTTTACTACCTTAAAAATTTCAAGGTCAATTTTACATGTCTGCCAACATCCATGACTAACTTGTAGGTACCACCAATGTTACCCTGTGAAATTTACCCCAACCCCCTATATTTAACACAATGAAACTTGCAGAAAAATTAATATTTTCTTAAATTTTTTTCCATTCGAAAGAAAAAACATTAAACAAACTCCTGATGATTTAAAAAAAAAAATTTTCAGCTTACGAAAATAATGAAAATTATGATTGAAAAACAATGTTTTCATTTTTGCACTGTTAAATAAACTGAAATTTAGCGTAGCTAAAAACAAGTCACGATAAGAGTTTTTTTTTTTTAATTCTATGAAAAATCAATTAATCTGATTTTCACAAAAAATTCCATAAATGTTTAGCATTGGATGTAAATACATCTGAAATAGTTTTTTTCTAGAATATATTAGGGGAAATACTTTTTACGAGGTCTATTGAGATATTTTGAGATAATAAAAAAATGACTCGCCAGAAAAATGTTTTTTTTTTTTTTTTTTTTTTTTTTTTTTTTCTATAAAGATGAGTCTGAATATCAATGAAATTGTATAACGTACAAGGTGTATTTTTTTTTATTTATTTATTTTTTTGCTTTTGTAATTGGTATGTACTCTATTCTATTAAATTGTCAAAAAAAATTTTTTTTAAAGAAATTTTCAATCTTTTGTGTGATTACATATTTTTTTCTGTGTGAAATAAATTTTTTTTTTTTTCTGCGCTAAAAAATCGAATTTTTCACGGATATTTAATATGAATTTTAGAATTCGATCCGAGCTCGATTAATATTTTTAAAAGAATTTGTAATTTTTATTGATGAATAGTAATGTAGAATATACGGAGGAGCAAAACTGACATATTTGTATTACAAAGAGACAAGACGCTTCTGAGTAACCAAAGTTTTTTTTTTTTTTTTTTTTTTTTTTGTCAAAAAACTTAAATAAAACAATTTTTTACGCTATTAGAATACAAAATAAGTATATATTGATTATTTTATCATTTTTTTTTCTCTTAGAAAAAATATTCAAATTTTCATTTCATTTTCGATTTTAAAAATGAATAGCAAAACCGAAGACATTTTTTTAACATCAATTTCACGGTGAAATTTTAATATTAAAGATTTTATTCATCTTAATAGTAAATTTTGGCTAAACGTTCAAAAAATTACAACATATTACAGGGTGACCCCAAAAAAACAGAACCCAAATTATTTATTTAGTTTCCCATTAAACTAACCCTAAACTCCCTAGTTAAAATTAAGTTTTATTACAAAATTTGTGTGTTCTGTTTTTTCTGGGTCACCCTAATTTTCCGACAGATTTGCACCTTTTAGCCTAAATTTTAATATTAAAGTTTTTCAATTTTTTTTCCTAAGCTGAAATTAAAAAAAAAAAAAAAAAAAAAAAAATCAGGATTTTTAAAAATGTTTCTTTCGAATGCACAACAAAAATTTCAAGATAATATTTAAGATAACTATGTAAGTTTTCGCAATCGGATAATTTGATCTTTGAATTAACTGTTTTTCTTTGTAACAACCCTGTACGATCTTTAATTGTTTTTTTACGAGATTTTTGATAAACAAAGTTCGGAAATATTTATTTCCGTTTTATTCAAGATGGCCTAAACTGATCACGTGACCGAATTGGAGGTCCCTACTAACTTGAAAATTTAACAAAAGATAGCCCTGAATTTTATCTTTGAAAAAATCTAAGTTAAAAAATATGATGCATATTTTCCAAGAATTTTAAAATTTAAAAGAAATTCGTCAATTTCAAGTATGGAGGGCAAAACGGGCCAAATTCTCACCCAGTCTAAATAAATGTGTCAATCGCAATAGAGAAAAGTCTTTTTGGCTACACTTCCAAGAATAAATATTTTTAAAGATAGAAAATCCCATCTTTATCTTTTACTTCGAAATACCCGGATGTGAATACATACAAGATAGTAAGATTTTGAGTAACCATAAAAAAAATTTTCAACGGCTTACAAGGAGCTGATCTAAGGGAGATAATCACGTAAACAAAATAGAAAATAGGAGTTATGTCCCTTTATTTTGAACATGCATTATAAAGAAGTGCTTGTTTTCTTGCAAAAAAGGCCGAAGTGATTCAAACAAGATTTTATGCAAAAAACACTGTTCAGTATGACTGAAACCGAAGTGGCAACGCATCTCATCTCGTTTGTACTTTCTGAAGATTTAAAGATCATAACTATTGTTAGTGTTGCCCTTTCATATATTCTAGGAATCAAACGTTATTCAACAATAAGAATTACAAATTCTCTTAAATACTAATATATCATGGATGGGTCAAATTTTTAGTTAAACTGAATTCTAAAATTATATATATATATATTTAAATATTAGTGAAAAATTAGATTTGTATACAAAAAAAATTATTTCTAAACATTACAAAAAACCAATTATTTCTAAACATTACAAAAAACCAATTATTTCTAAACATTACAAAAAACCAATTATTTCTAAACATTACAAAAAACCAATTATTTCTAAATATTACAAAAAAACAATTATTTAATCACACAAAAGAATTAAAATCTTTTGGATTAATTTCTTAAAAATGTTTTTCTTGACAATTCAATAGAATATAGTATATATCAATTAAAAAAGCAAAAACGTCTTCAAAGATTGACATTTTTTTAGCACTTTTTATTTCAGAATTCATGACTTTTTTTTTTTCCTACAAAAACTCCCGTATAGAAACTTATAAAAATCTTCTGATATAATTATTCAGACTCTTATCTTTTATAGAAAAAAATTAAAAATCTGTTTTATCCATTCATTTTTTTTTTTCCCTATTTCATAAAAAAATATTTCCCTTAATATATTTTAGGAAAGGCAAGTAATTATGGAATTTTCCCTGAAAATCGGACCATTAATTGATTTCCATAGAATTTTTTTAAAAGCCTCTAGTTGTAACTTATTTTAAACTGTTAAATTTCAATTGATTTAACGGTGCAAAAATGTAAACATTGTTTTAGTTCATAATTTTCATTATTTCCTTCATTGTGTTAAATTAGGGGGGGTGGTAAATTTGACACGGCAAATTGGAGTTCCCTAAACTACAGTATAAATAAAGACAAAAGATTGAAGGTGTGAATAGAAAAAAAATGTTTAAGGGAGTGACCCTGGTAGAAAATAAATACTGAAAATTAAATGGAAAAAAATTTTTTACTCGGTTGTCTATCTTTGAAAGAAATCATACATTGATATTTGTTCTGACTAAAAGGGTGGGGGCCTAACTTTTCAATTGAGTTTTCTCCAAAAAATTTTAGATAACACTAAAGTAGACTTGATATGAAATAAGTATGTTTTTAGCATCTAAAAATTACGACATTTAAAACTTAAATTTGATAATTTTAAAAACACTTTTTCTTTTGAATTGATGAAAAAAAAAAAGTATATTTTCTTAATGAATTTTAAACGTCTGGAACTATGTATGTCTAATATTTTCACCAGAGATAAAGCTCTATCTAATCTATCCAAAAATGTAAGTTTAAAAATGTGTATTATTACGCAACATATTTTCTGTGTTTTATATATATTTAAAAAAAAATGATTGCTAAAGGCCTTATTTTCATGTATGGATCGTCTAACGTATTAAAAACTGATCTCTCCAGATCAGTGAGATACACAAAATTTGATTTTAGAGTCTTCCATAGATTCTTACCTATTTACACCAAAAAATCAGACTACTTTTGAACAATGTTATACCCATTTATCTCTCTTGCACCGAAAAAATGCCAGTCCCTACTATAAACAAATATAAAGCATATTATAATAGCTTTTATCAATATCTATACTTACCTGTATAACTAATACAATTCACACTCAAGAAACTCTACTATCTGTGTGAATTGCATTAGTATACAGGTAAGTATAGATATCTCATAAACAGGAGTTTTACTTTACATACCAAATTTCAGAAATATTGAATGTATGGAAGTATTTTTTACAAACACTGAGATCCTGGCTTTAACTTAGAGGCAAAACAGAAAAATTATAACACCGCCCTAAAATCAGAACGGTAGGGTCTAGCATAAAATAATTTGGCACACTTTCCTAACTCATGAAGGGGAACATTTGTGCCAAATTTCAAGTAATTCAGTGTTGGTGGGTGTAATGTCCTGGTGAATTGACATGGAATCACCCAGGGGTGTTTTTTAATCTTTGGACATTTAGAGAGAAAAATTTCCGTGCCCTAATTATTACATTTCTTGTAAGACCAAATCCTGAAGAATATATAAAAGAAATAAAAATTCAATACCCGAAAAAAGTGATTTGAAAATTTTAAAGTTATTTTCTTAAAACTTAAAAAATAATTTATGCAACATGTTTTTTTTTTGTTTTTAGTTTTAAAAACTATTTTTCTTTGAATCGATGCAAAAAAAGGATTTTTACTGCTTCTATCACGCCTCTTAATTTGACGTCTAATCCTATTACCAGGTGGTTTAGACACTAATTACGTGTAGATTCACCTCTCCAACAATGAAACGCAAATAACCATGGGTATAGTTAAAATGTCTTTATTCTGTAGGAAAAGGTAAAAAGCGTGTTGCCTAGAATAATCTTTAATAAGGATAGGGTTTAGAGGTTAGCAGATCTGATGCAGTCGAGCAGAAGTGAAAATTCCTGCTGACTCACAATCCGGAAATGGCCAGTGAATAGCAAAAATGTATCCTATTTACGAAAAATAACTGAGAGGTCTAAGGGGCATAACCCTTACCGCAGAATTGTAATTACTAGCCGAGACAGCTTCAATTGGCTGATTTTCATTCACTTAAAAAATTTAATAGTGAATTTTAAATGTCTGGGAAGTGCCATGTTGAACAAAATATTCTCACCATAGATAAAGTTTTATTTAGTCAATCTAAAAATGTAAGTTTAAAAATGTGCAATTTTGCGCAACCTATTTTCAGAGATTTTTATGCATTCAAAAACTCATATGCAAGAGATGAAATAAATGAATTAGATTCAAGAATTATATTTTAATGCTAATTTAATTTTTCTTCCTCTTTTATTTACTTTTTAAATTTCTTTATTTCTTATTTTTTTTAAGAACCAAAGAGTTTCACTGGTGAAGATTGTGCTGAATTCCATATCCATGGAGGGAGTGCTGTGATCAAAGGTCTTCTGGGTGCTTTGGCCAAAATACCAAATGTTAGATTAGCAGAAGCAGGAGAATTCACAAAACGGTTTGTTTTGTTCTTTCTTTTATGTTTAAAATAATTATATTTAATGTGCATTTGGGAATATGAAGACACTTCAATTTCTTCTCTTTGCCTTAATATAGCAAAATTAATCTTAGATATGATCTTCAGCAAACTTATAAACCATTTTTAGAATAAGGGGTGACCTAGGTATGGGAGGCAATCCTAATACCAAATGTCCCTTGCCCTAAAACTGACTCCGCCTAACATCAGTATGCCAAAATATTTGACCAAAGTATCATTTTTTCCAACAAAAATCAGCAAGTTGAATTCAAAGAAAGATACTTTTTATATATGAATTAGATTTTTAAAGAATTTGTATTTTAACATTGCATTGGTTAATTGAATTGTTGTAAATAGTATTTATTTTTGAACTTATCTCTGCAAAGCTGCACAAAATACTTTGATGATTTTTGTGAATAATTTGAAGGCATCTACTTAGGATTTGTTGAAATGCAAGGATGTGAGTTTTTAAAAAAAATTATTTTATCATTTTCAGTTGCAAAAACAGATTTTCTGTTGTATGTGTGTACCATATGTGCCACACATATTGTGGTCAATGTGCTAAGTATTATATAAAAAGAATAATATTTATTCATTTATTTTTTCTCTCCAGGGCCTTTTTAAATGGGAAGTTAGATCTGACAGAGGTTGAAGGTTTATCAGATCTTCTTCATGCAGAGACAGAAGCCCAACATCAACAGGCACTGAGACAAATGCAAGGAGAATTAAGAGAATTATATCAACAATGGAAACACACATTACTCAAGGTATTTCGCCCAATTTTAAATTATCAATCTTCTAGTTTTTGTTTTGGTATATTTATAGGTCCAATAAGGGCCAGTTTAGCTTGGTTGATAGAGCATCTGCCTAGGAATCACAAGGTTCCGTGTTTGATACCGACTCTCTCCAACTCAGTATATGAGTAGCACAGCCTGGATCTCTTCGATAAAGTGGGAGCTGGTGGTAGTTGTGGTGCTCCACCTCGGATGCAAAAACAATCTCCCTTGTCTAGCACTAGTGGAAAAGGGATAGACTCCACCACTGTCTGGCTGATACCGACAGTTTGATTTTAAAAAAAGAAAAAAAGTTCAGCTTCTCTCAAGTTTGTTTCTTTTATTTTCCTTTGGGACCCCCATCTCTGGCTTGGGTGCAGACGACATGGCATGATGTACAATACGATGAACGAAGCAAATAGTACACTGCCCGAGTGGGTCGTCATGGCTGGCGCAGCAGCCGGGTTTTGTCACAATGGCGTGTGACCAAGATATTGTCACCCTGACACTGCAACCAGTTAGCGTCCCATCTATGGGTTAAATAGAAAAAATTAGTTTTAAAAGAATTTAAATAACCATAAAAAAATAGATAAAAGTTTTTGGCATAAAATTACCCAACAAGGATTGACATGCCATAAAATCCAAACAAACCAACTGTTATGATTTTATGGGCCATCCTTTAGGCTTCAAGCAAGAGCACTTGTCCAGCGGAAATCCTTGGTAAAGAATCCTTTGGTTGTTCCTTCGTCAATGATTGTAAATAAACATCTGTAAGTATCAATGGTTAAGTACTTAAGTAGCCACGCATTATGGCTGTTGATTGGCGAAGGAATAAACCACGTGACCTCGCCTAGTCTATAAATTAAGGTGATGAATTGTAGCACATCTTATATATAAAATATTACAACTGTTGTATACCTTTCTTTCCTTTCTTACTTCTATTATTCTTCTGCTCATCTTTGGTATCTTTACGTTCATCTTCTAGCGTCTGGACTTCATCTTGGTGGTCGGTCGTTCTTGATTCATTTCTTCTAGGTCAGTCTTGTTGCCAAGACATTCATCAACCACAAAACCATATTATTTATTTAAACCTTTATTTACTTAAATAAACATATTTCTCTAA
>CM042161.1:74258774-74358774 GCA_023376005.1 Doryteuthis pealeii | reverse complement strand
AGATAAAACCAAACAATTAGAAATCAATAATACTAAGCATATAATTATTAAAATCAAATTTTTAAGATCAATATGCAAATTAGCCTTCCCATTTACAATTTTAACCGCTATTTTGTTGTATATATAAATACAATTGCATGTTATTTGTATGTAGATATGGTCAACAGTCTTAATGATGTAAAACAATTTTATTAATAATTAAGGTTTAAATAAAAAATAAAATCGAGAATGTGGTGTAAATAACAAAGGGAATTGTGACTTGTATAGTAATATAGTTTCGGTTACAGACAGACAAACCCACAATCTCCATTATAATAAGATTAGCATAAATATTTTGTAAATAAAAACTGTATTTTTATTTAAATAAACATAATTGCATTCTTTTCTGATTAAGTAAAAACTCTTTTAGAACAAAAACATTTTCTTTTTTTTTTTTTTTTTTTTTTTTTTTTTTGAACCATCACAAGTGTTGAAAAATATTTATAAATTTCCGATTAAAAAGTATTTATTTTTAAAAAAATATTTTGCTATTGAATTTTAATTTGATTACTAGTACCAACCATCTATTTATTTAATTTAATGTGAGTTCAACATCTCCATAAACTTCTGATTAAAATCATTTGTTTTCAAAAATTTGGAAGCAGAAGTTACCGGTGACAAGTTAAAATCTAAACCTTTAATTAAGTTGATGACTTGGGGTGCTTATTAGTTACTTGGTCCGAAAGTTCAGTTAGCAATTGATTTGAGGACAGTTGCAAATGATGTTAGATTCTTTCTGTCCTTAACTCTCATTGGCCAATTTTACTGGAATGCTGATTGTATCCCTGCAGAGGGGTAAGACCCCCTCTTAAAAAAAAAAAAAAAAAAAAATAGTGGTGTCCTGAGTTTGACACTTAACTGCATCTGATGGTGAGGTTCCAGTTCTGGAGAATAGTAGTGCCTGTGGGGATCCCATATATGGATCAAACAGATCTTGGAAAATTATTAGTATTAGATAAGAATACTTGATCTCTCTGAATTTTTGAAGTGAAGCTTGATAATTAGTAATAGTTGTAATATTATCCTCATCTTCATTGTTATCTGTACAATTGGTCCACATAGTGTAGTGGATAAAGGAGATAGGTTAAGTCAGTTCTAAGTGACAGTTATCTCTAGACTACAGATTTAATTCTGGTCTTGGGCAGCAGTAACATAGAATAATAATTAACACAGCTTAACACCTGTACCCCGGCTACAGTTAATGGAATGAGTGGATACTCCCGTGGACTTAATAAAGGGTTGGGTTCAAAGTTCCGTGATGGCTCCCGATTACGACAGGAAGGTTCCGGAGTCAGAGAAATACCTGAAGAAGGCCAGAGAGCACATCGGCTGAAATATACAGATAACAATAAAGATAAGGACAATAGTCTGAATAATACAAATAACGCTAAGAATACTTGATGTCCTATTGCTATAAGTTATTTGTACTAGCAACAGAAAACACCCTCCGGGCGTTGTAAAAATTAATTTTTGAAAGACATTGCCTGAGAGGGTAGGAGTTAAAAATTCAATGTCAGAGGGTTTGTATCATAAGTAAGACAAATCCTCATATTTATCAAAGGAGTTAAAAAAAAATAAAACAATTTGAAATGAAAACTTAGCCCCGTCCCTCTCAAATAAAATGTTGCATGTAATAATCAAACAATTATTTTGAATATTTTCCACATAAATTTTCCACAAAATTGTAGGTATTTATTTGTAAACTTTTTAGTTAACTTCTTTTTACTGTAAAAAAAAAAGGGGGGGGGTTAAAAAAAACAATTTTAAAAATTGCTTACTCAAATTTTGGGTGTATATAGCATAAGAATATTGTGACATAAAGCTATGGCGTAGTTTTTGTTACAGACAAATACAATCTCCATTATTAATAGAATTAAGAATAGTTACTTGAAGCTATGATTGTTTACTGAGGATTATTATTAGTTACTTGATACTATATAACTGTGACTATTATTAAATAGAACTAATTACTTACCATATAGTAAAGTCGTCGTCGGGGCGGCCTAATGTCGGTATCAGCCAGCCAGCGAGGGAGTCTATCCCCTTTTCGATAGCGCTAGACCAAGGAGATGGTTTTTGACGTCTGAGGTGGAGCGCCACACCTACCACCAGCTCCTTACTTTACCGCACGGATCCCTGTGCTACTCATACGATGAACTAGGAACCTTGTGGTTTCTAGCCGAACGCTCTACCGACTGAGCTAACCTGACCCCTAACCATATAATTGTTAGTATTAGATAGGAATACTTGAAATTATACAACTGTTCTAAGTATTTGTATTAATGCATGATATATAACTGTAGAAAAACTCTTAGGTAACAACTACACAAAAATTGTAAAAATAAATGTACAATGAATGCAATTCCCTAACCTCTTGGCATAAGATGTCTGAGTTGACATGTTGTTAAAATTAATCAATTTGATCCAAAGTAGAGTTGCCAGAAAATGATATCTTGATTTTTAAGCAGAATTAACAGATACTACACATTTTCTTTTAAACCAAAGAATTTTATTTCTAGTGGAAAGCAAAACTGATATTATTAGGTATTATTTATTACCAAAATCAATAATATTGAAATTCAGTAATCAAAAATAAAATTTGATTAATACCAAAAATCAGGGAATTAACCGAATTTAATGACATTTTCAGTGTTGATATATTAATGAATAAAAGATATAATGCACCAGTTATTTTATTTAAAAACTTCTACATTTTCTCAGGTCAGTTAACTTTGAATCCCGTATCTTTGAGGCGTAACACAGATTATCACAATGATACATGATTCAAAGTTAACGGATCTGAAAAAAAATGTATAAGTTTTTAAATAAAATGACTAGAATATTATATTTTTTATTCATTAATATATCAACACTAAAAATTTCATTAAATTCGGTTAATTCCCTGATTTTTGCTATTTTTTTTTTTTTTTTTTTTTTTTTTTTTTTTCTCTTTCGGGGGTGACATACAATGGTGGAATTTAGGTTCATTAAGTTTGATTTAACCACTAAAATCAACCATGAGATAGATTTAATTGTTTGTTTATTTTTTTTAATTTTTTTTTTTTTTTTTTTTTTTTTTTTTAATTCGTTTTAAGGGGAAAAAAAGAATACTAATGTTGAATGATGTTGGATATGAGAGCACTATTGTTAATTCTGATAATTTATTTCTACTTAATTGATAGAATGTCAAGGAGTGTAAGTTTAAGGAAGAATGGAATGACGACCCTGATTTCAAGACTTGGATAAAACCTGTGTCTGGTGATGTGCATACTGTAAGGTATGCCGTAAATCAATTGATATTGGCAACCTGGGCTTTTTCTGCTATTAAAAGCCGTGCCAAAGGACTGGTACACAAGACTAACATAGATCGAAGCAGTGGACCGCGAATGACTGATTTTATTTTTTCTGTCAACCTTCCTCCCAAAATTCTGAAGCTGGCAAGCAGATAAAAATGACAGAGTAATGAAGCTCAGGCCTCAACATTGGAAAGTGTCGTAGTTCCATCCAAAGTTACACACAGAATTGAGGATTATTTTTCTAATGAAGCTGTTTTAGTAGCAGAGATTCGATGGATCCTAAAAATGACCCAGTCACATTTTTCTTTTAATTCCTGCTCAGATTTGGGCAGTTTGTTTTCGCAGATAATTCCTGACAGCAAAATTGCCAAAAAGTTTGCTTGTAGTTCAACTAAAGCGGCATACATGCTTTGTTTTGGCTTGGCACCATATTTCAAGGAGGAACTCCTCAAAGAAATCGGAATCGAATTGCTACGTCATTTAATTTGACGAATCTTTAAATAAATATACTCAGACTGATTTAATCCTTCTGTTGATCATTGAAGTAGAAGGATGTGTTATCAGTTTTGATCATTTGCAAATGGATGTAATTGTTCGCTACTGGAGTAAAAAGGAAGAGAAGGTAGTGGTTAATTACATGGACTCTCGGTTCATGGGACATACCTAAGCAGAGGTGCTTGTTGAGAAAATAAATCTTTATCTCCACTGGACTCCAACAAGCTCTTACAAATACCAATGGATGGTCCACGAGTTAACTGGAATTTCCTAAGATTGTTTAAAGAGGATAAAAGCAAACATGACTCAAATTGGCCAAAGTTAGTAAACCTTGGGAGCTGTGGTCTCCATACTGTTCATGGTAGCTTTCAACGAGGCACGAAAGAAACAGGATGGAAGATTGAGGAGAATCTTAGAGCACTTTGGCAAATCTTCCATGATGCACCAGCTAGGCGGGATGATTTCATTAAAATCACTAACAGTTATAAATTCCCCCTCAAGTTTTGTGCTCATAGATGGATTAAGGATTTACCAGTGGCACAGTGGGCCATTGAGATTTGGTTATTTGTGCAAAAATTCATGAAACAGTATAAAAAAATTTTACAAGATAGAGCCAACATCCATGTCCTATCAAATAATAAAAAAGGCTGTTGGTGATTCCCTTTTTGAAGACAAACTACAGTTTTTTAATTTATGTTGCAAGGCTGCTCAGACCCTTCCTTGAAGGTTTTCAAAAGGATGCCTCCATGGTGCCTTTTTTGGTCAAAGAGCTTCAAGCAATCGTAACTAATTTAATTTTGTGCTTCATGAAGAGATGTTACTGAAATTCATAGTACACCTATAAAGTTGCTTAAACACAATGTACTAGATAAAGAGCTTCATTTATCTTTAAAAGAGGTTGATATTGGATTTGCCACCAAACAGGCTCTCCTTACATCCTCTGAGAATCTTCCTGGCAACCAACTGTTGGGCATACAGTTCAAGAAAGACTGTTTAAGCTTCCTCTCTGCCACAGCAAAGAATCTGATCGAAAAATGTCCACTGAATTATGCAGCTGTAAGATATTTAAGGTCACTTGATTAATGAGAGAGAGTGCAATTTGAAAAGCTCCTCCAGCTGCTTTTGAATGGCAAATGGCATACTGCACAACAATGTGACCAAATTCTTATACAATATAAGAAATTTCTGTCTGAAATAGCCCCCAAAAATAAAGCTCCTCGTATAGATATATTTTCCAGAAAATTTTTAAGGGGCCAAGAAGAGTATAAAACTTTATGGAAGCTACTAAAAAAAACCTCTTCATGTTGTCTCATGGGCAAGCAGCTGTTGAAAGAGAAGACATTAATTTCTCTAAGTCTAATACAAGATGCCTTGTCAGATGGCTCATTAAATACCCAAATCTTTAATACAACATTGCAAATCTTCAAGAATGATGTATGTTAGTTATTTGGAAGAGAAGAAAAAAGAAACCGCAAATGACATTAAAAGAAAAGAGCTCAGTTTTGAAATAAGTAAATTGGCCACAAAAAGACAAAAGATAATGGTCAGCATCAAAGTATTGCAGCAAGAGGCAGATGCAATGGCAGAGAAGGCTGAAAAAAAACCCAGGACTTTACTCTATTTGCAAAATCAAATGCCTACCGCAAAAGTATTGGAGAAAAAATAAAGAAGTGACCATTCTAGATACCACTTTGTTGAAATTAAAAGAAAAATTACAAAGTTAGACTAAACTCAGTATTTTTACTAGTGCTTCTTGTGTAACACTTTATTTTCGGTATGTTGGACTATTCTTTTGGGTATAGTTTTTTTACTCAGCTTAGATGTGGCACAAGGCCAGAAGTATGGGGTGCCCAGTGAGAACTGAACTCGCTAACAATGGTCTGTAAGTCTAGCTTGCTAAACATTACACCACATAGGTGCCCAATTCTCTTGGGTATAAGTTGTATGAACAACCACCATTTATATTTATAGACTATTCCCACTAACAAGAGCTTGATTGACCAATGAAAAATGCCAAACATGTATTTAACATCATTGATAAATTGTCCTAAGAATTACTTGCCTAATGGACTGCCTCACAGAAGGACCAACAGACCAGGATTAAAACTGATAACACATCCTTCTACTTCAAGGACCAACAGAAGGATTAAAACTGATACTACATCCTTCTACTTCAAGGACCAACAGATCAACAGAAGGATTAAAACTGATACCACATCCTTCTACTTCAAGGAATAAATCAAACTTTATGCCATAAGTAATATCTACTGTGAAACTGCAATCAATACAACAGCGGAGCTAAGTACTTGAAATGGATACTAGAATCATAACAAAAGCCAAATCAAATTTTTACTCTTTGTTTGACAAAAGTAAATTTAACTGGATGTCTTGATTTCAGTTCATTGATGCCAATACAGAGTTAGAGATGGTTGTACATAACCTCTTATTCCATCCATTAAACCAGGTATCTTCATCGTTTTCTTACTGCTCACTTTGATATATTTTATAAACAGTTATAAATTAAATTTGTAATGACCTTTTTGTTTTATATATGAAAACCTTATATTCACTTAGAATTAATGTTTTAAGATTGTTAAAATCAAATTAGATTATTTTATGTCCTTTTAATGATTTTCTCCAAATAAAATTATTACTGCCTTAAAATCACAACCCTCACATGTTGAAGATGCTAGTATTAAATAAGGCTTTGATTAACATACAGATGGCACTTGTGCCTGACCCGTACATGTGGGGTACGCGGTAAACACAACATACAGATGGCACTGTACATTATGGTGCAATTCACTACTTTGTTGCAGAAGGAGAATGTAATGATTTTTTTTTTTTTAAAGTATGTAGCTTGTATAGGTACCACATATGAACTTTAAAGTTCTGTAACTGGATGGTTAACCTAGCTAGAAGTTTCAATACAGAAAATCCAGTCATATTTGAACTATGCAAGTATATATAGCACATATACCACATATGAACTTTAAAGTTCATATGTGGCACCTTCACAAGGTTATTTTGGGTATTGTAATTCTTATATTGTTTGTTTAGGAGCATTTTTGTAAGTAAAAAAAAAAAAAATCCAACAAAAAAGCAAAAACAGGAGGCCAAACAATTTTATTATATAGTTAATTGATAGATGTAGACATCCTCTATAAGGAACCCAAGATACTTTATTAACCCTAAATCATAAAAAAGATAAGAATAAAACTGGCTAAATGTGTCGATGTTAGATGTAATGGTAAATTATGAAAATGCCATGAACAAGTACTGTCCTGGAAACTTTTAAAAATGTCCTGGAAAATGATTTCCTAATGAGTGGGAACCCTGACTTATTTTTGACTGCTACATATTCATATTTTGGGTTACAGTTTAGAGTTTGGTAATAGATAATACCTAATTATATCGGTTTTGATTGTATAATATTTTACTAGAAATGATAAAATTCTGGTATCTTTGGTTTTAACGAAAATTAAAAATTGTTAGTTATATTAGATTAAAAGTTGAAATTAAAATTTTTTTTAAGGATGTATCCAACCCTACTCCCATGAGCAGGATATGACACAATTTTTTTTTTTTTTTTTTTTTTTTTTTTTTCAGTACAGCTAGTTTGAATCGAGTTTTCCATTTCTTTAACTGGATGCTTAACCGAGGTTAACCTAGCTAGAAGTTTCAATACAGACAATCCAGTCATATTTGAACTATGCTAGTATGTATAGTACTCATTTACTAAACTTTCCTTAGTTTGGCACAAGGCTAGAATCACGTTGGCTGGGTTAAAATGGGGCTACCTGTTGGCCGCGGATGGCGACATTGTGAGGCTTAAGGATGGAATCCTGGTGACTGATCAGTCCATGACATGCAGTACTCCCCTTTGACCCTTACTTAGGCTAGACACACAGTGGGAGAAACCTCTTCTAATCAATCCGTCATGCCAAGCCCTAGCACCTATATGATTGTCCCAACCCTATGGCAAGCCCCAACCCCTTTTTATCATATGGGTGCTAGAAGGCGGTAACTGAGGGTCTACATGTCCTGGGAATGACGTTAAACTCTATCTGTGAGGTTCCAGTTTTGGAGGTTTGGGGAATGTGGAGCACCCCCTTCATCACCATTGCTCCCTGGTCCACTCTGACCCGGATTGGTAATACCTGTTAGGGTCCTGTGTATGAGTTATATAGATTAAAAGAAATGTTTTTAAAAAAAAATGTTTAAAAAAAAGATTGAACACCAAACAAGAATGAATAACACAAAACATCTTCCACATAAAATAAGCCAATAAGGGTTGACATGCCGTAAAATCCAACCAACCAACAATGGTAAAAGTATAGTCTTTTTAAAGGGTCCAAAAATTCAAGGTAATATCAGTCCTTTGAAAGTCTCTCCGGCAAACGAAATGCAATTCCTTTCCCAACCGAACACGCCACTCTCACTTCAAATAGCAGTCATCAGATTTCACTTGCCGTCCAAACACTTTCTTCCTCACTCGCCCTGTCAGCGACAGTCCGTCATTATTTCTGCTCATTCGGCTGCGCTTATGCAAATTCCGATATACTTTATTTGAGTCTCTACTAACAACACCTCGGCTACGAGGAGGTAGTGAGTTCGAGTATCCATAGCCGCTCGCCACACTCTTCCCCCTTGCACAGGCCAAACATATCCTGACGCGTTTTGTTTGTGGAGGCTGGGAATCCACTTGTTCATAGGGCTGCCTTTCAGTTTCGTCACATATAGGGACACCCAGTTAGAATCAAACTCACTAATAAAGGTCTGCTAGACTAGCTCATCTATAACACCATATTAAAAATGTTGGGTAATTTATGAGGAAGTGCGTCCCAGTCTCCTGCCTCAAAAATTGCTACCCGGTGACTATTAAAATAACGACCCAGCTCAATCTATTCAAAACTATCCATCTTCATATCTATCTATCCATCTCAATTTGTTCATATTTATCTATATTACTTTAAATACTAAGATTTTTTTTTTTATTCATGTTTGTTTAATGTCTTGTTTTTAGTTTAAATAAACAAGAATTACGACAAAAAAGGAGCGGACCCCCCCCCCAATACATTTACTTGTCGAAAATATCTATCTATCTATATTATTTTGTTTGTTTATCTATCTATCTATCTTAGTCTATTCCAAACTATATATCCATCTTCATATCTAAACAAGAATTACGAGCTGGGGTCGTTATTTTGATAGTCACCGGGTAGCAATTTATGAGGCAGGAGACTGGGACGTACTTCCTCATAAATTACCAAATGTTGCATATTGTAGCTTAATGAATAGGAATTACAAATAAGCTTGATTTAAAATTGTTTTTCCTTTCTTTTCAGGTGTGGTAACCCATCAGTAGGTAATCCAAGCCTTACCCAGCAGCGACATCGAGCTCACCTGACACAATGTGTTCATCATCTGGAAAGATCACTTCGTTATTTTAATCATGATGAAGTTCTTGTAGCTGAACAATTACGCAGAGCATTGAGACAACTTGGAAAAATTGTTGGACAAATTGTTAATGATGACATCCTTAATGTTCTATTTAAAGACTTTTGCATTGGAAAATGATGCACATAGGTTACTGAAGAATTTACGGCCAGGTGTCACCAAAAGGTTTTACGGCCAGATGTCACCAAAAGGTTTTACGGCCAGATGTCACCAAAAGGTTTTACGGCCAGATGTCACCAAAAGGTTTTACGGCCAGATGTCTCCAAACCATTGACCCCTTTGTGGAATTCTTAATTCCTCTTCAACTTCCAGGTATATACAATAATGGAGTATATAGGTATAAATTCAATTTTTATATGTATTGAGAGAAAACTGTATATCAAACCCTTCGAGATTTAAAAAAAAATTTTTTTTTTATCCTACCCCCTATCACAAGGTAAAGGTCCTTGGTAGACTGGATCCTGGTTATCACCGCACTCAGGTTCTCAAAGAACTCATCTTTTTCCTCAGGAGTAGTGTAGAGGGTTGGGGCATATGCACTGATGATATTTGTGCTGGTCCTGCATGTGTTCCCATCCAGAGGGTGATGATTCTCTTGCTACAACTGGTATATCAAACCCTTAGAGATTTTTTTTTTTTTTTTTTTTTATCCTACCCCTATCCATATCACTCTTGAAATATAGGACACAAAAAGGAAAATCTTTTTTGTGCCAATGTCAATGTTCAAAATACTGAACATAATTCTGGAATTCAAGATAAGTGTTTAACCCTTGTTAAAAGTGCGGTAAGGTTAACCTGTTAGATATAGGCCCTTCTTTTTGCCATCTTATCCTAGTGTTGTACTGTTACTAAGTTAGATCTTTTGATCTTTCTTGGTTTTTCTTATTTTTGTGTCCAGTGATGTTTTTAGTAACAAACACAAGATTTGATATTGTTCTGTCCTTTTTTTTTTTTTTTTTTTTTTTTTTTTTTTTTAACGTCTTTATACAACCCAATTAAGAACAACATGGAGAAATGGCATACGGACAGCAAACTCTATTTGCTTATGTAACGAACTCAAAGCCAAACTTTAGTGACCTTATTTTTTCAATGTTAGTATCATTGGGGAACGAGAAAAAATTTTATGTTTCGGGTTACCCTTACTGCACTTTTAACGTGAACAAGTTCAATTACAGAGGTCATAAGTCTGATTTTTTTTTATTTAAAAAATTTTTTTTTTTTTTATTATGACGTCAAATATTCTTTTTTGCGGTGTGAGTATTAGAATGTGTAAATGTTTGTATCGAAAAAAAGCATTGTGCATTTTTTATGTGTTTATGAATGTGTGGTTGCGCGTGTGTGTATAAATCTTTTGCGATAAACAGAATGAAACAAACCTCAAGGTTGTGTGTGTGTGTGAGCATGATTTTCATTGATAAAAGAGGCAAAAGAATATTCTCTTAACATTTGAGTTGCTGTGTGCGTTTGTTATGTTATTATGTTATATATTTATATATATATATATGTGTGTGTGTGAGTGTTATGTCTATTTATTTATTATATTAATGTCAACTTTTGACCTCTGCTACATTTATAAAAGTATTTTCAAAAGTATGTTACTAGCATTTATGGCTCGGGAATATGCGTAATTATTTAGTAGTTATTGATAATTTGGGTTCATCTTAAACATCCCATCTACCTGATATGTACTGCTGTCTCTGTCTCTCTCTCTCTGTCTCACAATAATACAACATATAAAACAAAAATTTTCTTTCTGCCTTTCCTTCTCTTTCTATGTTGTAACCAAACAACAATGACAGAGTAGGGTTCACATCCAAAAATGGACAGAGGGATGGTGTAGGACTTGCATTCATTCTTCTCTTCTCATTCAGTCATTTTATCTGCTACTATCTTATGTGTCCACCGAGAGGGGGGATCCCCCCTCTCTGTTCACTGACAGGACTTCTACTTTTGTCTGTGATCTGCCTTTCTCAGCTCCCAAGTTCCAACTGACTGTCACTTTCAAATTTTTCACCCTTCTCGTTTTCCCGAGATTTGAAGATTTTTTGTCTAAGAACTGGTCAAATTTTATTGCTGTCTTGACCTCCAACGTAGTCTGTTTATTGCTGATCCCTATCTATTTTGTATCTATTCAAAGACAGACCAAGTTGGCGCTTATCTATTTTATGGTTTTCTTGACTGAGCCTTCACATACATTAAGCCCTTGTGATTGTCATGAATTTATATACCCACAGATATACATGTCGCCCTGTCAGCTGGGGCGTTAGAATGCACCTCTGCAGAGGAGTAAGACTCCCCCAATGGGGCCACCTGTTGGCCGTGTGTGGCGACCCGTGAGGATAGAGCCCAGGTGGATGAGCAGTTCATGACATGCAATACTCCACTTTGGCCCAATCTTGGGCTAGACTAGCGGTCGGAGAGGCCCCCTCCGATCAATCGGCTGGTCACGTCAAGCCCTAGCACCTATATGATTTTCCCAACCCTATTGCCCTTATGGCAAGCCCCAACCCCTTTTTATCATATGGGTGCTAGAAGGCGGTGGCTATGGGTCTACATGTCCTGGGAATGACGTTAAACTCTATCTGATTGTGAGGTTCCAGTTTTGGAGGTTTGGGGAATGTGGAGCACCCCTTCATCACCATTGCTCCCTGGTCCGCTCTGACCCGGAGTGGTAGTACCTGTTAGGGTCCCATCTATGGGTTAAATAGAAAAATGTATTTATAAAAAAATTGTATTATCCATTAAGAATTGATTTCAAAACTTTATCGGCATTAAATGACCCACTGAGGTTGATATGCCGTAAAACAAAACAAAACAAACAGATATACATGTATACACATACATGCACACACAAACGATCCACTATCTCCAGTCTACACATGCACACACACATATATGTACCTATTTGTGTCTGATCTTACTACTTATTCATATAATTAATAATCTCTAGATATTGATACACACACACTTACTAACTTACGTGCACCCATGTGTTCTCACAAGGTAAAGGTCCTTGGTAGACTGGATCCCGGTTATCACCGCATTCAGGTTCTCAAAGAACTCGTCTTTTACCTCAGGAATAGTGTAGAGGGTTGGGGCGTATGCACTGATGATAGTTGCTGGTCCTGCATGTGTTCCCATCCAGAGGGTAATGATTATCTCGCTACCTGTTGACTGGGTTCGATGCCAAGGATAAGTTTTTTTTTTTTTTTTTTTTTTTTTTTTTTTTATACAGCAAAGCTGACTCCATGCCATTGGGTTTCACTTGAGGGTTTTCTCTGCCAGAAGGTGAAGTTTGGTGGACCTAAACTTTCAGATCCCCCCCCCCCCCCCCACACACACACACTTCTAAAATGTTCGTTTTTTTTTTTTTTTTTTTTTTTTTTTTTTTTTTTTTTTTTCAACTGATTATTATCGATTGCACACCAATCTATCCAATTGAAAGAAAAAAAAATTAAGTGTTTCGAGTTTTCAGGGGTGCTCAGTTCCCCGTATAAGTTTATCGTAAATTGATCCCCCATATCGGAACCGCTCTAAAAAAAATTTTTTTTTTTTTTTTTTTTTTTTTCCTTCATTGGATTATTTACGATTACACACTAATGTATTTAAAAAAAAAAAAATCTAAAAAGTTATGATTTGAGTTTTCAGGGGTGTTCATTCCCCCGTATAAGTTTATAGTAAATCGATCCCCCATATTGGAACCGCTCGAACGGAGTTCCCTTACGACTCCCGGATAAGACATACAAGTTTACCAAATATACATATTCATTAAAAGAATTACCCATGATACATCCGACGTGACTAAGAAGTTCCTACCAATTCCTAAAAATGGCAACTACGACAACTTTAACCCCTAAAATGCAATTATTGAGAAAGTTCGAAGATTGCGTATTGGAATATGCCCAATTAAAAAAAAATAATTGCGCAACAGAAGACCTGTTTATGTGGACATCAAATGGCAATACAAAAACATTCCAAAACCAAAACGGATAAGGTCTGCTGGAGGTGTTGCAGGTGTAAGAAGACAATATCATTAAGGACAGGTACTTTTTTTGCAAAGGTCTCACTTGTCAATGTCTGTGTTGTTCAACTTAATTTTTGATTTTTGTGTGCCATGTTCCAGTGCATTGAATGATGTCTCATTACGTTCTGCCATTCAGTAGTATGAATATTGCAGAGACATTTGTTCTGCAAAAATGCATAGACGATTATTAGGTGGTCCTGGCCATCAAGTACAAATTGACGAGAGTCTTTTATTCAAAAGAAAAAATCATGTTGGTAGGGTCATTAAACAATTTTGGGTGATAGGATTTTTTGACCAAGCTGAGAAGGTCGGTTACTTACAACAAATTTCAAACCCTCGAAGCTGTGATTATGGAAAATGTAGCCCCTGTGTCTGTGATATTTACTGACCAGTGGAGGAGCTACAGCAATTTAAAAAATCTTGGATATACCCATGGGACAGTCAATCATTCCCAGAATTTTGTAGATCCTATTATTGGCGTGTGTACCAACGTCGAGGCCTACTGGTCCCGTATTAAAAGAAGATTAGAATATGTATCGGGATCAGTAGGAGAGATGAAATGGTCGCATGTTGATGAGGCCATGTACAGAGGTATATTGTATGAAGAGTGACACACCTATACAAAATTATGAACTTTTTTTTACAGTATATCAATGATCGTTATCCGATGTAAATGTTTGCATTTATTGTTTTAACCATATTTTGAGAGAAAAGAAAGCATCTATTTTTGACAAGTTTTGGAAAGCATAAAATATCTATTTTTTGACAATTTTTTTGAAAGCATAAATTATCTATATTTTACATTCATAAATAAAATGTCTATTCTTCTCTAACAAAAATACGTCTGTCATTATTATCGTTAACACAACTATTGGCTGAACTTGCACAACCCAGAACCCCCTCCCCGCCCCCTTAGTTAAAATTAACATTTTTATTACAAAGTTTGTGGGTTCTGTTTTTTTTTTTGTTTGTTTGTTTTTTTGTTTTTTTTTTTTTTTTTTTTTTTTTTCTTTTTTTTTTGTCACCTAAATTTTGGACACCTTAGTGCAAATTCAGCCCAACTTCTATGATAGAGCGGTTCCGATATGGGGGATCGATTTACTATAAATTTATACAGGGAACTGAACACCCCTGAAAACTCAAAAAATATATAACTTTTTAGAATTTTTTTTTTTTTTTTTAAATCTGATACATTGGTGTGTAATCATAAATAATCCATTGAAGCGGTTCCAATATGGTGGATCAATTTACAATAAACTTATACGGGGAACTGAGCACCCTCTGAAAACTCGAAAAATAAATAACTTTAAAAAAAAAATTTTTCAATCGGATAGATTGGTGTGCAATCGATAATAATCCGTTGAAAAAAATAAAAACGAAAATTTGAAAAGTTCTGAAAGTTCAGGTCCGCCAGTTTTCCTCCTTGATTTGGCCATTTTCAGCCAGGCGGGTCTCCTAAAGGCATGTTATGTCAATGATGGCCGTCTTGCAGGCATCAACCTGTTGTAGATCTGTTAATGCATGACACATAGTCCTGATGTTCCAGCTTGCGAGCTGAATTGCTGGAGGTTTTTTGGGTTTTGTATTGTTGGGTGTAGACGTTTCAACCCATCTGTTGAGACAATTCTCTAAGCTCCATACACCCAGTGGAGCAAGCAGATCATGGTGGAACAGTACCTAACTGGCTGGGGCTGCCCTGCTTAAGGCACGATGACTTCTCCCACCATTGGAAGTGACCCCTAGCACTTAGGGACTCCAGCTCCGGATTTGTTTTTTGGGTTTACTCCCTTAGCCTTTCTTTGAGGTAAATTAGTCGCAAGGCAACGGTGGTTTTATAAGACTTTTCCTTGTCCTGGATGTTGCTGGCCAAGGCTAGCCCCCCCCCCTTTTTTTTATTTTTATGGATAAGTACCCTAATTTTGCTACTGCCAGTGTAGTCAGCCTTTGGTTCCCCAAGGGCTCATCCTCTCTTCACTAACAGACTGTGTACATATATCTATAAGCTCGTACATATGTATGTGCTTAACTCTTAACATCCTGTTAAGAATTTTCTAAGTCTAGAGCCCCAGTCCTGTAAGAATTTACCAAAAAATGGCTAAAAATGGCCTTTTCATTTAAATGTTTATAATTCTTTTACTTTTTGACAGATTGTTATGAAAATTGACAGTATTACCAGAAAGACTTTGTTCTTTAATATGATGTTGTCATTTGGCCTAAAAATAATGTTCTGCGTTGTTGATTGATTATATAATAATAAATAAAACAGGTATACTCATTAAAAATTATGAAAAAAAATTTAGATAGTGAGTCTGATAGTAATATAATTGTTGCACTTAGTTACAGACATGATCATATGAACATCACAGACCTTGATGCAGCTAACTTATGAAAGAAATCACAGGTAAAAAGATAGTAAAAGAACAGGTGTTTAAGAGGTGTTTTCACATAAACCCAATTTACTTTCATCATATTTTTTAATGATTCACTTTGATGATTAGTCACTACACTAAATGAAGACCAGTAAAATTACAATTCATTTTTTTACACATAAAAGATATCAGACCAACAAACTAGTTAGTATTAATGCATATCATTAATGCCTCCGGTAGGTCAGGTGAATAATAAAAAATGGAAAAAAAAAATTTTTTAATTAGTGTTGGAAATTGTGAAATTTCCCAAAACACCCCATTTCTTTGCACACTGCAATTGTTGCACTCCCAAGAACTCTGAATTTTTTGCCCAGTTGATGTTCTTTCAGGGCGCATATAACACAGTTCTTTTTTCCTCTCTTTGAATTAATTTTACACAGCACATGCTGAGTTGGCTTCTTTATCAAGGGTGGATTAATTCTCATGGGGACTTGTCTCTTCCTGGAACTATAATTATTGATAAGTCCAGTAACCAGTTCTAACTGGAAATCCAGGTGAGATAATGGCGTTTTGCTGGGTCCTCCAGGAGCATCATGGCACAAAATGTATGCATTAATAGCAGTTACATCTAAAAAAAACAAATACTTCCTTACTTTGAGAAATACCATAATAGGAGCAAAGCTGGTCATTTTTATCAACTCCGTTGTAATGTTTTGTATACGCCTGTATTGCAATTGGTTTTGGATAGGTTGTGCCAGGGGCTCCTCGTTTTCCAATTCTTCTAATAGAAGTGTTGCCAGTCTGATTTGCAGTCGTCAAAATACTCACCTGGCGTTTCTTTTCACAACAAGTGATAGCAGTTAGTTTACACTTCTGCATTTTTTTTTTCATTTCCCCACTCTTTTTTAATTTGCAATTTTTTATATCTGCAGGAAGACCACGTCGATTTAGTTGCACGGTACCATAAGCCTATGTCCCATTTTCTAGTATTTCCATTAGGTCCACTGACGTAAAATAATTATCAAAGTAGGCCTGATGATTTTTACTGTGATAATTATCTATCAAATCCGTTACCACACGTGTTTCAAGTGGTACGCCGTTATTTGTTGTCATATTCTTGCCGGCGTAAATGTTGAAATCGACGAGATAATGTTTCAGCGTCAGCAAGTCCCCATTCTTTTATACCCCATTTTGTCAGTTTGGATGGAAGATATTGTAGGAAAGAACACCTGCCTTTATATTTTATCATAGCCTCATCAATACTTAGGGTTTTGTGAGGTTCATAATGGGATGGGAATTGTCTCTTCGCGTTATCCAGTATCGGTCTGACTTTATGAAGCTTATCATGTTTTGGGTGGGTCCGTGGAAGATTCTGTGTGTTGTCATTCAAGTGAAAATATTTTATCTGCTCAAAGCGATTCCTGCACATAATTTCAGAGATAAGTTTCTTAGTCCAGGTGTTTTACTCCAATAACACCGATAATTTGGAAGTGGCATAATTCCCATTTAAAAAAGCATGCCTAAATATGCTCGAATTTCGGCAACACACATGCGTACAAATAAAACTTGGCCGGACTGCTCTGCATATAAGTTTGTTTGATAAACTATGTCTTCTATCAATGTTAGAGGGAAAATTTGAAAAAAATATTCAACGGGTTTGGCATCCAGTCCTAAAGGTATTTTAGGTCCAACAAAACTATTAAACTGTTCTGGAGTATTATCAATAACAGTGTCACTCCATTCTGTTGTAAAAATTTCTTTGTCAGATAAGTCCTCAAAATCTGACGAGTTACTTGTGTGCACCGAAGATATAGTCCTTACTTGGCTAACCCTCCTAATAGTTGAGGCCTGTCCTATTTCTTCACCCTTTTTAACTTTAACTGTCTTACTAGATGTGTTGGCAATTAACATCGGAATCATCTTACCTTCCTCAATGATCAATTCCCATAATGATATTTCCTCATCATTCTTTCCTGTTATTGGCGAAACCTGATAGATACCACTTGGCAATGCCTTCCCCGAATCCACCATACCTTTACCTGCTACTATCGTCCTGGGTGGAATTTTGATTTCTTCTTCGGCCAGTATCAGTACTACCTCCTACTCACTGTCCCCTAAGGACACTTCAGCTACACCCACTAACAGCATAGGAGGGTTAAACTCTAAATGCGCACTATTCTGCTTTAACCAGTCTTCCCCAAGAATCAGTTTGTTGCACAAACCAGGTGCCACATACAGCTTGTGGTTTCTTTCCAACCCTCCTACTCTTAATGGTAGCCACGTCATGCCTGAGACCTCCATCTCCACTCCATGAGCTTGACTGATTATCAAGTCCGGTTTTCTTAACCCCTTCCGGGTTGTTAAGCGATTATAAGCGATCCTACTTATTAGAGACACAGAGGCTCCCGTATCGATCAAAGCCTCGAATTTAATCTCCCACCTTATTGAACGTACTGATGGGCATAGACTTTCATTGATAAAAAGTTTGGTGTCTTTTTTGAACCCCAGTTTAGTTTTGTTGTTTTTTGTTTTTTTTTTTCAGTTCTTTTTTATTTTGTAGTACTTTAATGCAGGTTTTTCGATTTGAAAATTTAACGATCGTTTGAGTTTTCTTCTTGAGACGATGGCAAGCTTCAATGTTTTCCGGAATAACATTAACACCAATTTTATTAAAAATTTCACATACCTTATCTTCTAGCTCATTGTTAGGCACATTTTCTGGAATTCCTGAAATTTCCAAACACTCGGCGTGAATACTGGGCATTGCTATCACAGTTTCGTTCAAGTTTTACTATTCTTTCGATTAGTTTATCGTTCACAATTTGAGATTTTTTTAGTGTTGACTCCAACATAGTATTTTTCAAAAGTAATTCATCAACTGTCTTTCTTAGAGCAGCAACACTATCAATCACTTCGTCGAGTTTGTTAGAAATTTCTGAATTGGCTTCCAACTTTTCTTGAAGATCCAAAGTGTATTGTAATAGTTCCGGTTTCTTTAGATCGTTGAGTTGGTTCCGCGTTAGAGACATTATTGTTGATTCGCGCCAAAAAATTTTACGGTTACTCCTTCATACGAAGAGCATGTTGAGTAGTAGTAGTAGACATATGGCCTGGTTGTCCACAGTTCCAACACGTAAAGCCTATCTTTCTAATTGGGGCCACCCTAGTCCTTATCACTTTGATTGTTCCATAGGTGTTACCTTGCTTTCTTGGGACAGGTTTGGGCCCAGCCACTGGAGATTTCCTGGGCCTATCCTTATTTTTTCTATCCCACCCAGCTTCTTGTTGATTTCTACTTGAAGGACACTCCATAGACCTATGTCCCTCACCCTTACAGGTCCAACAAACCGTCCTGTTATGTCTCGGTGGAGGATTATGAAATCCACGCCACACTGACCCTGTCTTACGCCTTGGGTCTATATCCTCCTTCCAATTCTTACTTATTTCCTGGGGTATTCTCCGCCCCCCCCCTCTTGGACCTGGGACCCTTCTTTCCTAAATATTTCTCCCTCCTTCCTGAATTCTTTCCTGAGCTTGGCTCTTTCTAATTCGAGATCGATCCCAGAATCTCTCTCCATCTCTAACACATCGGCCAATCTGGCCAGTCTCCCATGAAGTATCTCATTCCTCACTTCGTCGTTCTGTAAGGCATCTATGTATAGATCCACCAACTGGGCCTGAATCACCTTACATTCCCGAGCCGCCTTCCTCCGGGTAGGCGAGCAATGCCAATTCGGTCGCTCTCTCGCCTAACTCTGAAGGGGTTTCCCCAGATTCCTGCTTCAGCCTAAGTAATTTCTGTTCACTTTCAGTATGGACACTAGCTTACTTCTCTATTACTCTGTTTTTCAAGTCTCCCCACCCCAAACCGGGACTTTCGTCAATCCATCTTCTTATGGATTTCAAAACCAGTCCCGCTGTTGCCTCAAATGCTAACAGCACCAATTCCCTCTCTGATAGTCCATAAATTTTTTTTTTTTTTTTTTTTTCTATCGATTCTACGATTCTATCCAGTCTTGAAGTCTTGTAGAATCACCCTTGAACAATGGCACCTGCATCCCACCTAATATTTTCTGATGGTTTCCTCTTCCCATTCCACCCTCATCAGCTTCCTGACACCCTCTATTCTTTTTTTTTTTTTTTGACTAGAGTCTCTTTTGTTTTAAAAACTGTCATCTAGTTCCAAGCTCCTGGGTTGCCGGGTCTCAATGTTCCAGTGTCCTTGCTGTCTGGGTTCCTGGGGTGGTTTCTTCTTGTTTTTTTTTTTTTTTTTTTTTCACTGTGCTTACAGTCTTGGTCAAAAAAGCCTGGTTGTCACAGCACCAAATATAACCTGTTGGTCGCTACTGAGCTAAAGGGCTCACGGAATTTCCGAAATTGGCCGTCAAGATCAGATTTTCTGCATCAACCATGGATTGTAGGGTCTCTATATTTGCTGAAAGTCTAGCCGAATGCCCACGCTGTGTTCAGATCTCAAACGACTGGAAATCAGTTTCTGTAAATTGGGGATGGTACTTCAATAGCATCTTTCCTTTTCCGGGAAGTGTGTCCATTAATCAATCTCTCTGTAACTGCTAGCTGGAAAACCATGCGGGACATACGCCTTCGTCATGGTCCTCCAGCGACTTCAGAGTACAGGATGTACACATTGGTTGCAGACACATTCAAAACGAACCAGAACAAATACTTCCACCACTTTCTAGCCTTAGTGGCAATTTGGTAATACTTATAAAACTTGTCCTTTTGGGCACAAATTATTATTACCAATAACAACAATAACGACAATAATAAAAAATAAAATGACAGTACCTAGTGAAAATTCTCACTAGCGACAAAGCAGTGTCTACAATTCTTTTTGAATCGAATACTGTTCTTTCAAAAAAAAAAATTAAAACTAGCTGGGTAATTTCTTTAAAATTCGTCCTAGGCAAAAATATCATTGATTGCATCTTTTAATTTCTTTCTTTTCTTCTCTTGCCATCTATCCTTCTCTTCATTGCCGATTCTATACTTTTCTTTGGGTTTAACTTTAACATCCGTTGCTACTTTTCCTATTTCTTTGAACTTTTTTTCGGCCCGACTACTAACCTCATCACGCGAATTCGTTCTACAACTCACAGAATCTTGCTTTAACTCGTCTTGACGCGTTTTCTTATTATTTTCTAATATCTGTCTATACATTTCTATCTTTCGTGTTCTGAGGGGCACGTAAAAATCCTCATTATCAGAGTTACCCGGACTCTCATCGGTATCAGAATTTTCTGAGGGTGGATTTCTGATTACCGGCTTAATAATTTTCGGAGCAACCTTCTCTACGGGGTTTAACACCTTCGGCTCTGTGCTCGGTGTGTCTATCATATCCGGCTTTTTCTCAACTTCACTATTTATAACCTCGCCAACGCTAGTTCGATTAACCCGTTGGATCGGCTCATTTCTCCCATTTTCAAAATTATTCTTCTGTGCTCCTGGAAAATAATTATTACCTATCCTATTCGACGTGCCTATAGAACTGATTGTGTACGTCTGTCTGATCTTCCGGGGGGGCTTTCTATTAACTGGTACTCGCCATTTTGCAGCATTTCTCTGGGGGCAATTCCACCTCAGATGTTTGTTTGATCTGCATATCCAGCATAATCGATCCCTATCCCTATAGTACCTAGGCGGATGTACCTTCCTGTGATTCATTCTATTATCACACCTATCGTGGGGTCTTTTGTTATACCGTATTGCATTGATGTGCGCCTTCTAGCGTGGCAAATCTCCATCGGTGCAGGATCAATATTGGGAGGAATCCTAATCCTAGCCCTTAATTTGTCCTCTGAGAGTGCTAGTTGATAGGCGCTCTCGACTGTTGGGGGATCACTTCTAAGTACAAACACCTTAACCTCGGGGTCCGCTAATCCTTCTATAAAACAGCACTTAATCTGCTGTTGCACTATCGGTAAATTCCTGTCAATTTGACCGTATGCATTATTACTTAATTGCATTATTTTATGCATATAATCCTGCACATTTTCTTGACTGTCCTGTTTAACATTAACTAATTGCCTTAAGTAATAATGTGCTTAGTGTGTGATCCCAATGTATTCTCTAATAACTTGTTTCAAGCCTAACCATGATATATCCTTATTACCTTCTATAATTTTATATACAAAATTTCCTATCTCTGCTCCCGTCGTTAAAATAGCTACCTTACATTTATCAGCTTCTTTGGCTTCTATTGAGGCAAAGTATTTTTCCATACTTTGGACCCACACCTCAAATCTATTTTCATCCTTATTAACTAAAGATGCAATCTGCTGCAGATAAGTCATTTTTCAATGTATTTGACAGTGATTTTGCCGTATTGATTAATTCAGCTTTGAGTGCCTGAAGTAAGTCCCTAACTTGTGATTCCATCATATAACAAGTATCAAAACAATAAACAAACAAGAGAGTGAAAAGAAAATGGAAAAAAATAAAAAATAAGTGGGAAGTTGTACTTACGTATAGTTGTAAATAAAAAGTTCAATTCTTCTTCCTTTTCCTTTTAAAAAAAATGTCCTTTGTTATAATTTAGTCTTCTTCTTTTGATTAAAATATGTCCGTCAAAAAAAAACAAAACTTTTTGTTGTTTTCAAAGTCTATAGAGTTTGTAACACCCCGGGGGGGGGGGGGCTGCGAGACCCTTTTGCACACCTCTGCATCTCTCTGGCATTCTTCATCTTCGCTGCCCTCCTAACTCTGGCCATGATTCATTTCGTCTGCTGGCTATTTCTAGGACCTATCCACATTGCACATGTGTGCTCAAAACATCTCGCAGGGGCCCCCCGCCAAAGGGGTGTACAAACAACAAAGTGTTACAAGAGAAAGAGAGAATAAAGAACTAAGACAAAATCAGTCAGGTGAACATCAGAAAAGGCAGGGAGGTATATAACTTGCATCTATCTCCAGTCACTCCATCAGCTTATCATTCATTGCTCCTATGTCTGTCGAGAGGGGGGTCACCCCCATTCCTTTTGGGGACCTCTGCTAAGGCTAGCGTCTAGTGGGCATCTAACATCCTATCTCTTCCGTGTTCAGGACTCGTGTGTTCCTTTCGCTGTCCCAAGACTAACTGACTAAAACTTTTCAAATTTCCCAGAATCCCCAAATCTCATCTCACTCTCGTATGAAATCTCATCCTCCGAGATTTGTGTCTAAAACCCCGGGTGTTTTGAAAAGTTCTTTGTTCTAAGAGACCACCCTCATGATTTTTTTATGACCCCATAACCTATGGTCAACTCTCAAAGTTATTGAAAACCTAGACTTCTTGTCTCTAATCTGGGGAGTTATCACCCTCTTAATCTTCCTTGAGTTTTAATGGTTTTGTTGCCTATTGCCACCCACAAACAATATGCTTACTTACACACACACATATATGCATACCCACACACATGTATGTATACATGCACACATATGTATCTATCTATCTATACATATATATATTCACACCTTATCTTATATATGGGTTTTACTACTACTTATTCGGTCTACAACATACATACACACATATATGTAGTTTGACTTACTACCTATGTATCATAACTACCTAGAATTATATATATATATATACACACCTACTGTGCAGCTACATATGTATGCCCAATGCATAGTATTACAGAGTGTTCTTTAGTTTTCCGTTCGTTCTTTTTTTCTTTTCCGTGTATCAGAACTTTTTCGTTGTTTTTTTTCTTCCTCTGTTTGGTGTTTTTTTTTTTTTTTTTTTTTTTTTTTTCTCTTTCTTTTACGTTTATTTTTCGTAAAAGTTGCTGGCCGATCTCAGTGGTTATTTCCCCCGTTTGTGTTGTGTTTTTGTGGCAACCCGGTTTTTACAAGTCCTTGCGCGAACTTTCGTGGTTCACAGGCACCAAATCGGGATATGTTACGTTGCGGGTTGTTCGTTTCTTTCACGTTACTAAATCGCATATAAGTTATGTGGCCGTCGTCTTTCTCATAAGGTGTGGAACTTCTTGGGGTTTGTTTACAACTAACAGAATCTAGTAGTTCTTTGGTCAGTATCAAGCGGGTGAGTATCAACCAAGTATCAACTCACACAGAATTCCAGCAGTCCCCAAAATTCTTCCACACTCCTTTCGTTTATGGTCAAGGGAAGATATCACTTTACGCACGCCGCGTGCTTCTTCGTTACGGCCAATTGACTTTCTCCACGGGCGTCCAGTGGTCGTCCCCTTTACGATAATATATTTTACTATTTTGTTTGTGGCAGAGTTCCCATTCATAAAACGGTTTCTTTGGTGTGTAGTAAATAAAGATGTGGACAGTATTTCTTGCTTTACGTAAATTTATTTTCTCAATGAAAGTTATTGAGAGAGAGAGAGAGAGAGATTGTCGGCTTCCTTAAATATGTTTTTAGTGATGCTCTTAACTTCGTTCCAATTATCAGGCTTCATACTTAAAATATGTTTTCAACTTCGTCCAGTGTAAAATATTACATCTCAGGTTTAGTATTTAGCGAAATCAGTTCATCAACTGCCAACTGCCACGCACGGCCTCCTGGCTCTAACTGCCTCTGGTCCCGGACCCTAACTGATCTGATCGCAGACTCCAACTCCTTATATAGTGTGTCTAAATAATCTTCCAGAAGATTCTTTCTCTAGAATTTTCGACCACCTTCTGGACCAAATCGAAGGTTTGATTCCTTCTATTCTCACTGGTCACACTGAGTTCACGAAGCCTAAGATCAAAGACTTCTCTGTAGCCCAAAAGACTGGGTTTTTCCTAATCATAGACTTATCGTCTCGTTTCTCTCGTTAAAAAGATATTATCTTTCCTAACTACTTTTTCGGTGATTCCAAAAAAGACCACCCAGCAACACGAGATAATCGGTAATACATTTTTCTAAGTCTGGCACAAGGCCACAAATATAGGTGCTGGGTGGCGATTACATAACAATAAGGTAATCCCCGACGGTTCCTTCAGATGGTACCACAGGCATGTCTTTTCCTTTAGTAAATTTTCCATCAACGATACTGACGTAAAAAAATTATCAAAGTATATGTGATGATTTTTCCCGTAATAATTACGGGCCAGTTCTGTTACAACATATGTACCAAGTGGCACTGACCTATCGGGACACGAGTCCTTGCCGGTATATATATCAAAATCTAATAAATAATATGAGTCTGAATCAGCAATTCCCCATGCTTTGAAGCCCCACTTTGTCGGTTTATTCGGCATATACTGCAGAAAAGAATTCCTGCCCTTGAATTTAATCATTCCCTCATCGATACTGAGGGTTTTGTGGGGCTCATAATGGTACCTAAATTGTCTTTTAGAATTTTGAATGACTGGGCGAATTTTGTGTAGTTTATCATGCTGAGGTCTGGTACTTGGAGGGTTCGTCAAAGAATCATTGTGATGAAAATATCTTGTTAATTCATCGTAATGATTACGGGGCATTATCTTAGCAATTGAACTAATTTTTAAGTCATCATCTTTACTCCAATAACACCTGAAAAGGTATCAAAGTTGATTTTAATTTTTTTAAACTGAAAGAAAAATCAGAAGGGAAAAAAAAAAAAAAAATCGAAAGAAAAATAATCTAAATTTCAGAAATTCACACATAGTAATAATGAATAAAATTTACCTGTAATTCGGCAAATGAATGACTCCCATTCGGAAAAGTATTCAGATGTACGCGCGTATTTCAGCTGCGCACGTGGGAATAAAATGAACAGCATTTTTTTGTCTTGCTTATAAATTCGTCTGAAAAGCAATTTCTTCAAACAAATTTAGTGGAAATAGCTGAAAAAATAATTCTACGGGTGTAGCATCAAGTCCTAGTGGGTGTGTAGGACCAACGAAACTTGTAAATTCTGATGGTCTCGTTAGTTCAACAACATTTTCGGTCCATTGGTCGGGTTCTGTAAAAATTTCATCTTCTAATTCAGAAAAATCTGACAAATCACTAGTATTGACACTCGAAAAAGAAATATCACTTTGAGCATCAATTCCTAAGCCTATCTCTTCAATTGAAAGATTATCTTCGGAAAAACCTTCAAAATTGTACATATTTTCAGCTGCCATCTCCAAAATTTTTTTTTTTTTTTTTTTTTTTTTTTTTTAAATGCGAGGGAAAAAATCAGTCTGGTCTACACAAAATCTTTATTCAGGAAGTGAACTAGGTTATTTCCCTTGCTTAAAAACTAGTGAAAAATATATTTTAATCGGTATTTAGAAGTAAATATGAAAACAGAACCCACAAATTTTTTTAAATAAAACTGTTAATTTTGACTAGTGGGGGGGGTAGGGTTGGGGTTTAGGGTTAGTTTAATGGGAAAATAAATAAGATTGTTTTTTTTTGTGGGGGGGGGGGGTCACCCTAATTTTCAGACCGTTTTTCAAGTTCAGCCCTTATCTTGAGATTTCTTTTAATCCTTTATTAACATTGTGACACCCCACGGGCAGGCTGCGAGGCCTCTTTTGCACATTTCTTCTGCATCTCTCCTGAATTTACTGCATTCTTGAACTCATATCACTGGCCATGATTCCGTGTCATCTGCTAGCTAACTTCTAGGACCTGTCCACGCTGCAACACGCTCAAACACCTCGCAGGAGACCTTCCCGCCGAGTGGTGCATAACCAACAAGTATTGCAAAAGAGAAAGAGAGAACAACAAAGACAAAATCAGTCAGGTGGACATCAAAATGGTCAGAGAGGCATATAACTTACATTCATCCACGTCAGTCACTCCCATCAGCTTCTAATTTATCTCCTATGTCTGTCAAGAGGGGGGGGGCACCTCTTGTTCTTTTGGGGACCTCTGCTATGCTGGCTTCTACTGGGCAAACCCAGGTGGTCTTACTCTATCTACACCACACACATATTTCTACATGTATGTAGTTGACTTACTACTTATTCAATAACATTTATTTCGACCATTTATTCATTAGACAATTCTCGGCAATTTTTTTTTTTTTTTTTTTTAATTTGATTTGATAAATGATTATCTCTTATTAGATACAACCACAGCCTGGAAGAATTTGTGGCAGACCATGCCTTAACTATTCATGGATTAACATCGCTCTCTGTGGATGAGATATTACTACCTAGGTACATGAATTGTTTTACTGGCTTAAGAGGCTTGCTGTTGAGTGTAGAGATGCTTCCTTTCTTTTTGAAACTCATGAACTCTGTTTTATCGGAGTTCACATAGAGGCCGATATTCTTTGCTGCTGCCTCCACCAAGCTATGTAGCAGTGATTCAGCCTGTGCCAGTGTATCTGCAAGAAGTGCAAGCTCATCAGTATAGTCTGCATCTGTGACTGTTTGTGCGGGATATCGCCTGCTGCTTGCTTTTTTTAGTGTGAAAACTTTTTCTTTTATGGTATCTAATGATGTTCGGAGTACATAGTCTAGGCATATTATGAATATATATGGTGCCATTGTATCTCCTTATAGGACTCCAGCGGCGATGTCAAAGAAATCTGTGTTGCCATCAGGTGAGCGTACCATTGCTTTAGTGTCTTTGTATAGCATCATTATGGTTGTAACTGTTTCTTTGGAGAGGCCATATGCTAGTAGTATTTGTTCCATTTTTCCTCTATGTATGGAATCAAATGCCTTGGAGAAATCTATGAATAGTAGTGTTGCCTCTAGATTCTTTGCTTGTACCCCTTCTATGATCCGTTGAATAGTCAGGATCTGAGAGGTTGTGGATCGATTTCTGCAGAAACCATTTTGGTTTCTCCTAAGGATTTTCTCTATTTCGGGTTGGATGCGATTAAGAAGGGCATTATATATCTTGGTTGCAAAGCAAAAGCAGTAAGAGTTAAGCCTCTGTAGTTTTTAGTGATTCCAAGATCTCCCTTTTTGGGGAATGGGAGGATACAGCCTTTTGTCCATTTATCTATTCTATTTTATCTATATACTGCATAGCCTAAGCAGTATGTCATTGAACTTTCCTATCTTCCATACCTCTGGAGGTATTTCATCAGGTCCTGCTTCTTTAAAACTTGGTTGATTTCATCTGTTGTGAAATCCCCCAGTTTGATATCTAGTTTATCGGAATTTTTACCCCAAAAACCTCTCGGAATAAAATAAACACCCTGTAGTCGTTACAGAGCGCCGACAATAAAAACAAAGGAACAAAAAAAACAATGGTGTAAGCCTAAAATAATTTGATGATTGAAAGTTTGCAGGAAATCCGTAAGACTTCCAAGGTAACACAAAAATAAATTACATAAACCAAAAAAATAAAAATACTCCAAATTCAAATATTACAAAAAGTATGCCCCAAAAGGTTTCTACTTACAATTGTAGAACAATATTACAAATAGGCCGGGTTAGCTCAGTCGGTAGAGCGTTCGGCTAGAAACCACAAGGTTCCTAGTTTGATACCGGTCCTCGCCAACTCAGCGTATGAGTAGCACAGGGATCTGTGCGGTAAAGTAAGGAGCTGATGGTAGGTGTGGCGTTCCACCTCAAATGCTAAATACAATCTCCTTGGTCTAGCGCTAGTGAAAAGGGGATAGACTCCCTCGCGGTCTGGCTGATACCGACTTTAGGCAGCTCCGTCGACTTTACTTACTTACTATTACAAAATACAAAATTTGAATATTCTTTTCTTTATCTTCCTTCCTTCGCTGGCAACCAAGACGGCGACAATACAAACTTTCGGAGGAATTCTCTGTGGTCCCAGCTATCATATGCTGACAAATTTCTTATAGAATAGTTATTTAAAAGTCTTCTTTTTAGACACAAAAGACAATGTTACCCCATATCAAAATCCTTTTACTTTCTTCCAAGAAGAGAGTACAAAACTCAAAATGTCAGTATTCATATACCGACTATAAAATAATATTTCTTTTCTTTTAGAAAAGAAAATAATCAAATGTTAGTTACGTTAGGGTTATATGTGGTTTCGAAGGGTGTGGTAGGTCCTGGAAGGATTTAATAACGAAAAGCTTATGTGTTTTTATTCAGGCGATGCCAGTGAATAGAGAACATTCTCTCTCTCTCTACTATAAAATAATATTTCTTTTCTTTTAGAAAAGAAAATAATCAAATTCAATATTTGGAAAGTCCAAATATCTTACACAATTCCGGATGAGACTATGAATAACTTTCACATTAGACAATTTTCGTCTTATCCGATAAATCAAATTTTTGGTGGTATATTACCAACGGAGACCAAGTAAACAAGACCATTCTCATCAAATTCCTTCTCGAGTCTGCCTGAATTTGGCGCCCAAATTCAGGAACCGGAAAACCAATCACTGCTACTCAGGCATGAGTCAGCATAATCCAAAAGACCATTCTAGCAGGGATAAACAAAGGGGCGTAACTTTTATTGTCCCTTTCTTCTTTTTTCTCTTTAAAATTCTTAAAAGTTGTTTATCTACAATCTTTTGGGTATTATTTTCTATGATTTTAGGGGGGTTCCCCAGAAGTTTCTGGAAGTGGTCTTTCCATTTCTGAAGTCTATCTTTTTGGCTGGTTGCCTTTAGCTTCGATTTAGAGGTACTTTTCCTACCACTAATTTTGTTTACTGTTTGCCATGCTAATCGCGACTGTCTGTCTTATACCGATTGTCTGATATTATTTATCTGTACTTGTATGTATTCTATTTGTTCTTTTTTGTATGTTTTGGTTAGGTCTATCTGGGCTTTCTTGGGACATTCACGCCCGACGACCTTTTCTCACTATTCTTCCTGGACGTTCACGCCCGACGACCTTTTCTCACTATTCCTTGTATACTAGGACGGTCACGTCCCCAAAAATACTTCTTGCTCCTGGTTTCAACCAGTCAAAAAGACCCAGTGGTCTCAACGTAGATATCTTTCAAACCCTTGGATTCGTTCACGAACCCTAGTCCTTTAGTTGAAGAAGAACCTTCGCTGTTCACAGCGGACAACCATAGAAGGAGGGGAGGGCTTCAGCCCAAGAGAGACCTGTTCTCTCACCTCTGTTCACAGAGTCCCGGTCGTAATAAGTGTCGAAAGTTTGGGAACTCAGCCAGAGCCCTTCCTCGTCCCCCACAAATGATGTCATCTTTGACCAATGACAGGCCCACAAGTATTCACTCCGGGAATTTCAAAAATAAAGGCACCAAGGCCCAAACAAAATAACATTATTTTTACAAAACATCCCCCACAGGTGGGGGGCTAACTGTTGCAGCCATTTCAGAGAAATTTCTCCCCCCAAAAAAATTTCAACACTTTGTCTTACTTCTTCTTCCTATTTGCTTGGGACAGTCCTTCTTAATGTTACCTAACTGATCACAACTCCAACACTTCCTATGAGGACAGTTGGCAAACATATGGCCTGGTCGTCCACAGTTCCAACATCTAAAGCTTATCTTTCTAATTGGGGCCACCCTAGTCCTTATCACTTGTTCCATATACGTCTGATTTCTTGGGACAGCTTTGGGACTAGCCACTGGAGATTCCTTAGGCCTATCCTTATATCGTCTATCCCACCCAGATTCCTGTCTATTTCTACCTGTTGGACATTCTCTGGACCTATGTCCTTCACCCTTACAGGTCCAACACACTGGCCTGTTATATCTTAGTGGGGGGATTATGAAATCCATGCCACACTGACCATGTCTTACGCCTCTGGTCTGTATCCTCCTTCCAATTCTTTCCTGGGGTTTCCTCCGTCCCCCTCTGTCGAAATTTTGTTTTGGTCCTCAAAATTCGACGCCAGTAACAAAATAAAAAAAATATAAAAGTGTAAATAATATGCTGAGAAAAAAAGAATTAACAAAGTCTAAAAAACGAGACAAACTCTACTTATAAAATAACTATATTTATTCAAAATTTAAACAACTCTACTGTCTGCTGAGGGTTGCACAAATTTCCCCGTGCAGTATCTTTAACCATGAAAAAAAAAAACATTTAAAACATAAAACCAAACAATACTAAAACATTTCAAATCACATATAAAAATTACTTGCCGGGAGGCTAAAGTTCGAAATGCCCTTTTGTTTTTAGTGGGCCCTTATTTTGTTCTGTTGATGACAGAGAACTCCGAGTTGCTTCGTTCTCTCGTTTGCTTCTTCCTTCCTTCTCTCCTTCTATGTTCTTCTTCCTTTCTTCTTTCCTTCAATGTTCCTTTGGTTTTCAACAAATTTAAGACCCAGTGGTCTAAGTTCTTTTATATAAATTATATTCGTTCACGAATCTTCTCCAAACTTCCTTTTATACTAGGACGGTCACGTCCCCATAAATACTTCTCCTTGCTCCTGGTTTCAACCAGTCAAAAAGACCCAGTGGTCTCAACGTTGATACGTTCACGTATCTCTTAACCCTTGGATTCGTTCACGAATCCTAGTCCTTTTTTTTTGAAGAAGAAGAAGAATCTTCGCTGTTCACAGCGGACAACCATAGAAAGGGGGGAGGGCTTCAGCCCAAGAGAGACCTGTTCTCTCACCTCTGTTCACAGTCGCCTGCTGGCTAAAAAGCTGGAGGAGAGAGCCTTTTCTCCTGTCTGCTCCCTGCTGTGCTAGCCGTAAAAGTCCCAAGAAAAAAAAAAAGGCGCTAAACCGGGGACCGCCACGTCCCTTACAAAAATGCCGTCATTTCAGACCAATCAAAGGCCCACAAGAATTTGCTCCGGGAATATCACAAATAAAGGCACCAAGGCCCAAACAAATAACATTATATTTACAAAACATCCCCCACAGGTGGGGGAGCACTGTTGCAGCCATTTCGGAGAAATTTCTCCCCCCCCAAAAAAAATTTCAACACCTCTAAGGACCTGGGACTCTTCTTTCCCCAGCATTTCTTCCTCCTACCTGAATCATTTCTTGAGCTTAGCTTTTCCTAATTCAAGATCGATCCCAGAATCTCTCTCCATGTCTGGCTAGTTCTAACGCATCGGCCAACCTTGCCAGTCTCCCACAAAGTATTTCATTCCTCACTTCGTCGTCCTGTAAGATATCTACATATAGATCAACCAGCTGGGCCTGGATCACCTTACATTCCCGAGCCACCTCCTCCGGGTAGGCGAGTAACGCCAATTCGGACGTTCTCTCCACTAACTCTGAAGGGGTTTCCCCAGACTCCTTGAAATTCTCTGAAGTACCCGAGTCTATCAAGGCATTCAAATTTTTATTTCCAATTGTAATGGACATAGCAGCATGAGAAAGTCCTACTGGTACATTTGTAGTGTCTACCGAAATGTATGAAGCTGAATAAATCATGGCATTTGTAGTTGTACTCGGTGACCTACATGTTATCTGGTAATGTCCTTGTTTATTACAGCGAATGCAAATTGCCTCGAGTGCCAGACAATTGGATCTTTTATGATATGGTACAATACCACAGAAAAAGTAAGCTTTCTTACCTGTGAGCATTGTAGTGTTTGTTGAATGTGGCCGCAACTGTGGGGTGGCCGTCTTCTCTTTCCCCCACTACTACTGTCAGTCGGGTTGCCATGTTGTACCCTCTCGTTCATAGCAGCAATGGATGAATTGGGGGGGAAAAACGTAAGCTGTGTTGTTCTTCTGTGCTAAGTCCAATGTCAGCGCTTGTTTGTAGGCTGTTTGTAAGTTTAAATTGTTACTTTCAAGTAACTTTTGTCGAATAGCTGGTGACGTTATCCCGCAAATAAAGGCATCTCTCACAGCTTCATCACCGACTTGTTTTGCAGTTCTGTTTCTGAAGTTGCAGTCTCGCTTTAGTCTTTCAAGGCCTTGGAAAAACTCCTCAATTGATTTGTCCTGTCTTTGCTTCTGTGTAGCTAGTAGGTGGCGTGCGAAGACTTCATTCGTTTTTTTTATGAATATTGAGTCCAGCCGGTTTAGTGCCAATTCGATATCCTCGCAGGATTCGATAAATTCAAAAGCTGTTGGGCTTACACAACTAACCAGTGCCCGTAATTTGTTGGGAATTCTATTTTTGTAGTTGTCCAAATAGTTGGTAAAAATGGTACGCCAATGTCTCCATTCTCTTGCAGCATGGTTTGAATTCGGGTTGATATCCAACACTCTTGGTTTACATAGAGACCGCTTCAGGATCAGAGTGTTCGAGCCGTTTTACCTCAAATCCCTTGCAGCTATGATAGACAAGTTTTCTCCATACTGCACAATTCATAGCTATTCTCTCCCACTCATGAACGTTTATGTTGAGAGTTTTGATGTTGTTTTTGATAGCATCCCTAAAATGCTTTTTGGGCTTGTGCCTCAGACGCTTCCCACATTACAGTTCTCCGTAGAACAATTGCTTTGGGAGTCTGCTGTCTTGCATTCTGGCAAGGTGCCCAGCCCAGCGCATCTGGTTACGTATAATGCGCTTTTCTATGCTGGACGTTTTGGCTTGTTGCAGGACTTCTTCGTCTGACGTGAGGGATTGCCACCCTGTGTTTACTATCTTTCTGAGACATGTCTGATGACATCTCTCCAAGGCTTTGATATGTCGACGATGTGTAGTCCACGTTTCTGAGGAATACAGGAGTATAGATAAGACACATGATTCGTACACACTGAGCTTCGTCCTGATGGTAATATCTCTATCCGACCATACTCTTTTTTTCGAGGTCACCAAAGGCCCTGCTTGCTCTCTCGATCCTTAGGGAAACATCAGTTGATGGTTCTACATCTGGAAAGTGTGCTGCCAAGATAGACAAAATAGTCTGGTTCAGTCAACGTAGATGTTGGGCTCCACATACCTTTGTCCAGGTGGTGGAGTGAGCATCACCTTTGTTTTCTCCAGACTGATGGTAAGTCCAAAGGCAGTACATGCTTCAGAGAAGTAATTCATTATTTCCTGTAGGTCTTCCTCAGTGTGGGCAACGAAATCTGCATCGTCAGCATAGAGCAGCTCATGGACGAGGGTCTGGAAGGTCTTTGTCCTAGCTTTAAAACGGGCAAGATTGAAAACCTTGCCAGTGGTATGGAATCGTATAAGGACACCTGAGTCATAGTTTTGGAAGGCGTAGGATAGTCATCGCAAAGTAAATAGAGAAAAGTGTTGGTGTAGGGATATTGCCCTGCTTGACACCGTTGTTGATGGGTATTGGCTCTGAGAGGGACCCGTGAAAGCGTGCCTTCATGCCCTGATGGAGTTGTTTGAACATCTGAATGAATCCCGAGGGGCATCCGATTTTCCTGAGAATAGTCCATAGCGCGGTTCTATTCACCGTGTTAAAGGCTTTTGTTAGGTCCACGAAGACCTGGTAGAGTGCTATCTGCTGTTCGATGCATTTCTCCTGAAGTTACAGAGTGGAAAAGATCATGTCCATCGTTCCACGACCAGGTCTGAAGCCACTTTGGCATTCTGGGATAGCCACGGGACAGATCCACTTAGTGAGCCGGTTGAGCAGGAGCTTGGCAAAAACCTTGCCCACTGCCTTGAGGAGACTTATGCCCCGGTAATTGCCACATACCGACCGCACACCTTTGCCCTTGTATAGCAAGACCAAGATTGCATCGACCCAGTCCTGAGGTACAGGGGCACCCAACCATACATCAGAAATAAGATGATGGACCTCCGCGGCGATCTTGTCACCACCGTAGCGGAGAACCTCAATGGGTATGCCATCAAGGCCGGGTGCCTTTCCAGTATTTATTTCCTTGATTGTTGCGCGGACCTCACCGATGGTGGGATGATCCATCATCCCGTGGATCGTTTCCCTTTGAGGTAGACTGTTGATGACGCTGTCGTCAACTACTGAGGGGTTGTGAAAGAGGTCTGTGAAGTGCTCTGTCCATCGTTTCATGATGCCCTCAGTACTCTTATGGAGGAGAGACCCGGCCTTCGATTTGAGAGGAGCCATTATTGATCGTTATGGGCCGAATGCCTGTCTGATTAGATGTTAGAGAGTTTTCGTGTCCTTACTATTGTAAGCCTTCTGTATCCTCTCTGATATGTCTAACTACCACTGGTTTTTCATCCTTCGTAGGCTCTGTTGAAGTGATGAAATTATCGTTATTGTTTTCCCTCCGCCATATTGTTTTTATTGTTTTCTTTTTTATAGCCTCGAACTGGACTCGTGTAATAATAGATATTAGATTTAGTTTTTCCCTTCTCAAAAATATTTTACGACATTAATAAAAATGGTGGCATTGACCCTTTTATTAAAATAACTGACTCCCAATTCCGTAACCCTCCGGTCTGTCGGAGAACTGTGTGAGTCCGGTGGTCACAAGCTCGCATCGTGTGAGATACCTTACGAGGTCCGAGGTATATCGGTCGGTGTGCTGTCCACCATTGAGTGGCCTGCTGGCTTCAGCATATGAGGCGGGTGAGTGATAGCTGATGACGGGCGGCGCGTCCGAGAGGAGGAGGTTGGTTGGAAGGTCCGGGCATTCTTTCGGAATGCTCGTGGCTATTTTCCTGGTCCCAGAATGGTTCCATCTCGCTTTTAGGCTTCTCTCATTGGTTCGACTGTTCAGCCAAGTACCTCCTTATGTGAGGCCCAGAGTCAAAGTCCAGGTGGGTGAGTTTCAGTTCCTGCTCTCCCAAAGCTGCGTTCAGAGACTCCGCTTCAGCTATAATGGCAGCCTTTTCCTTCTCGAGCTGTAACCTTTCCAGATCCATTTTCAGCTTCAACTCTCTGTCAATGAAGGAGAGGCGAGCTTTGGCGGCCTTCGCATTAGCGGTGGCAGAAGTAGCAGAGGCCCTGCTTGATGAACGTGTATAGCGGGAGGAGCGAGATTTGCAGGGCTGGTTGTCTGCCATGTTGCTGAAACTAATTTCTGCTTTTCCTTTCCAACTGGGGGTAGTCGAACGGTAGTGCGTGTCGCCTCTCTTCTCTCGTGTGGAAGTAGGTTCCGTTGGAACGATAATCCTTTGTGTCGAAGACGTCACTCCAGTGACGTTGACGGGAATACAGTAGTTCCGAGAGGCTTCCAAATTTCTGAGTAGTTTCTTACTATCATAACTTCTACTTCGCCGCACGATATCTTGTCCAAAGTGTAAGAGTGCAGCTTTTCGTTTCACGTAGTTTAACGCTCCCAAGCAAGTACAACAAAAAACGTGGTTTAAATAGTTTTTTCTTTATTTACTTCGCTAGAAAGCGTAAGAAACTGCTAGTTGGTAGGCACTCTCAACTGTTGGGGGGTCATTCCTTAATACAGCTATCTTAACCTCGGGATCCACTAATCCTTCTATAAAGCAATTTTTTATTTGTTGTTGCACTATTGTTGCATTTTTATCCCCTCTAGAGTAGGTCTTATCTATCAGGTATGTAATTCTTAACATATAATTTTGTACATTCTCTTGTTTGTACTGCTTAATATTTGCTAATTTTCGAAAATAATGATGTGCGTAGTGGGTGACCCCAATAAATTCCCTAATTACCTGTGTTAATCCTATCCATGAAATACTCTTGTTGCCTTCTATAATTTTGTATATAAAATCTCCTATTTCTCCTCCCGTGGTTATGATTGCTACCCTACATTTATCAATTTCTTTAGCATCTATCAAGGTAAAATATTTCTCCATACTTTGGATCCACACCTCAAATTTACTTTCATCCTTTCTACTTAAAGGTGTAATCTGCTGCAAGTAAAATTCACTTTTTAACAAATTTGCTAACGATTTCGCTGTATTCACTAATTCTTCAGTAAGAAAAAAATCACTTTTCATGGAATTTGCTAAAGATTTCGCTGTATTTACTAGTTGTTCTGTAAGATTCTTAAATAAATTCTTAACCGTTTGCTCTTCCATTATTATTTCTTTTTAACACCAAATAACATACACACAGAGAGCGAAAAGAGAAAATGGCAAGAATAAGTTGTACTTACATTAGTCGTCTAATAGAAAGTTCAATTTTTTTTTTTTTTAAATGTCCCACGTTATAATTTTTTTTTATTATTATTATATGTCTGTAATAAACTTTTTTTTTTTTTTTTTTTTTTTTTTTTTTCTTTCCAAGTCTATATATAGTGAGTCCTTTTGTTTCTCGTTCCGTCTTTGTTTTTTCTTTTCCTGGGAATCCAAGTTTACGTTGTTTTTTTTTTTTTTTTTTTTTTTTTTTTTTTTTTTTTTGTCGTTCTTTCTTCTCTTCTTTTGGTGTTTTTCTGGCTGGTTTGAGTGGTTATTTCACGTTGTGTTTTGTGGTAAACAGGTTCGTTCTGAGGCCTTGTTCGAACTCTGTGGTCTACGGGTAACAAATCGCAATATGTAACGTATTTTGCCTTTTCACGATACTACCAATCGTATAGTATACGTGACGTTATGTTGTGGGTCCCACCGCATCTTCAAAACACACGGTACTATTACGACTTGTATGGTCGTGTATCAGGGGTTGGCACATGGTCTTGTTTATCTAGTAGTCAGCCTTCAAGCCCACGAAGGAACCCTTCCTTTTTACTGAATGAATTTTATTGGTCAGGGAATAGATATCACCTTACAAGACAAGTGGTTCTTCGTTGCGGTCAATTAACTTTATCTCCACTGGTATCTGTTTCATTCATAACATTCGTAGTATTTTTTGTAGTAGAGTAAAGTTGACAAACTTTTTACTTCTTTTTTTAATGACTTGATTTATTCAATTTCAGCTTCTTAACGCTGAGAGAGAGTTGGTTTCATTAACACACGTTTTTAGTAATATCTTAACCTTATTCCAACGGTCAGTACCAATTATCAGGCTTCATTAATAGGTATATTTTTAACTTCATCCAGTGTAAAATATTAAATCTCAGATTTCACACCTCAGCGACACCATGTCTCGATTCAAGGACCCCAGTCGCTCGCCTCTCACCAACTCGGCCAAACGGTTCCGTCAACCCGACTGTCAAACCAACTCCACGGCCGCAGACCAAACTCAACTGTCGCAAAATCTAAGGTTCCCTCATTATATAGAAATCGGTGGTGAACTTTCTAGAATGTCGTGGAATCTTTTGAAGGTTCTAACTGTTCTACCAAATTGCACATGTCAATTAAAAGGTCAACGGGTCAACCATCCTTTCTTCTGACAAACCGATTAAAATAAATTTTACTAGCAAAATCCTAGACTTCTTGGCTACAAATCGACTCAAGGTGATAACGAGTTTTACAATTACCCTCTTGCTTGCCCACTCCCGTAAGGTCTGAGAATCGTGCTACATCCTATTAAGGTTTCTCTGTGTCTGGCACAAGGCCACAAATATGGTGTTCCTGGGTATGGCGCGCCATTATGCTACATTAGGGTTCATTTTACCACGAGAAATGCATACAGCATATTGCAGAAGTAATCGTTGGTCACCACTTAGGTCATCCATTGCCTTTGCAGGGAGATAAAAATTATCCAGAGGGCCACTGATATGTACAAAATGCAAATGATGGTAATTATTTTCACAAAGTTTCCCCAGAGGACCAGTGAAAGTTATTGGACTTCTTGTAGTTCCATCAATAATTTTAAATACAGCTCAAAATGGAAGTTCATTTTGATGAAGCGAACAGCCAATTGTGTGCATCTTCCTTTTTATTTTTTCCTCCAGAGCTGTCACCATCCCTATTTTACAACCAGTGTTTTTACTGGTATTACATTGTTGTATTCTTCTAGAACAGTAGCAACATCCTCAGCTAGATGAATACCAGTTGCACCAATGTTGGGTATGACTCGGTGGGTGAGATATTTACTTGAAGTGCCCATCTCTCTTGTAAATGTTAAGTGGCACTCTTGTCCCTTGCTCTTTTTAATCTTTTTCACACCATTCTCTTCAATCTCATTGTATAGCAAAGTGTCTTTATCCATTCTGCAATCAACTCCAATGCAGATGAGATTGTCATAATCTTGAACATGCTTCTGATAACTAGCTACCTTTACTCTTGCTTTTTCCCTATCTATTTAGGTTTGTCTAAAATAATGTCTTTTAAAGGAATACTTGGATTAAGAAATCCCATATCCTGTAGATCTAACAGAAAGGCATTAGCAAGACAAACCCCAAGATTTGATGATACATCTCCCCTAATAAGTTCTACAGAATATCTTGGGACTTTTAAAAGACTGTAATAACCCTTCAACATTCTCCCTGGCTCAAAACTGTCATCCATGGTTTCTTCACTGGAGAACATCTGTGGAAAAATATCAGAAGTTGAGGATGCAACACACGAATAATCTATGCATCTGCTGAAATTTTGTTTTTGTATTTTTTGAAAGCATCTTTGTCAATTTGCTTTTTGGACCTGTTTTCTCTCTCTGGTCTTTTGTGGGTTCGCTGCTTGCCAAATACTGATTATTTCCTTTGCAATCAATTTGGAAATCTGAAAATCTTTCAAATGGGGATAGGTATTTTTAAGGTAATAACTAAACTGGATAACTTGTCGTAAAGTTGGGGGTTCAGTTTTATCCAAAGGACAAGGTGCTCCAGAAATTTTTTGGAACTGCTACTGCGGGTTAAAACTGAATGTCTTTTTACAGACATTTTTATCTGAAAATAGAAATAAATGAAAAATTATAAATCGAACTGTTTTAGGCTATCTTCCAATTTCACATAAAAATGACCAACAATTATGGTAAGGAGTTAGCTTTGATTTGAGTTGGGGTTAAGCTGGGGCTAAAATTTTGGCATGAAAAGACAGGAACCTCCTCCCCCAAATAGCCACTTACCATTTATGGTAAATTTAAAAATAAAATTGATTTCAAAATAATCCAAAAATTATAATTTTTTTTTTTTTTTTTTTTTTTTTTTTCATCATGAGAGGTTCTGTAAAAACACACTAGGTATATCCAATTTGTAGAAAAACCCGTGGTTTTACCCCACCCCCCACCCCGTTTCAAAGAAATTTACAAAAAATCAGAATTAGCCGATTTTAATGAAATTTTAGTGTTGATTTATTAATATATGAATTTTATAATTGCTGCTGAATTGGTTTGGCTTTTCCTACATCTACATTGTGCTTTATTAGTTTAGTCTTATTTGGTATATCCGGAAATATATCCGGAATATATCCGGAAATATCCCTTTGTACTTCCTTATAAGTACTGCGATTTCTTCCCCTTCCTTCGTTAGCAGATGTTTCAGCTTCTCTCTGAGGTTAATCAGTATATCGGAGTTTTTTTAATTTGGACGGGTGATCTTTTGTCAGCCCCTGATTTTCTTGCGCTATATTTGGTTCCCTCCATTCTTCGTAATTTTGACAGCATAGTAGTGGTCGTTCTTCCCCCCTCTCCTTGTAGGGTTTGATCATATTTATATGACATAGCTGGGTGGCTTTCTTGCGATCAGGTGTCGTCACTACATAATTGAGTTTGTTCACTTTCCTGGCGATTGCATATGGGCCTTGGAATTGCAACTTGAGCTGGTGGTTTTCTGCTGGTAGCAATATTAGGGCCTTGTCTCCTATTTCAAAGTCCCTTTCAACTGCTTGGTTATCATATCGGTTCTTCATTTGTGCCGTTTCCAGGTGTTGCTGCGCTAAAGTATTTATTTCTCGTAGCCTCGCTTTGAAAAAAAATAAGGGCCAACGATTTCCTCCTCCCATATTCTAGCCCAGACCATGATCTTAGGGTTGGTCTGATGTCCCTCCTCATTCCAGTTAGGATTTACTTTTGACCAATAGCGCATATTGTGAAGGTTTACTTGCCCATTTAAATGAAAAATTGCTTCATCACTGAATAATATTGAAGAATCCATGTGGTTACACACCCATTCACAGAACTCTAATCGCCGATCAGTGTCATCGTCATGTAGAGCTTGCACAAGATGCACTTTGTACGGATGAAATTTCTGTGTCTTAAGAATACGATGTACTGATGATTTGCTAATCAGAAGCTCCTGGCTTATTTTCCTTACTGATTGCACGGGGCTTCTAGCAACATTCGCCAAAACCATAGTTGATGTTGCTTCATCAATTGCACTCTTTCGTCGACCACATCTCTGAGCCAGTTTCTTGGAAACGTTTTATCAAATGGCAGACAGTGGTATGGTTCAATGGTTTTTCTCGCCCGGGATGAGTGCGGTTGAATTCTTCAGCTACAGAGCGGTATGTAGCCCCATCTCTTCCAAACATAAAAACCAATTTAACTCTTTCTTGTATTGTTAATTTCTCACCCATATCCAATAAAATCTGAAAAACAAATTATATGGTGCGCGACTTCTGGGACACCCTGTGTGTGTGATTGCCACTTCTTGACAGAATAAGGCCATTTCTATAAGTTTGGCGGTGATTGCGCGGTGCCCAGGCGTTCAGCTTTGTTTTTATTCACTGTTATACATATGAGCCTCTTCCCCGGTTTCCTCTTGTGTGCGACCGTACATGACTGAGAAACCCAACCTTTGTCAGGCAGGCCCTGCCATACACATCACATATATAGTCCGGCTTAAATGTAGGAAATGTGTCCATGACGTTTGTCATGTGCCATTTGCATAGAGACCGCTTCAGGATGGAGTGTCCATGACGTTTGTCATGTGCCATTTGCATAGAGACCGCTTCAGGATGGAGTGTTCAAGCCGTTTTACTTCAAACCCCTTGCAGCTATGATAGACAAGTTTTCTCCATACTGCACAATTCGTAGCTATTCTCTCCCACTCATGAACGTTTACGTTGAGAGTTTTGATGTTGTTTTTGATAGCATCCCTAAAATGCTTTTTGGGCTTGTGCCTCGGACGATTCCCACATTGCAGTTCTCCGTAGAACAATTGCTTCGGGAGCCTGCTGTCTTGCATTCTGGCAAGATGCCCAGCCCAGCGCATCTGGTTACATATAATGCGCATTTCTATGCTGGACGTTTTGGCTTGTTGCAGGACTTCATCGTCTGACGTGAGGGATTGCCACCCTGTGTTTACTATCTTTCTAAGACATGTCTGATGAAATCTCTCCAAGGCTTTGATATGTCGACGATGTGTAGTCCACGTTTCTGAGGAATACAGGAGTATAGATAAGACACATGATTCGTACACACTGAGCTTCGTCCTGATGGTAATACCTCTATCCGACCATATTTGTCTTTCGAGGTCACCGAAGGCCCTGCTTGCTCTCTCGATCCTTAGGGAAACTTCAGTCGAGGGTTCCACATCTGAAAAGTGTGCTGCCAAGATAGACAAAAGAGTCAACTACATTCAGTCTGGTTCCCTTAACGTAGATGTTGGGCTCCACATACCTTTGTCCAGGTGGTAGAGTGAGCATCACCTTTGTTTTCTCCAGACTGATGGTAAGTCCAAAGGCAGTACATGCTTCAGAGAAGTAATTCATTATTTCCTGTAGGTCTTCCTTGGTGTGGGCAATGAAATCTGCATCGTTAGCATAGAGCCGCTCATGGACGAGGGTCTGGAAGGTCTTTGTCCTAGCTTTAAAACGGGCAAGGTTGAAAACCTTGCCAGTGGTACGGAATCGTATAAAGACACCGGAATCACAGTTTTGGAAGGCGTAGGATAGAGTTATAAGAGGTTCACAGAGTATTAACTCTGGTTCTTATAAAACATTGGGTTACTTCAAGGATAAGTACCCAATGCGGAACACTTCAGTTAGGAAAACGACAAACACGTTAGTTACATTTATATGACTTTATTACAACATGTATAGGGGAACGAAGTTCCCCAGACTATAGAATGTCACCAGTGTCCAAACATACACAGTAGTATTCATAGACAAAATAGATGGAAACCACTTATTGTGAGCAGTGTCGTGTCTGTGGCGTCTGGCATGTACCATAGGTGTCTGCTGGAGAGCAGTGACAAGCACGTCCAGTCTTGTTCAGTGGCATCAGAAGAGGGTTCCCTCCTTGGGTTCCTGTGTCACATGACCAAAATAGGGTCTCCAGACACAGATTTACCAAAACCCTCAGACAAGGGAGACTGCCCTTACAGAGTCATCGCAAAGTAGATAGAGAAGAGTGTTGGTGCAGGGATATAACCCTGCTTAACACCGTTGTCAATGCAAATAGATGCAAATTGTCGGTTGCTAATGCAATTCGCACTTGCAGTTTTCTGGCTCTTGGGTTAGTACGTGTTTAATCGGTGAAGATTATCCAGAAGAGGGCATTACTTTGCAGCCAGACTTATTTGGCCACCTGCACCTCGGTTTACAGATTCATTACCTTTCTTTGTAATATAAATGCCCACGGCATACTAGCAGCCTCTGGTTCTCATAGTAAGGTCAGTTGTTGTATGTTATTCTTAATGTACCCAATTCCATTAGCTGAGCATTTTTCACAGCTGTTGTAACCAGTCTCACTTCTGAGGGTAGTACGCCTGGATGAATTTGTGCCGAATGAGCTCATCCTCCACTCCAACCTTGTTTGTGGTCAACATCAGTTCATGGAGGAAAGTCGATGGTCTACCAGTCATTTGCTTTTCAGCAAGCAGCTTCTCAAACATTTCAGACTTTGTACACTCATGTTTAGCCAATTCCGCGTCTTTATGCAGAGAATACTTTTTGGCGCCAACAATGGCAGATGGTAAGCTTGATACGACATTGGGGTGAGGGGGGGGGGCAAAAATAATACAACATGGCAAAATTTTGTGTGTTCATTAGTTATATTTCTGAGTTCAAATTGAGTTTGATGAATATGGAACCAATCATCGACATTCTTATTCTTCAGTTGACTTTTTCTGGAGCTGCTCTCTCTCTCTTTATCTTTTATGTCCCTAATAGTTGCTTTCCTATTTTTGCAACAATTTCCTGGTATCCTCACCTGGCTAACTTTTCTAATCTGTGAGGTGAGATTTTGGTCAAATGGTTACTGCTATGGTCAGTCAGTTGGTGAAGTGGGCAAGAGCAGTAGAAACTCTGTCGCAAGGTGATGAATATCTTTCTCTAACCAATTTTGCTGGTACGTCGGCCTGTGGAACCTTTCTACTTTTGTATTGCTCTTCCCCTCTTTTTTTTTAAAACTCTGACTGTCTTAATAGATGTGTTGGTAATTAACATTGGAATAACCCCTTACCTCCCTCTGTAATTGAGTCCCCCAATGATACCTCTTCATTACTCTTTTCTGCTATTGGAGCAACATGATAGATTCCGCTTGACAATTCTTTCCTGTGATCTACCACACCTTTACTAGCTACTATCATTCTGGGTGGAATGTTTTTTTTGTCTTCCTTATCCAGTATTAGTACTACATTCTTCTAATTCAATTTGTTTAGAAGAAACACATTCTTCTAATTTAACTTGTTTAGGGGCAGCATAGTCCTCCATTAATACAATTTTGTTAGAAGAAAGTCTTCTTTCAGCTTAATTTCTTTTAATTTAATTTCTTTAGGAGAGGCTTGGTCACCTCCCTTCTATACAAAAATAATTAACAAAAAATCAAATCAAAACAATGGCCAACAGTGCACAATATATGTCCTGGTTTACTGGAGGTATCAACATGTCAGCTCTTCCAGTCTTTCATTAACCCATATACACAAAAAAAAAAAATGTTCATCCACATTTGGGAAGTCCAAGACCAGATTTCACTTTCCCTTCCTTTCATTATTTTGTTTTTCTTCTCTTTCTTTTTTAATTTAAAAAAATTTTTTTTTTCTTACTTCCTTTTTCCTTAAGGTATACATCTTTATACTGAACATGCAGGTTGCAGCGTTTTCCTTTTTAGTTTTTCATGCATTCGTCTTTATGACGCCAAGTTGCAAGTTCAGGTCGTGCATGCACTGGACCCTTAATAGTGTCACACAGCAGCGCAGATTGGGTATCCTCCAAAGGGCCATAACTCTAACTGCCTTTTCATTTATAAAATTTTCACAAGAGAGCTAAGTGAGAGGCATCCCCTTTTATCTGCTGCTGACCACACCACCTAATGGCTATTGGCAGACACAGGATGTAATTACCTTTTGTACCCCTTAGCATCTCTCTCTCTCTCACTCACACGCACACACACACACAATCTGATCTATACTTATATTCTTTTTCTAATGCAAAAGATTTTTCAACCAATCAGATTGAAGGTTACAAAATTAATGCAGTCAAAACACTTATTTATCAATCAAGGGTAGGTTCATGATAATTTATACTATATTTTTTTTTTCCCTTGTAAAGCAAAAGATTTTTCAACCAATCACGTTGAAGGTTACAAACAAGAAGGGTTCATGATAATTTATACAGTTATCTTCTTTCTCTTTCTTTTTTTTTTTTTTTTTTTTCTCCTCTCTCAAGCCAAAGATTTTTCAACCAATTACGTTTGAAGATTACAAAATAAATGCAATCTTTTTCAGATTGCCTTTTTTAAATCCTCATTCTGCACAAAATGTTGGCTAAATAGAAATTATTTACAAAAATATTCAGTTATTATTTTTGGTGCAAATTGTTAATGCCCACCTCCCTAACATTTGAATGCTAATTCATTTCCCGGTGAAAATCTTAAAACAAAAGATTTTTTTTTTCTTTTCAAATAATTAAAAAAATATTCTTATTATTTCTCTTCAATAATAATTTTAGTCATCTTATAGGAATAATTCATGCATTTGAATTCATGGGTAATCGTCTGAAGATTACTTATTTTAAGCTAATTAAAATGATAAATAAAAAAAAAAACACCTAAAACAGCCTGAGGTTAAATTGAACGTTGTTTATACATGATAAAGATGAGAACAACAGTCCGAAATATCATAATTATTCATATTAAGCCTCATCTCATAAATACACAAAAATCTTTAATAAGTAGTTTAAATTTATACCTCCACATCTCCAAGAAGTTGTGGAGGTATAAGTTAGTCAAGTATGAAAGCCAGACATACAATCTCACCAATTTGGGATTCAACCTGAACTCTGTAGTTTAAATTAAGTTATTTTTATTTATTTTTTTTATTTTATTTATTTATTTATCTAATTATTTATTTAATTATTTATTTATTTTTATATCCTTATGCTGGGCAGTACAGTTCCCTTCACCTTCTCTATGACCACATAATAATAACCCAAAATGTTCATATTTAAAAATGTTAAAAACTACAAAATAGTTTCTGTTTCCATGGTGATTGACATCAACAAATCCCATTATCATTTGTAGGAAAAAATGATTATTGTATTTGAACCTGTATAAAGTGAAACCTGTTTGAGAAATAAAATCTTAATTATAACTTGCCTTTTTTATTTTGTTTTTCTTTTTTGTGTTTTTTTTTCTTTTTTTAAAAAACTAAATAGACACTATATATGCATGTCTCCTATTTCAACATGGTACTGGATCATTCAATAATTAAGACATTTTTTGAAAAAAGCAAAATCAATTTTTTTTTTTTTTTTTTTTTTTTTTTCATTGGTTTATTACAAAAAAAATGTTTAATCTCTCAAAAGTACTTATTTTGAGGCTATTCAAAATGGCAGCAAATAAAACAATGCTCCAGACTTAAACAGAGGTTTGACATCAAATTTGTGATGGCTGAAGAGTACAAACCATGTGAAATTTACAGAAGAATGCGTGAAGTATACAAAGAAGCATGTTTTAGTAAAAAAAAAAAAAAATTGTTTCCAAACTGGCTGAACATGGATCTGCCACTATGAGCCGGAGTCAAAAGAACACTAACTCTCCAGTAAATAGAAAATTTTCCAGGTATTCAGTAAAAGTCTCCTGGGACATGAAAGGACCCATCACTATTGATTTCCTTGAAAAAGGTACAACTGTAAATAGTGCTTACTGTTGCCAACTACTTGGGCAATATTTCACCTTATTTATTGAATGACCCTTGTACAAATTGTAGTGTTTGATGTTTTTACTTTCTGCTGTTTTTTGTAATGTTTTTGATCGGATTTGTTGATCGTCACTGTTTATTAATGTGTTTAATATTACAGCATTCACCCTGGGTCAGTTGACTGCCCTGTCGGCTGGGGCGTTAGAATGCACCTCTGCAGAAAGGTAAGACTCCCCCAATGGGGCTACCTGTTGGCCGTGGGTGGCGACACGTGATGCTTAAGGATAGAGCCCTGGTGGATGACTTGCAATACTCCATTTGGCCCTATCTTGGGCTAGACAGGTGGTCGGAGAGGCCCCCTCCGATCAATTGGCTGATCACATCAAGCCCTAACACCTATATGATTTTCCCAACCCTATTGCCCTTATGGCAAGCCTCAAACCCTTTTTATCATATGGGTGCTAGAAGGCGGTGACTGAGGGGGGTCTACATGTCCTGGGAATGACGTTAAACTCTCTGATGGTGAGATTCCAGTTTTGGAGGTTTGGGGAATGTGGAGCACCCCTTCATCACCATTGCTCCCTGATCCACTCTGACCTGGAGTGGTAGTAACTGTTTTATTTTTTTTTTAAATTGAAAATAATGTTTGAATTACGGGGGTGCTAAGGGATATAAAAAAAATCTGGTTTTTGGGTATTGTTGTTGTTATTTTTTGCTTCAGCAATAATAGGTTCAAATCCGTGACACTAATATAATTATACTTTGTAGAACTCCAACAAACAGTGTTTGAAGAAATTTATTATTTTATTTGTTTGAAAACAGATACGTATAATCTTCCATACAAAAAAAATAGTGCACACGTCAAGATGTGATAATTTTGTCAACAAAGATTAAGAAATGGTGAGATTTTTTTGTAAATTTACTTTTAAATGCAAAAATTTAGGTTCTATGTAAGAGAAATTTGTTTTTTCTTTTTTATAACACATAAACTTGGAATTGTTCTTTATATTAAACGTAAAATAAAACATTATAAAATTAATTTTCCATTTTTATTGACGTTTTAAAATATTTTTTAACAATATCCGTGCATGTTAAAAGAGTGTGTTCTGCACGTAGCTATGCATTAAGAATGAATTTATTTCACAACTTTGTCGGCATTAAATTACCCACTGAGGTTGATATGCCGTAAAACAAACCAAACCAAACCTGAGTCAGTTGAGGCAGCTCCAACCAACAATTTCACCTGTGGTGAATTCATGGAAAGAGTGACAAGGGAATATGAAAATTCACACGCAGTCCCCAAACCCCACATGCATATCCCGGTTAGGGGAAGGAGATGCCTTTGTTTGCATCAGATTTTCCACAGACAGTGACAAGTAGATCAAAAGCCACTGTGGAGCACCCCTTCATCACCATTACTCCCAGTTCCACTGTGACCCAGAGTGGTAGTATCTGTAAGGGTCCCATCTATTGGTTAAATAGAAAATGAGTTTGCAAAATATTTAATCTAAAAAAAAAGATTGTTTTATTCATTCTTCATGGGTACTCAAACATCTTTGGCATAAAATGACCCAACAAGGGTTGACATGCCGTCAAATTCAACCAACAACCTATAACTCCTATGAGTAGGAAATGGACACGACAAAACCAGTCCAAATCCTGCAGAAGACTGTTTGCATTTCACATAGCGCTATTACTTTTGGAAAAGGTATGAATCCAACTATTCTTCCTCCAGCTATGGATACATAGTAGGGCAAACTGGGTTCTTTAACCTTGGGAGGAAAACTCAGTTTAACAGATTTTAATTCAGTTTAAGAAATTGAACTTGTGTCACATCCTATTCATGTGGAGGAATTGGTAAATATGTATTACTCCTATGATAAAATCAGATAACTCGAAGGAACAATTTGAAAATAATGAAATCTAAGATGTTGCCTGGATCAGTAACTCTTAACATCCTAAACCGCCTCATTCCACCCGGCCGGAAGTCACATTCATTTTCCTAAGCTACCCCAAATGATAGCATTTGTTTAACTGTAATATTAAACATATTTAGAAGTTTTTGATTTAAGGGAAATTTTGATAAATGGTTATAGGAATTGTGCTCTGGACTTGGAAAATTCTCAACAGGATGTTAAGAGTTAAAGAAATCAGGCTCTTTAGGAGAATACTAACCCCCTTCCCTAAGAAACAAATTTTTCTCAAACTAGTTTCCATAAAAACTTTCTACAACCAATTTTTTACGACCTTAATAAATGGTGATCTTCCAATATGTGATCTACCGAAGGTTTGTGATCTACTATTCATGGCATGTGATCTACTAGGTAAAATGAAGACAGGGTTAGTTTAATGGGAAAATAATGGGTAGATCACATTGGATTAGAAACCATTCGGTAGATTTTGGAAGAGCACCTGATAAATAAATAAAAAATCTTTTTACTACAAACTGCATCTACAACAAAGTTAATACATTCAATGAAGCCTTTCCGGCATTAAATAACCCACCTTGGTTGGATTATTTGGACTATTGTCCTCATTATAACATGTAAAGAAGTTATATTAAAGTTTGAAGGCTTAAAGTAACCTTCCAGCTTGATGTACATGAGTGTACTTAAAAACATTCCGACAAAGGTGTGCAACAATAACAATATTTATTCAGTAAGTGACGGAGAAACACATACAAGACAAAGATATACAAAACAGATACATAAACATATTATGAGGAAATAGGTGTACGACTTGCGTCATAGGGAATGTCACTTACTGGTAGCTGACCATGTTTACTCGTTGCCGGCCTGAGAGGTAAGAGGCAGGAATTTAAAATTCCCTCTTTGTGGCCAAATACTAATGCCACCTATTGGCGAACACTGCAGCAAGGGAAGATAATCCAACATTATCTTTATTGTTATCTAAACATTTTGGCCGATGTATCCTCTGGCCTTCTTCAGGTATTTCTTGTCGGACTCGGGGAACCTTCTCTTCGAACTCATTGTACACATGGCGCAACGGATATAGGCGTTGAGTTAATACAGTTCTAAGTGACAGTCATCTCTGGGTTGCAGGTTCAATCCTGGTCAAGAGCGAAAGTGACATAGAATAATTATCACAGTTTAACACTTGTACCCGATCATGGTTAATGGAATGAGATCAGCCTACCCCCGTGGATTCAATAACGGGTCTGGTTCAAAGTTCCGTGAAGGCTTCCGAGTTTGACAAGAAATACCTGAAGAAAGCCAGTGGGCACATCATCCAAAATGTTGTGTAGATGACAATAAAGATGAGGACAATGGTCCAAATAATACAATTTATCAAGCCCCATCTCAAAAATTCAGAGAAACATTAAAATAACATGGCATTAAATAACCCACCTTGGTTGATGTGCCATAAAACAAATCGAATCAACATTATGCTGTTTCTAGAATCATTACATTGTATCTCCATTAAGTACCAGCCATGGACCCAGTGGCTTCAGCCCTAGATCTTACAAGCTAATATCGTTGATCCCAGGGGGTTATCCCCCAAGGCAACACCTGCCCCCTCGATTTAAAGGGGCAGGGCTGGATTTATTGCCCAGTGCCTGAGACGCTCCCTTGATGGGGAATGCTGATGGGATCAACAAATTTTTTGTACCTGCCACCCATGAGCTTCAGTTTGTGGGTAGCCCCACACTAATAGGGCCTTGTGCCTAACCCGTACACATGGGGAACATGGTAAATAACAAGTAGTTATTTTCCTGACCTTTCACTATGCTGGATTAACACAAGGTCTTTTTAAATTAAGCAACCCTGCAATGACCAGTGCAAAAAATGTGGTCCCATCGGCATTCCCCTTTTTGTGTACCTCAGGGACTGGTCAATAAACCCAACCCTGCTCGGGTGCAGGTGCTGCCTGGAGGGATGGTTTCCTGGGACCATGCGATTTATTTTACTTCACTCACCCGCCATGAGGCAGGTGCTTGTTAAGCATCAGATTTAATACAACACATGTAGATATAGCCAAAATTTCACGTGTTTTTTTTTGTTTTTGTTTTTTTTTTGGGGGGGGGACCCCCACATAAATTAAAATTCAACAAACTCAGAAAAAATGAATGAAACTTAACGTAATTTTTGTTGTATCATGAAGGGGGCGGATTTTATAAAAATCTTGTGTAAAAGTTATTTGTTTTACAGTCTTTAAAAAATTAGTTTCACGTTTATATAACCCCAACGATATTTTGCGGCCCCAAAATAAGGGGGGTGGTCAAAGTTAAGTGATATGAAAAAAATCAGAAAGTTTATAAATAAAATAACATACATTATAAAATTAATTAATTGATAAATCAACACTGGTTTTTGGTAATATTTTTTCAATCATAAATTGATTTTGTAAAATTATGGCGTCAAAATTGGTGGTACCTATAAAAATAAAAAATAAAAATATTTAAGAATTCAGATTAAAAATGATAAGTTTATTTTCCCGGAAAAAAAAATTAAAAAATGAGATGAGACCGTATGAGGTTGGCCCCTGCTGTTAATTTGAAGGAAGTATCCACTAAAAGAAAGAAAAAAAAAAAAAGCTGAAAAATTCGGGAGTGCATATCTTGAAGATAACGCTTTTCTAGTTCTTTAGATTAATGATTGTTATATCAGAAAATAGTGTCTAAAAATGTTGGCTTCAGGTTATCCTTACCGCACTTAACAAAACTTAGTAAATAATAGCAATAAAATAAGATTTTTTCTGTAAAATTAAAATAAGTGATATATTTTCATTTTGTTCCATTAAAACTGTTATTATAGACAGATTTATAAATACATAAAAATGTTCTTTATATCACCCCACCCCAGCAAATGGACTAAACGTCCACGCCAAATTGTAGCAAATTAATTTTATTACTACGGCCAGTTAATTGGTGTTTTTAATCGGTTGTAAACAAACGCACGTGTTTAGCCGGTCCATTTTAAATTTTGTTTACATATTGACTCAAAGGAAATTATTCTTTATTATCGATAGATTATTTGTTACTTACTTTTAAAATTAGTTTTTTTTTATTTAAAAAAAAAATAGAGAGGAAAATAAGAGATATTTAACTTTTTGTATAATTTTGTTTGGTTTATTATTGGTGCTATTAGTGTTTACTAGTTCACTAGTTTTTGTAGTGATGACCCATTGAATTCATAATCACTAAATTGAGTAAATAAACCACAAGTTTCCCATCGCACCTTTATTATATTGGACCAGACAAAAAAACAATAGAATAGTTAACACAGTTACGGGATGTGAATAAACCTCTTCGTTTATTTGTTTAAATCAAGCTGGGGGGATTTTAAAAAGCGTCAATTTGAAAAGTTTAGAACAGGAAGTGCGGTTTTGAACCGGAAGTGACGTCAGGCTTGCAGCAAAAGTTCATTCAACATGGCTGGTAAGCACGACCAAAATACGATCGTGTTGGATTATCATAACACACTTCTTCGTTTGTCTGATGTTGATTTACTCGAGCAACCAAACTGGATAAATGACAACATTATTGGATTCGCATTTGAGTAATTATCACTTTCTCTATTTCTTCAGTCTTTTATTTTATTTTCTTTCTTCTCCCCGTAACATCCAGTCGACAACAACGCTTTTTTCCTTTTCTTTCTTTCTTTTTTTTTTTTTTAACATATTTCTATCATAAATGGTCGTTTATTGTTAAATTAACAATTAATCTTATTATGTATATTTATACTAATTTTTTTTCGGTTTGATCATTTCGAATAAACGAGTAAAAATAAATAAACCCATTGTATATTATAGAAGACTTTTCTGTGTTCACATGTTTACTATGCCAATAATGTTATGAAATATCGTAGTAACGAATATTGGTAGTAAGTAGGGTGACTGGGACGAATCTAGATTGTGTAAAAAATACAGGAAAATCTATCTTTACCCTTCTTTTTTAACAATATCAGTTTGTATATTTTCATAGAAACTAGATGTTAATTCTCAGTATGGCACAAGGCCGCAATTTTCGGAGCTCACAACGAAAAATGTCTATCATAGGTTTTGTGCATTTCTTGTTTACTGTACCGCGTCAGATGTTCATGTAAGGTCATGTGTTGGATTGTCTGCATAGGAGACGAACTATGAAAAAAAAGTTTCAGTGACTTTCCTACGAATTGTAAACTGTTCTGGTAGACTGTGAATTCAAGGGCGTAAATTTTTACCATAGTCTACCACCGGACAGACGTTAGTGGAATATGAAATGAAGTCCAATGTATATATTTTAAATTTCACAACTGGTATTAATACTTTTAATAAAATGAAACTCTAAGGAAAACACGTTAATTCATTTATAAGTTTTAAAAAATTAAACGACAGCATTAATTGATGTTGTGTATAAAAAAAAGTGTATAACTGAATCAGTACGCAACAACTTTAAATCTATACAACATCAATTAATGCTGTCCTTTAATTAAAAACAAAAAACAAATTGAACGTATTATGTTTTCCTTTTAATTTTTATTAAAAGTATCATCCCAGTTGAGAAATAAAAAAAAATATAAACACTGGACTTTATTTCATATTCCACTAATACCTGTACGGTAGACTATGGTAAAAATTTACGCGCCTGAATTCAGTCTACCACTGTCTTTGTGATAGAAGCATGTTATAAAATAAATATCTTTGTTTTGTACTTATTCAGAATATAGTACATTGGGGAAAATGTCTGTTAAACGAACCAAGAATTTAAAACCAAACATATTTACTATATAAATCACTTGCATATCACTCAAATTTAAAAACTAACAAAAAAAAAAGAAAAAGTTTCGGTTATCTTCAAGATACGCACTCCCGAATCTTTCAGGCTTTTTTTTTTTTTTTTTTTTTTTTTTTTTTAAATATATAAAGGAATGCTCGCTTCAAATTAGCAGCAGGAACCAGCCTTATACGCTCTTTTGATCTGCTTTCTTTTTCTTTTTTTGACTTCTTAAATAATTTTCTTTTATAATAAATTATTTGGGCATTTTTCAATAAATGTATATCAATGAACCTTTTTTAACAAATTTGAAAAAAATGCATTCTACATTATATTTTAAACTATCAGAAATTTAAACAATTTTTTAAGAATTCAAATGAAAAACAAAAAAAAAATATTCCAAAATAACAATTTTACCTTAAAAATTTGTATTTTAAAAATATAAAACTTTTGTTAGTTAAAATGAATTTGTGTTTGTGTCTATCAACAAATTGCATTGTTTATTTTTTATTTTTTTAATTCTTTTTTTTAATGACGTCCTTGTTAACTTGATATGTATTTACCTAACCCCTCCCCACAAGTAGTATTGCCAAGGTCAATATTTTAAACCATGTACAATAGGTGTTTTGAATTCAGAGTTTTCCTTCTCTTTGACCAATTGCTATACCAAGGTTAAAGAGCCCAGTCTGTCCTACTATTTACCCATAGCCCCTGGATGGGGGAGAATCATTGGATTTATACCTCTTTCAAGGGTTATGTGAAATGAAAACAGCCTTGTTCAGGATTTGAACTTGGATTATCATATCTATTTCCTAAGATGATAACCATTACACCTCAAGCATCTCCTAACTTGTTAATTTTGTAGGTCCAAAAAATATATGCTGTTGATATCACCATTAATTGTGCTCTAGTCTTTAAAGTTCTCATATTAAATAATTAGATAAAAATATACCGAAAATTATGAATCGGATATAAAATACACCTGTAAAGGAAACTTGAGTACCAACTTTTGTCTCATACTCTAACAATTAGTTTAAAAACCATATATCTACCTACAAACTATTCCCTTACAAATCGTATATATATATATATATATATATATATATATAAGTTTTGGCATTAAATAACCCACAAGGTTAATATGCCATTAAACAAACCAAACCAATCATTAAAGTCAGTCGTTTGTTTTTTGTTTGTTATCTAAGGATCTGGTTTAGCACAGTCTGTAGTGTACCTGCATAGGAATCACAAGGTTCCAGGTTCGATACCAGCCCCTGCCAACTTAGCGGATAAGTAACACAGTTTGGGTAATCTGGTCTGTGCAATAAAGTGGTGAACTGACGGTAGGTGTAGCACTCCACCTCAGCACAAACAATCTCCTTGGTCTTGTGCTAGCAAAAAGTGGACAGACTCCCTCACTGTTCGGCTGATACCGACAATAGGTCACTTCATCAACTACATCAATTTTTATTATTGTGTTGCACCAAGGAATTTTTACCTAATATTTTTGGCAGAAAAAATCTCCTTTGTGGACTTGGAACAATTCCCAAACATTTATTCATAGTTTTTGGAAACCAGTTTGCACACGAGCCAGTGAAACGTGAGGGGAAGTTTATTTGGAAACTGAACTTAAAGACGAGGATAAATTCCCACGTAACATTCATGCATTCATCATCAGGTCACACTGACAATGCAGATTCCTATAACTCTTTCACCACGTGTTCCTATTGGTCATCACGCCTGGCAAGTCTTTTGCATGGCATCCTGTATCTGCGCAGAGCTGATTTATGTAGGTTTTTACTGGTCTGCCTACACTGATGTGTATGTGTACGTGTTCACAGGTGAATGTCACTTATGAGTTCGTCCTTGCTTCACTAGCAGTTTCTAGTATGTTTTGTTTGATTCATTATCTTTTTTTTTGTGATAGGAGTTAAATGGCTGTACAACTGATTTCTTTTATGGGGGTGCTGCTTCCAGGATTTGTTCAAGGCCGTATCTTTTTTTTTCTATAAGTGCAGCCATACAGTAGCACTGCTTGGAAGAATTTTCATTTTATATGATCAATAATCTGTCTATAGCAGTCATTGCCTTTCCTATGAGTATATAGACATCCCTTTCTGTAGATGAGATATTACTACCTAGGTATGTAAATTGGTCTAAAAAGACATGGACTCTGTTCTACAGAGATGCTGATAGGTATGTGTCCTGCATCCCTACAAATCTAAAAGGACGCAGTAAAATCGTATACATGCGTCCCAATGTTTTTCTTTTTTCTTTCCTCACCATTTCAAGCTATCTGTAAATACATTTCAATAATTTCTTAGAAATGAATTACACAGGATAAGTAGGAGTTAGACAGCTTTAGTTGATTCCCCAGATCATAGATAAAAATCCTACAATTTATCCACCCTGTCGGCTGGGACGTTAGAATTTCCAACCCTATTGCCCTTATGGCAAGCCCCAACCCCTTTTTTATCATATGGGTGCTAGAAGGCAGTGACTAAGGGTCTACATGTCCTGGGAATGACGTTAAACTCTATCTGATGGTGAGGTTCCAGTTTTGGAGGTTTGGGGAATGTGGAACACCCCTCCATCACCATTGCTCCCTGGTCCACTCTGACCCAGAGTGGTAGTACCTGTTAGGGTCCCATCTATGGGTTAAATAGAAAAACATGATTTTATAAACAAAATTGTATTATGCATTAAGAATGAATTTATTTCACAACTTTGTCGGCATTAAATGACCCACCGAGGTTGATATGCCGTAAAACAAAACAAACCTACAATTTATTAAGAAACTTTATTTGGGACCCATCAAATTTCCTTGGGACTTGTTCAAAACAAATATGTCTGTCTCAGAATGTACCAAATCAAAAAGCTATCAGCATTACTGGTTGTATGTGTGTGTGTGTATATATATATATAATATATATATATATATATATATATATATTTAGTTGTCGGGGTGGCCTAAAGTCAGTATAGGCCATTCAGCGAGGGAGTCTATCCTCTTTTCACTAGGACTAGACCAAGGAGATTGTTTTTGGGTCTGAGGTGAAGCATCACACCTACCATCAGCTCCTTACTTTACCACACAGATCCCTGTGCTACTCCTACACTGAGTTGGCAAGGGCCGGTATCGAACTAAGGAACCTTGTAGTTTCTAGCTGAATGCTCTACCGACTGAGCTAACCCGGCCTTTAATTGTATATATAGTTTTACTAATTACAGCTTTTTGCCTGGTGCTTTTATTTTTCAAGCAACTGGATTTCTTATTTTGGAATAAATGGTGCTGGAATGATATACACGGGCCTTTTTCTGTAGAAATCTGTTGGTTGTTTTTGGTTTGTCTTGAAGTTTCCTGGTGAGATTTATATTTAGAAAATCCATTATCATGAAGGGGGGAAATGTGATCATATATCTACAGAGACATGAGTAAAGTACTGCAGCACAGGAGGATCCCAATGGCCCTCTTGTCTTAGGTACCTGATAAAATTAACAAAAAAAATGGGTAATTTATGAGGAAGTGCATCCCGGTCTCCTGCCTCAAGAGTTGCTGCCCGGTGACTATTAAAATAACGACCCAGCTGAAACTATTCAAAACTATCCATCTATCTATCTCAATTTGGTCATATTTATCTATATTACTTTAAATACTAAGATTTTTTTTTTTATTCATGTTTGTTTAATGTCTTGTTTTTAATTTAAATAAACAAGAATTATGACAAAAAAGAAGCAACCCCCCCAATACATTTACTTGTCGAAAATATCTATCTATATTTGTTCGTATCTATCTATATTATTTTGTTTGTTTATCTATCTATCTATCTCAGTCTATTCAAAACTATATATCCATCTTCATATCTAAACAAGAATTACGACAAATTACAATAGATAAACAAGAATTACGACTAGCTGGGGTTGTTATTTTGATAGTCACCAGGTAGCGGTCTTTGAGGTGGGAGACTGGGACGCACTTCCTCATAAATTACCAAAAAATGATATATAAAAAAGGGATTCATTTATTACATGTTCCCCTTTCTCCATGCCATATGTGTACAAAAACTATTATTATTAAATAAAAATTATTACTTGAGACCATATAATTGTGTATGAATTATCAGTACAAGCAAGAATATTCAGACCAAGGCACCATTAAGCACCCCAGGGGAGACCTAGATTCAAAAGGACATGTTTTGCTTTTCACTGTTAAAAACCGGTTGTTTGTTAACAGACGGTATTTAGACACTCTTTCTTTCTTTCTTTCTTTTTTTTTTTTTTTTTTTTTTTTTTTTTTTTTTAATTATAAAACTATAAATGAAAGGCACGTTTTTATATTAAAGACATTTTTTTTTACTTATTTAATGTTGTTAATTAAATAGCAATTCTTATTTAATTATAAAACTTTTAATGTTAGGCACGTTTAACACGGAAATAGTTAAAGCTATAAAAAGTATATTATAAGGTTATAATAACAGCTAACCCTATCTTTTTTTTACATAAATACTTTTTAATATTAACTATCCGTAGAGGCACATGGAAAATAAATAAACATGTCTTTCGTTTTAAGTTTTATTTAAAAATAAATAACAATATTAGTTTATCTTTAGTGCAAAATTAATTTTTTACTTATGCTAACAACAACCTGAAATAATTTTTTTTTTTTTTTTTTTTTTTATTATTAAAATCAAAAACCATTTTAGTATAAAAATGTTACTGGTTTTTATCGACTGGCTGTTTTGTTTAATAACAACCGGTGGAAAGCAAAATTCAGTTCTTTTCAAAACGGATTTGGGCTGGGGTGCCTATTAGTGTCAAGGTCTGAATATTCACCCTCCTGGCATAAATATTTAAGTTTTAATGTAATGAAATATATTGAATTTGAAAGATTAATAAAATTAAATAAGGATGCATATAAAAAGATTACTTATTTTAATTATATTTTAATTGGTTTCTATATAAAATCATTCATAGGATTGATTTTAATATGTTGGAGAATGATATTGGCGATCAATAACACTAAGTAATTATTTATTAAACCCGGTTTTGTTAAAACCAGTATGCAAATTAACCACACCATATATTATGTAAACCTTTATTTCTTAGTCATATATAAGAAACATTGCATGATTTTAAATGCACTAATAACATGGGTTGTTTTGAGGTAAATCTAACTCGGATTGTTATAGAGACATTGTTAATAAAATCTATTCTATGTATTCATGATTTTGGCTATAAATCAAATACACATTAATAAACATACGCAATTGCTGAAGGTATTGTGATGTAAGCAGTGACATAGTTTTGGTTACAGACACTGAATCTCCATTATAATAAGATTAAGAATACTTGAAACCATATATTGTCTTAGGCTCCTGATAAAACTAAAAAGAAAAAAAAAATGAAGATATAAGAACAGATGAGATTTGTTTATTTTGAGATTTAATTCCTTTGAATTTGAAACAATTTTGAGTATTTGGGCCCCTCTAGTTAGAGTGGGTATTTTAAATTTGATTGGAGAGGGTGACCATTAAAGGAGTCCATGTGGCATAGTGGCTAATGTGCTCAACTGTGACATCGTAGTAAGAGAGTTCATGGCAAGATATATATTTAGAAGATTCCTTATCAAGAAGGGCAAATGCAATACTGGATATTACGTTTTATCTAGTCACTTTCTGCTCTTTTTCTTCTCCTCTTCTTTCACAACATAATGACTGATTAATAACACTCACATCAAGTTTATAAAAAGAAGGTTCATTGTTGTCTTGACCTTCTGACCTTTCAGCTGATGCTTTTTCACTCGTTTATAGAATTCGAGCAGAAACAATAAACGTATGGTGAAATGGGGTGGGGGTTCAAGGTTGTGAATATTTTGGATCAGTCGACTGAAGTCAAAGGTTGAAATGGTTCTGTGTTTTTTATTTATATATATATATATATATATATATATATATATATATAATTTACCAACCCCTCTGCATGAGCAGGATGTGACACAAGGTCAATTTCTTAAGCGGAGTTCAACAGGTTTGAATTCAGTTTTCCTTCTCCTAGACCAGTTGTCTAACCAAGGTTAAAGAGCCCAGTCTGCCCTACTATTTATCCATAGCTGGAGGGAGAGTAGGATTCATACCTTTCCCAAGGATATTAGCGCTAAGTGAAATGCAATTACCACATCCAGGATTTGAACTCGGGGCGACGAGTCCATTTCCCATGACTTTAACCATTACACCATGCACTTGTTTTTTTTTTTATTGTTTACCAATCTGCCACTTTTGTATCATCTTCTCGGTGATGCTGATAGCTTTTTTTATTTAGTGTGTCCTGGAACATGCATATTTGCTTTGAATGAGTCCCTGGGGAAATTAATGGGTCCCAACTAAGGTTTCATCATTGATTGTAGACTTTTTTTATTTATGATTTGGGAAACAATAAGAGGGGGGGGGGTCAAGGTTGTGAATATTTTGGATGAGAGTCCAAGGTAGAAATGGTTCTGTGTTTTTATTGTTTATCAATCTGCCACTTTTGTATTATTTTCTGTATCTCTTTGTATCTGAATTCAAAATTTCTGTGGTTATTTCCTTACATTTAATCCTCTTTTTCCCCTAACTGGGATATGCATGCGTGGTTTGGGGACTACTTATGATTTTTTTTCTTTCTATTCCCTTGATAATCATTTGATGAATTCACCTAATTCTATCATCTTAAAAAATCATTTAGCCTTGTCAGACCAAGCAAAGTTAAAGACTTGTGGTTAAGGTAGTTGCATTTAATTTTTTTATTTTTATCTTTAACCAGTGGTTAGTGTTTAACTCTTAACATCCTGTTGAGAATTTTCCAAGTCCAGAGCCCTATTCCTATAAGGATTTATCAAAAAATGGCCTTTTCATTTAAAGTTACCCAAGATATTTACCTTAAATCAAAGACTTCTAAATATGTTTAATATTACATTTAAACAAAGGCTATCGTTTGGGGTAGATTACTGGCTGGGTGGAATGAGGTGGTATAGGAGGTTAAGAGTTAAGCTCTGGTAAAAAGCCAATATTTTGAATGCTGAGTTTCAAGGTAAGCAAGCCAGTTGGAAGACTGATCTGTTTAATATCTGGTTATCAAACACTCTCGGCTTCACCATGCCACTGCCACCATCAGAATCCCCAGGGTTTCACACCATCCAAACAGCTGCTACACTAACTTACCCAAGCCAATCCTCTTCGGTACCAACCAAAACTCACTTTGTAAACAGACAACTTGGAGCCGACTTTCAACCATAAGAATTATATATAAGAACTTTAATTAACAATTCTAATCCATAATTTAACAATTTTAATCCATACAAGAACTTGCCTGATATCAAAATGACTTGATTTGGCATTAAATGACCGGAAAAGGGTTGATATACCACAAAACTAAACCAACCAACAAACTTGCCAATACTCATACACACACAAGAATTTTACCATTCATTCTCTTATATTTTATTTGTAGATTTATTTCAATTTTTATTGCCAAATAAAATTGTCAATTTTTATCTAATCACCTTGCCTTAGCTGTTGTTATTTCTTTCAAACGTTTGTGGGCTCGACATCATCATCATCAACCCCACAGCACCTTTTACCCTGATCTTATTCTCCAAGAGATTTTCACCCTGACCCATAGTGGTAGTACCTGTTAGGGGCTAAATAGATTTTTTTTAAAAATGAGTATAAAGAAAAATTGAATACCCATCAAGAATGAATGAAAAAAAAAATGTCTTTGGCCTAAAATAACCCAACAAGGGTTGACATGCCGTAAAATCCAACCCACCAACCAACAGATTTCTGCATCCACAATAAAAAGATAAATGCAAATGAGAAAAGTTTGTAAGAAAAAGTGCTCGATGTTACTACTGCAGAACACTATAAAACACAGAAAAATATCAAATTATGAACACTAGGAGTCCTTTAAGTTTCATGTGGTGTGCACAATCATCAGACGTAAAAGTGAGATGGAAGTAGACATGACACACACCTGCAGATTTCTAGTGTTCATAATTTGATATTTTTCTGGGTTATATATATATATATATATATATATATATATATATATATATAAGAGCAGTTGTATGCATGTGTGTCCCCAGAGGAAACTACGGAAATAAAACAATTAATGACAAAGTGAATATATATACACATTCACTATCACCAGAACTTGCTTTTTGTGCAAAAATAATGAAGATTTTATTTATATCTGGGAAGATATTTCAAAATTAGGATTTGAATAGTAAGAGAAGGGAAAATTGTTGTTTGTGATTAAAACATAAATCAATTATGTAAGACCAAAACAATCAATGTATCTGCGAGACTAACTTTTTATTATCTCCCTTCTACCCAGGCAATGCCGGGTAGCCAATTCTAGTAGTTAATACATTTCAAAACTCACGATTTTATGAACATCCTATTTGATTTAACCTTTTAAGGACGGATGATGACTAAGCACATATGTGCCATGTCAACACGCAAACCTACCCGCCCTGCTTTTTATGCAAATTACATGCACCTAATCCTGTTCATCCTAGCGATTCTAACACAGTTTTCTATGTATTGTTGTTCCAAATCTTTAGGATAGATGGCAGTACCGTTTGCCTACTGGATTCGTTCTCAGCAAAACTCTTGAAAATCCCAACCTCAAAGGGTTAAAAGGATTCTTGAATCTATGTATTAGTACTGGTGTTTTTAAAAAGTATGACCGTTATCATCTTGCAACACCCTCTGGTTAAAAATGAGATTGTCCAAGATGAAATGCAAGAATGTAAATCCTGATTATCTGGTGTTGCTTATTCGCTGAATTCTTATTTATTATGAGTGTTGTCACCTCAGCTAAATTATAGACCATTCTGTTTTGTATTATCTGCGTTATTTGGACTATTGTCCCCATCTTCATTGTTTTTTGTACAACGTTTCGGCCGATATGCCCTCTGGCCTTCTTCAGGTATTTCTTGTCGGACTAAATACCTGAAGAAGGCCGGAGGGCATATCGGCCGAAACGTTGTACAAAAAACAATGAAGATGGGGACAATAGTCCGAATAATGCAGATAATACTAATCATCAAGCCTCATCTCAAATATTCAGAGAAATACCATTCTGTTTGTTTGTTTGTTTGGTTTTTTTTTTTTTTTTTTTTGGTTTTTTTTATAACAAAAAAGAAAGAAAAAGGACATGCTACACAGAAGAATACAATAAGAAAGAGTAGGAAAGATAGAGTAGGTGAGCATGTGGAAGCAATAACACTAATCTGTTTTAATTGAACAAAATGAAAAGGAAATAAAAGAGTGAGTGTTAAATCAAGATTATTATGTTTTTTACATATTGAACTATTTAGCAATAGCTCTTAAGTAAACATATCAAACATTGTAATGATTGAATTATCATACTGTGGTATATCCACAGGTCCTGCTAGTTTTAAAAAAATCACTGCATTTTCCTCACTGATTTTGGTTGTAATGAACGATTCTTTTTTTGTCTACAGTGCCAACAATTCCCAGACTTTTCTAAATGGGACAAAAAATGATAGGAAACAATTTCAATTGCAGGAATTGAGTGTCAGAATAAAAGAGGACACCAAAAATAAATCATTTATCCTGCTTTTCTCTTCTATTCATATTCTGGGTGGGGTAGAATATAATCCTTTGCTACCCTTATGTGTGTACATGTGTACACATCTGTTTGTAAACTATCATTTGTGTTATATATATATATATATATATATATATACACATACACACACTAATGTATTGAACACTTATATTCTTTATAACATAAACTTCTTTGGTTAATTTTTGCATTGACGGTTGAAGTTACAATTAACTTGATATTGTATTCCCCGGTATGTCACCTTCTTTTCATTTTATATATATATATATATATATATATATATAATATCAGAAAATGGTTAATCGAACCCTCAAGAAGATACTAGAAGATCTGAAACATGAATAAAAAAAATCTTTTAAAAAAACATAATTCATTTTACAGCCCTTCTTTTTTATAGAATATTTAATTTTTTTCCCGTTGGACACATAACAACACTTATATATATGGGGTGTTTCAGGAAAATCACAGTCATCACATAATTTAATAATGTGATCAATTCTTGTTCAAATGATCTCAAATTTTAACAGTATGTGTAGAAATAACTAAAAAAAAAAAAATTGATATTGATTCATAATTTAATAAACTGACTAATTCTTGTTCAAATCATTAGAAAGACTAACAAAAATAAATAAATAAATAAATGTCTTCTATGCCGTATAAAAATTAATCTTTTGCCTGAGGGGGCAAATTTAATGTCAGTTTTAATCATAAGTAAGTAAAATCATTAAATTTATTAAAGAATTAAAAAATAAAACAATTCGAAATGGAAACTTAGTTCTGATAACTTTAAATATATATTGAAATGAAACAAACTATATATAATCATACACAAGGCATGTATTTATTAAAACTTCTTTAAAAAAAAAACGAGGACCATATAAGACTGCATGCTCAAATTTGAGTGTATATTATACAAGATTGTTCTTTATTCTATGTATTGACAATTTTGGGTAATGTGATGTAAGCAGTGACATAGTTTCGGTTACAGAGATCGAATCTCCATGAAAAATTACAAAATTAGGATTCTGTTGTATTCAACAAAATTTGTTTGAAAAAAAAAAAAAATATATATATATATATCAACCTTTTTTTTATTTTTATTTTTGTTTTATTATTATTCCATTGTGGGACCAAGGAATGTGTTAGCATGGAAGTAGAATTTAGATTTGTCCTTCTCCTAAAGTGGTTGCTTACCAAGGCCAAAGAACTCGGTCTGCTATACTATATTACCCATAGATGAAGGGAGAATAACTAGATGCTTTTTCCAAGATCATTAGTAGGAAGAGAATGCAAAAATCCTTAATTGGAATGTGAACTTGGCTTACCAATTCCATTTTTACTGCTGATAACTGATATGCTACTTACTTACACACACACACCCACACACACACGAGAAAAATTGAGTGTATATAGGTTTGTGTAAGTGAAGTAGGTCACAAATTGGGTAAATTACATAAGTAAAAACCTACAATCTACATTACAGAAAGTCAGAAAAAATATCTCTCTCTCTCTCTCTCTCTCATTTAAAAAAAGAATCCGACAAAATAGTGCATGACTTTTGTACATTCCAATGTTGGGCAGTAAATTTTGCCAAAGTGCCAAAAGATAAATCATTGACATTATCTTTTATTTCTGTTATTTTCTACTTAAGGAGAATAGAGAAGGAAAACAAATAAAATAATATATATATATATATATATATATATATATATATATATATATATATATAAAAACCCAACCTTTTGATTCTGTATTTCATGTGAACATTGTTATAAATCATATGAAGATGGTTATTTTAATATTTAACTATAGAACTTTATATAACATCTATAGGCATACACACATCTCTCTCTCTATCTCTCAATATATATATATATATATATATATATATATATATATATATATATATATATATATATATAATAATTATAGTGTGAGATGGTCACTGTTTCAGCTTTTGCTGGAATGGTGTACCAAAGGCAGTATTATTGGTAGAGTGCTCAATATAAAACAGAGCTGTTATATAATAAGATAAATATATAAAGATTTTACATATCATATGACATTTGAAACATTTCACCTGATGATTGCATCGCATGAAACCAATATGGTTGTGAATGTTCCTTTTGTCACCTAATAAATAGATATGTAAAACCTTTATATATTTATCTTATTATATTATATATATAAGTAAAAGTATCCAACCGACTAGTATGTAGGGGATAATTTGGGATCGCCTGTACAATCACAATGCATGCTCATTTTGATGCAAACATCGATTTTATACAAGGATTTTTACAAATCCCTGATAGATATGTTTCTATAAGGACACAGAATATCATTAATCAAAGCCTGAAGAAGATACTAGAAAATCTGAAACATGTGTTGCTGAAGTAAAATTAAAAAATCTTTTAAAATAAACAATTCATTTTGCGGACCTTCTTTTTTATAAAATATTCATTTTTCTCCCGTTGGACCCATAACAACACTCTATATATATATATATATATATATATATATATATATATATATATATATATATAAAGGATATGAAGAAAACACAATATGCTGTTAAAGTGAAAAGATTTTTTATCATTTTATATCACTTTAACAGTATATTGTGTTGTTTTCATATCCTTTTATCTATACTCATACCGTTGGATTTATTTTGTCTTAACTATATATATATATATATATATATATATAATGTTTAAGAAAGAATGTTTATTTCATTGTATATATTATGGGCTGATTTAGCTCAGTCGGTAGAGCATCTGCCTCTGAACTACAAGATTCCAGGTTCAATACTGGTCTTTGTTAACTCAGCACGAGTAACACAGTTTGGATCTGTACAGTAAAGTAGGGAGTAAGTGTGTGTTCCATGTCATATGTAAAAACAATCTGCCTGGTCTAGCGCTAGTGAAAAGGTAGAGTCCTTCGCTGTCTAGCTGATGCCAATACAATAGACCACTCCACTGACTTATATATATGTATAAATAAATGTATGGTGAGTTCAATTTTAAAATGTATATATTATATTTGTGTGTGTGTGTGTGTGTGTGTGTGTGTATGTTTATGAAATTTAACATACAAATACATTTCACACTCTCTAAATCACTCTCTTTATACTCATAGAGAACCACCCTGTCGGCTGGGGCGTTAGAATGCACCGACTGCACCTCTGCAGAGGGGTAAGACTCCCCCAATGGGGCCACCTGTTGGCCGTGGGTGGCGACCCGTGATGCTTAAGGATAGAGCCCAGGTGGATGAGCAGTTCATGACATGCAATACTCCACTTTAGCCCATCTTGGGCTAGACGGGCGGTCGGAGAGGCCCCCTCCGATCAATCGGCTGGTCACGTCAAGCCCTAGCACCTATATGATTTTCCCAACCCTATTGCCCTTATGGCAACCCCAACCCCTTATTATCATATGGGTGCTAGAAGGCGGTGGCTGCAGGTCTACATCTCCTGGGAATGACGTTAAACTCTATCTGATGGTGAGGTTCCAGTTTTGGAGGTTTGGGGAATGTGGAGCACCCCTTCATCACCATTGCTCCCTGGTCCACTCTGACCCAGAGTGGTAGTACCTGTTAGGGTCCCATCTATGGGTTAAATAGAAAAATGTATTTATAAAAAAATTGTATTATCCATTAAGAATTGATTTATTTCAAAACTTTATCGGCATTAAATGACCCACTGAGATTGATATGCGGTAAAACAAAACAAACCAAACCAAACCAAACCACTATTATATAATGCATTACTAAATTTTTCAGTCTTTCCACATCTCATTATTTTATACACTATCTCCTCCTTAAAAATTATCTTTTAAAAAATTAGAAAAATTAAGTTGAATTTTATGTTATTCAATAAATAATAAAATAAATCTTATCTATCTATCTTCAAAAACAGTCTCTGAAGATACTTCGAAATTCATTAGACATTGGACACTATTTTATGTGCATTGTAATTGCCTTTAAAATATAATTGATAATATACTTTACTTAACAATGCTTCAAGCAAATTATTAAATACTATTAAAACAAATATTGTTATATGTTAAACATATTACACTGTTTTTATTATCATTTTGTATTTCCTACATATCAGGATATAACAATATTTATTCTTGATTCTTTTAATGTTTTTTTGTTTTGTTTTTTCTTTTCAGATATTTTGAAAAGGAGCAATTCAGTCATTGTGCAGATTTAATTGGATTCATAAGTCCATCAGTAACTCAAGCAATCAAACTTTCTTCAGGTAATTCCAAGCATTTATTTTTTTTTTTCTCTGTGCTATTCACAGAATTCTGTCCTGGCCCCCTGCCTTAAAAAAACTCTAAGCAGTGATAGCTGAAAAAACCCTCCCTACAAATGAAGTCCCTTGCTGAAGTGGTGCCTGCTGAAGTGTTTAAGGCGTTTTTACCCTTTCCTGTCTTTTTTTGACAAGTAAATATTTTAACCCTCCTCCTCTTTAAAATATTTTAAGGGAGGAAGCTAAATATTTACATTTACTTGTCGATAAAAATATGGCAAACCACTAAGAAAAAAATTATAATTTGTCGATAAAAACACCTAAAAATTTTTTTTTTTTTTTTTTTTTTTTTTTCAGTATTTTCATTTTTTCAATCAATTACAAATAAAAAAATATTTTTTTCAGTATTTTTATTTTATTTAGGCAGGGTTGTTTTTTCAGCAATCACTGCATACCGTTTTTTAAGGCAAGAGGCCGGGACGGAATTCTGCAAATAGCACTTTTTTTTTTTTTTTTTTTTTTTTTAATTTGTTAATTCTAATCAAATACTAATTGATACTTAACTCCCTTTACAACTGCTTTCTTAGTCCTGGTTATGATACTAAACTGTATCTAGTGGTAAGGTTCCAATTCTGGAACTCTGGGGAGTTTGGAGTACCCTCTCATTACCATTACTCCCAGGTCCACTCTAACCTGGAATGGTAGTACCTGTTAGGTTCCCATCTATAGGTTAAATAGGAAAAAATGAGTTTTAAAAAGTGTTTTTTTTTTTTTTTTAAATTGAGTTTAAAAAAGAAAATTTGAATCTCCTTGAAGAATGAATAAAATAAAATGTCTTCGTCATAAAATAACCCAGCAAGCTGTAAAATCCAACCACCCAAACCTTTTTTTTTTCTTTTTTTGACTAACAATATTCACTTAGTGGGTCAGTCTTTTATTAAAAAAAAAAAGAAAAAAAAAGTTTTTCGTCTTCGGCCTAAAATGACCCAATGGGTTGACATGCTATAAAACCCAACCAACCAACCCCACCCACTTTTTTTCTGCTTTGATGTCTCAATTTGTATACATTGTTTTCTTTTTTGATTGTTTGGGCCCATCATATTTTCTTCTTTGACACCCAGACATTTTTTCTCTTTTGTCTCTCTTTTCCCTTTTTTCTTTTACTATGTCTTTGTCTTTCTTTTCTCCCCCCCCCTATCTTTTCTTCATTGTCTATCGTTTACTAGATTATTAAATTCATTCTGATGAAGTTTTTAATAAATAGACAAAATATTAATTGAATCAATTGTTTGTGTCGGTTTATCTCCCTTTGTATTTTTACACATTTTTATTAAGAGTTATCTCCCCTTCATTTTTTTCAGCTGAGGAAATCTGCATTTTTCTCGATCCTCTCAACCTTAAACAAAAACATTATATCTTCATGGCAGTCAATGACAATATGGCTCCCAACACACACGGAGGAACACATTGGTAAGTAATTTGGTTTTATCTTTATTTTTTTAATTCATTGAACACACTGAAGTGTGGAAAAATAAAAAGAATTATTGCAATTGTTATTGGTACAAGTTTACTCTTAGATTTTCACCTAAAATCCTTGAAACCGCCCTGTCTGCTGGGGCGTTAGAATGCACCTCTGCAGAGGGGTAAAACTCCCCCAATGGGGCCACCTGTTGGCCGTGGGTGGCGAACCGTGATGCTTAAGGATAGAATCAAGGTGGATGAGCAGTTCCTGACTTGCAATACTCCACTTTGGCCCTTTCTTGGGCTAGGCGGGCGGTCGGAGAGACCCCCTCCGATCAATCAGCTGGTCATGTCAAACCCTAGCACCTATATGATTGCCCTTATGGCAAGCCCAACCCCTTTTTATCACCTGGGTGCTAGAAGGCGTGACCGAGGGTCTACATGTCCTGGGAATGACGTTAAACTCTATCTGATGGTGAGGTTCCAGTTCTAGAGGTTTGGGGAATGTGGAGCACCCCTTCATCACCATTGCTCCCTGGTCCACTGTGACCCGGAGTGGTAGTACCTGTTAGGGTCCCATCTATGGGTTAAATAGGAAAAATGTATTTATAAAAAAATTGTATTCTCCATTAAGAATTGATTTATTTCACAACTTTATCAGCATTAAATGACCCACTGAGGTTGATATGCCGTAAAACAAAACCAAACCAAACTAAAATCCTTGAAAGCCAGCTGAATTTGGAATGGTTCTATTGTCAATTTTGTCATGTGACTCACTTGTATCGTGTGGAGTGCAAGAAATTGTTTATTCAGCTGCGTTATGTCATCTTTGGTCAATTATTGTTTAAAAAAATATGTGGAGAAAGGTAGATAAACACGGGATGTTGTACAAGATGGATGTTTAACGATGTTGGACCTTCTTCAGGACGTTGGATTGAGTTCTTGCTTCAACGGTGGACATTTTCATACTGGTGAGTTAGGAGGTTAAAAATATATAATTTTGGGTGAAATAATTTGTAAGATTTGACTTTTTCAATATACAGTTATCTCCCCTTTTCAAGCATAATATGTCGATTTATATTTTTTTTTGAGTATTTAAAAAAATTTTTTTTAACCAAACCCCTCTGCATGAGCAGGATGCGGTGTAAGGTCAATTTTTAAGTGGAGTTTGAATTCAGAATTTTTCTTCTAAATCGGTTGCCATACCAAGGTTAAAGAACCCAATTTACTCTATTTACCCCCTAGTTGGTGGGAGAAGAGTTAGAGGCATACCAAAGGGTATTAGTAATATGTAGAATGCAAATAGTTATTTATTAAGCGTAGCTTAGATGTGGCACAAGGCCAGAAGTATGGGGCGCCCAGTGAGAATCGAACTCACTAACAATGGTTTGCTAATCTAGCTTGCTAACCATTTTACCACATGATGTGCCGTTTTTTGCCTCTCGTCCCACTTATGAGGGCGTGACACAAGGACATTTTTATGTGGGCCCACCCACAAGCCGAGGCTCATGGGTGGTAGGTACAAAAAATGCGTTGATCTCGTCGGCATTGCCTCTCAAGGGGGCACCCCAGGCATTGAGCAATAAACCCAGCCCTGCCCCTTTAAATCAAGGGGACAGGTATTGCCTGGGGGATAGACCCCTGGGAACGACACTGTTTGAAGCAGGCTCTGTAATCAAGTATGCAAATAGCCTCATTCTGGCTTTGATCTCTGGAACAGGAAAAAAATAAGCTTAAAATTGTTACAGGTTTAGATAAAATAAGGCTGTTAATTCAACAACATTCATAGGGATATTTTAATTGTGATAACAGTACAACAAAAATGATCTAGGTTTGCTTTCTTAGAATTTCATCCTCTCTTTATTAATTTATAGAAATTCTGTTCATAATCACTAAGTCATTCTGACAGCATGAATTCCCTTGACTCTCTCTCTCTCTCTCTGTGTGTGATATTTCTCCTAGTTGGTCATCCAATATTGGTGTGTCTCTGTATAGGAGTCTTCTCCAGCAGTACCCAACATGTCTTGTTAATCCTACTTGGATGGTTTGTGGCATTTATATGAAACTTAAATATATTCTAGCTAAGAGAATAAAATTGGATTGAAAATTACTTCAAAGTGAATGATAATTCTGTTGAATATAATTTTTTAATCATCCAAATTCTTAAGAAAATGGAAGGAAGTGTTTTCCCCCAAAATAAAATATGGCTTATATTAATTTTCACTCTGAAATATAAAATTAAGGTTTATTTTTGGGGGAAGGGTTTTATTCTTCATTTATCGAAAAACAACATTACGAAATAGAAAATTACAAAATTTATAAATAAACAGACATTACGAAAAACGATCTACTATTCATTACCATTAACATGTCCGTTTATTCAAAAATAATCCTATCATCCTCCTCTAGAATGTTATTATTCTGCAGTGTCACGGAATTCCAGAATTCTGCCACTCTCAACTAGGGCTTATTTCAAGGGGAGGGTTTATATTTATATTAAAATCATCCTGAAAAATCAAGCTACGGTATGTATGAAACATTAATTAGAATCCGTTGATACCAGTCCTTAATAAAAAAAATATATGGAGTTGCTCCCCTTTACATGAAGAGAACAGTTGTTTCTCATGACAAGCACATTGTTTTGGTCACACCAGAAGGGGAGATTCTATCATGACACTACGTTATATTTTAGTCGCACACGAAGTTGAACTTTAGTAACTGTTTTAGGTAGAAGCATTTTTCAACACAGGGTCCTCTTTTTTTTTTAATTTAGTGTTTTTCATTTATTCCTACATACAAACGTAACAGAATTCTTGACTCCCTAATTTGAAATATCAATATCTTCCTCGACTGAACACAATAGTTTCATGCATCATGTAGTCATTAAAGATTTATTTAAATGATGATGAAAATATCAAATCTTCAAATGTACTTTATCTAAATAAGTAAAGTCGTCAGGGTGGCCTAAAGTCAGTATCAGCCAGACAGGCTAGACCAAGGATATTGTTTTGGGGGTCTGAGGCGGATTGCCACACCTGCCATCATCTCACTTTACCGCACAGATCCCTGTGCTACTCGTACACTGAGTTAGCAAGGGCCGGTATTGAACACAGAACCTTGTGGTTCCTAGTCGGACACTCTAACGACTGAGCTAAACCAGCCCTAGATAAAACACATGAAAAACTGCTAAACTTTTTTTTTTTTTTTTTTTTTCTTTTCTTGTACACAAATTTGAAAACAATGTCATTTTATATATATATATATATATATATATATATATATATATATATATATATTTTTTTTTTTTTTTTTTCTTCTTTTTAGGAGTTTGCTTGTATATAACCGCGACATTGAAGAATATCACCATTATGATTCCTTGTCTGAATGTAACCAAGATGTAGCAAAGTGTCTTTCAGAAAAGTTATTCAGTTATTTTGGTGGTAAGATGTCATTATTTAAAAAAACTTCTTTTTTCAAAATCATTGTAAAAACTGAAAGTTTTTGATTTGTTAGTTTCATTGATAAAGTTTTACTCAATTTTATTTTTACAGAATTGAATGTGTCTTTATATGCCATAGATTATGAATTCTTTTGATTTAAGTTTTTTTTTTGTTTTTTTTTTAAATACATCTTTTTTTTGCCCTATTATTATTTTTTAATGTACTCTAAGAATGGTATTAAGATCCATTTATTAGTTGGAAAGCTCAAAAAATTAATAAAATCTATTTTTTTTTTTTTTTTTTTTTTATTGAAAAGTTTATTTTTTTGCTATTGTTATAGATCCAGACTTAGGATCAACAAATACAGGGTGTCCACAAACTCTGGATACATGGAGATTTCACTATTGTATTTATTTGTTATTTTTTCCGAGAAGGCACATCAAGTTATGCATTGAAAATATTATTTGTTTACATTATAATTAAATGAAATTGTTTTGTTTTGTGGACACCTTATATAAAACAGTAAAATGTATATCCTAGCCCCCCCCCCCCCTTGAGAAACCCTGATGAATAGTGTACACATTTTTTTACAAGACACAAGATTAGAAAATTGTATTTAAATTGTTAAGTTTAATTTTTCCTTGTTTTATTAAAGCTTGTTTTTTCTATTCCTAAAACAGGATCAGAGAAATTATTCTTCCGAGAAATGACCTGTCCTCGACAAGAAAATGGTAACTTTTTTTTTCTTTACAGAATGGTACCTGATCATAATTAATATCACACCTCCATACAGAGTGTGATGGGTAAATTGCTATCTAAATTATGTAAAAATGAAAATAACATCAACCTCTCATTTCATTAGGTACATTTGCAATCTTAGCTGAGGCTGTTTGCATTTCACTAAATACCCCTTTGAAGGGTATGTATCCAACTATTCTCCCCCCAGCTATGGATAAATAATTGGGCAGACTGGCCTCTTTAATCTTGGTATGGCAACCAGCCTAGAAGAAAGAAATCTCTGAATTCAAACATGTTAAAGTACGCTTAAGAAATTGATCTTGTGTCACATCTCTGCTTGTGCAGAGGTGTTGGTTATATATATATATATATATATATATATATATACACACACACCAGAATAGCATGAAAATATCTTGAAATACTATAGATTAAATTCATTCACCATTGGCTTCAACCACAGCCTCCAAAAGACTTTGGAATCTCTTGCAAGCGTTTCCGAGAGTCTTTGTTTAAATTTAATTAATAATGAAAATTATTGTGTACAGTGCTCAGGTGCACCACAACTCATCAAAGTCTCATGTCTAGTACACAGAATAATGTATTAGTGTCAGGAACAATATACATGTATATGTGCATGTGTGTGGAGAGGGGTATCCGGTATAGTGTTGGCAGACTACAGGAAGCATGGAGGCTTTGAAAGATGCAGTGTTTCGGCAGCCCACAATGGACACAGGCAGCTTATTCCCTGCCTCGGCAACTCTGAGTGTGAAAAAAATGATAAATTGCCTTCTGTTCATCTTTGATGTTTGAGTTTTGTTGGTCTCCTGCTCAATGGTACCCCACGTAATCAAGGGGATTGCAATCTGAGGATTTGGGTGGCTAGAGGTTAGGGGAAAAATGTTCTCATAGTCATTACTGGGTGCTCCAGCTTGTGTGACATGGTGTGAAGTTCTGTTGTCAGATGTAGGGTTTTCCAACAGCAACACTCTTGATCCAGGGCAACACTACCTCCTCCAGACACTTGATGTAGGCCTCTATGTTGAGCTTTGAGCTAGCAAGTAAAAAAAGAAGAAAAAACAGTTAAATCGGTGGAGTGGCTTATTGTCGTTAATCAGATTACTTAAACTATGCTACTGAGTTAGCGAGGGAATGTATCAAACCCAGAACCTTGAGATTCCTAGGCGGATGCACCACTGACTAAGCTACACCGACACCTTTGCTAGTAACGACACTAAATACCATAATGTGAACTGTGTATTTTCTTTTCACTCTCGGTACATCTTGTGGGGACAGAATGAGCTAATGATTTTTCTGTGAGATCAAAATTGTCTTTGATAAAAATTGGCCATTTCTCATCTTGTATAAAAATTAGACTGTCTTTCTGCACTACCTACCTGATAAGAAACTCGTACTCCCGTGTCCCTGGCTATGGAGCTGATTAACTTGCTGGTATCATTGTCAATCATGGAATCTTCTGGTGTGAATGATAAGTAGTACAGCATGCCATTTCAACACTTCTGGGAGGAATGAATTGTGTCATGGTGCTGCTTTCCTCACAGACAGTGCCCAACAAACTCTAGTTTGCCCCATAGTAGACAAAGGCTGAAACAAACAAAGTGTGAAATTAATAATTTAAAATAGCAAAAAAATTATCCATCACACACACACACACACAGTGAATCTTTTTATGCACTACCTGCTTGATAAAAATGACAAGCAGTAAAGCATGCCATTTTAAAATTTCGGACAGGAGTGAATTGTGTCCCGGTGCTGCTTTCCTCACACTACCCAACAAACTCTAGTTTGCCCCATGGTAGACAAAGGCTGAAACAAACAAAGCACAAAATTAATAATAATTCAAAGTTGCTACAAATTTACCCATAACACCCTCCATCACTAATATATATATATATATATATATATATATATATATATTATTATATACACACTCACACATGTATACCACAACAAAATTATCAAGGAGACTTAATCTAAACCTATCAGATTCTAGCTCCATATGCCAATATTAAAAAAAAAACAAACAACTCTCTTACAACATATAGAAACATTTTAGTTAATAAAAATACTTCATATTGACAATAATATAAAAGAATTAAAAATCCTTGAAGCTCTGTACATAAATTTTAGATAACCCACTTTTAAAAAAATTAACTTTGAAACTCGTGCCAATATTTAAAAATAAACTGCCATAGTTATTTAACATCACCTTAGTGACAAAAACAAAATAGTTTTAGTTGAATATTAAACAATTTTGATAATGAGAATTTAGACGGTTATACAATATCTTGACAATAGTTCGGAAAAGAACTCAAAGTACTTGGTGTACCAATTATAACTCTTTCGGACAACTTATTGACGCCTTTCAAGATGATAATGGGTAATTCCATATCAAGTCATCCAGGCCATGTTACCCACCCATTTTTCTGAAAGTTAGACAATCCCTTCCAATTCTAAGAGTTATATCAATTTTTAGCTCTCAAATTTTTTTTGAGGGGGGGGGGACAAAAATGGCTTTTTTTGTAATCTACTTTTGCCCAAGGAATCCAACAATGCTAACAAAAAAGTCTTAAAGTTAACCAGTCTTAAGTTATTGATGATTTTTAATTTTTTTCATATCAAGATCAATATCCCAATGTGGCACTGCATCTTTGGCAAAGATTTTTTTTCTATTATTATTTCATATCTATTGAACATATGAATATATATGTTATTGTTTCCTATGAAGGTGGTCTGTCATCGGGTTTCAGCCTTTATTGATTTTTTTTTGGGGGGGGGGGGCAAAAATGGTTATTTTTGCCCAAGGAATCCGACAATGCTATCAAAAAAGTCTTAAAGTCAACCAATCTTAAGTTATTGATGATTTTTAATTTTTTCATAACAAGATCAATATTCCTATGTGGCATGCATCTATGACAAAAATTCTTTCTATTATTATTTCACATTTATTGAATATTATTTGTACCAAAAAGATATTTTTGTTTTTGCTCAGAACTGATGTAACGTTATGGGGCCCACCGCGTCTTCAAAACACACGGTACTATTAGGACTTGTACAAGTCGTATATACAAGTTGGCTTGTTGGTTACACAGATCTAGTAGTCCTTCAAATTCCACGAAAGAACCCTTCCTCTTTTCTTTAGTTTATGGTCAGGGAAATGTATCAACTTACAAGACAAGTGGTTCTTCGTTGTGGTCAATTAACTTTTTATCTCCACGGGTATCTTTGGGCAGGGGAATCTCATTTCATTGATAACCTCACCCATAGTATTTTTCCTTAGTAACGAAGATAACGATGGAATTGCTTTTCATATATTTATTCACTGCAAGTTATTGTTCTTGAGAGTTTGTTTCTTTAACACACATGTTTTTAGTAATGTTCTTAACTTCGTCCCAACGATCAGGCTTCACATATCAGCGACACTAGGACCTCAGTCACTCGCCTATGACTAACCTCGGCAAATTCTGCTAACTCGACTGTCCCCGGCAAACTCTGTAGCCCAACTGTCCCAAAATCGAATGTTCCTTCATTATATAGAAATGGGTGTGGAACTTTCTAGAACATCGTTGAACCTTTAGAATGTTCTAACTGATCTACCAAATTACACATGTCACTTAAGAGGTCAACGGTTCAACCATCCCTTCGCCTGACCAATCGATCCAAATAAATTTGAACAGCAAAATCCTAGACTTCCTGGTTATCGAACCGAGTCACAGGTGATAATGAGAATTCCATTATCTTCTTGCTTGACCGAATGTTTATATTTCTTTTTGGGCCAATTCTTCAAAGGACCATCCAGTACAGTCTGAGAATCCTGCGACATCCATTAAGCTTTCTGTTTGACACAAGGCCACAAATATGGTGTTTCCAAGTAAGGCCCAACCATTATGCTACACTGAAGCTACAACATTTTGCAAATATTCCTTAAAATTTTTCTGAAATTTTGTCCAGGTGTGGAGTGTTAAAGTTAGACAATCCCCAAAATTTTGTTATGTTGATTTTTAGTTGTCCAAATTTGGGGTGGGGGTTGCAAAAATGGTGACTTTTTGTCTGTAAAATGAATTCTAGAGCATCCCTATTCCTAAAAATTGGTTTATAAAAACATCTTGGCCCAAAGAATCAAAAAATGCTATCAAAAAAGTCTTAAAGTTAACAAATTTTAAGTTATTAATGATTTCTGATTTGCAAAATTTTAACTAATATTGTAGCTTTGGTTCTGAACAAAAACCAAACTGTCTTTTTGATAGTACTGAAGAGACAATATGTCGAAATAAATGTATCTTCTAAACAAGATTATATATATATATATACACACACACACACAACTCTTTGCCCTTCTACCAAATTGAAAGAATATTTTTTCTTATATGTAAATTAATTTTTAATATTTTTTTCTTACATGTAAATGATTTTTTTTTTTTTTCTTGTTTTTTTCAGGTTATGACTGTGGCATGCATGTAATTACCTCATGTGAACATCTGATTCGGGAATTTGTAGAAGCCTGCATGATTACAATGGATGATGTCATTTCTTTTGATTATATACATAAGAAACGACAATACCTCAAAGATCTTATTTATCAATTGAAAGACTCGTAGCATTTAAGTTTTTCTTTTTAATTTAATTAATGTTTTTTTTCTTTTCTACTTTCTTGAACTTTTTCAATATTTACATGTGAGATTAATCTTATACAGCATATTGCTTCTCAGGGTATTTTATTTCCAGCACTAATATATATATATATATATATATATATATTGGTTAGGAGGTTGATTTAGAAGGCTATCACAATGCAGGTGTAAAGAAAAAATTCAAGAATTAAATACAGGTTAACACACAACACCATTGTTACAGTATTATTTTTTTTTCTTTACACCTGCATTGTGATAGCCTTCTAAATCAACCTCCTAATCAATATATACACAATGCTTCAAGCAAATTATAAAACTCTCTTTTATATATATATATATATATATATAAGCTGTAATTAAAACCAATTCAATTAACATTTAAAAAAATGTAAAATGTTAGTTTGAAATGTTCTTTTAATGGAGTTTGTACAAAATAAAAAAGATTAAGAACAATATTAAAACTAATGTCAGATATGACAGGGGAATTAAGAAATCTATTACAATGCAAGTGTAAAGAAAAACAAGGTAACAGAAGCAATCTCCCAATTGGCAGACAAGGCAACAAGCTGTTACATAATTCATAGGTAGCTTATGAATTATGTAAGTACTGTAGTTAGATAAATTTTTGAATCAGAGTTCGTTAGATTCAAAATAATGGGGGTTGAGTGGAAAATTACCTAACTGTTAGGGTTATGATTGATTTGTGGCGACATCCACTTGACCTTTCTGGAAACACGCCAGTAGAAGCAGGAGACAGAAGTTTTAGTTTAGTTGCGGCCAGAAATTCAGAGTGAGCGGATCTGAAAGTCTCTCAGAGATGTTGCTTTTCACTGTGTGGTTGAATCCTTGGGCTGGGGTTGTTCAATAAAAGCTAAAAGAAAAACAACAAAGTCTTGTTAATTCATTAAAACAAGAGATGACCAGCCCGAACAAGAAAGCAACCCACTCGATCAGCCGTGAGAAGATGGTGGTTGACAAGTTAACAAGTAAAACCTACTTTGTCTCGTTCTCGCCATTTATATACCTGATGTTAAGGGGTAGATAACACAAAGTAAGCTGTAACTTAATACCCGACTCTGAGGCCTACAAACAGCAACAAAATAACCAAGACCTTTTTTAAAATAATTATTACTGCTTTATTTTAATTAAAAATTTCATGATAACCTATTATTACCACAACTAATACAATAAAGGAATTTAAGTAGAGAAATCATACTTTAAAAACATGATTGACTACCAAGAAGAGAAAGAAAAAAAAAAAAAAAGAAAACAATTTTTATTCTATTCTCTTTCCCTATTCTTAAAGCTCAAAATATATTTTAAACAATAGGTTGTTCCTTTTGAAAAAGCACCTATTGAAAGGGCCCTTAAGTTTCCTTTTTTTTTTTTTTTACTCCTCGGGAATCCATTACATTTATAATTAAGTATGATTCCTCTACTTAAATTCCTTTATGTGTGAATGTGAATAAAAATTTGATCTATTGAGGAAACTAGTAGACTTGTGTTAATTCCATGGTTTCTAATTCATCAGAGAAAAAGAAAATGCAGAAAGTTCAAATTCATTTCTCTTGGGGGTAGGGGGTGGGGGTCAGAGCAGTGTTGAAATTTAAGTCAAACTACCAAATGGTCAGTGACTTTATTTGGAGGTGGGGGGGGGGATAAGTTTGTAAGAATCAACAAATTCCTTCCATCTGATTATGATGCACCATCAAATTGGGTTTTGTGGTTGTTGAAACTAAATTTCCCTTTTTAGTCGACTCCATTATCAACCTCTTTTGTTAACCATGGATTTATAACTTTCTACAAAACCAGCATTGTATATGATTAACTAAGCTCAGTTTAGTCTGCTACACAGTGAGGATCACACTCACTGAAGTAATAATGATCTGTGTGGTTAACATGTTAAGCATATAAAGGCAACTAAAATTTTATTTAGTAAATTAGCAAAAATAGGTTTAGTAAACTAGTATGTTTTAATATAATTAAATATCATTTTGAATTAAAAAGACTAATGAAATTAAATAAGAACACAAAAAATGACTTATTTTATTCTAATTGATTTCAATATAAGATTATACACAGCATTGCTTTTAATACGTTTGAGAATAAAACAATATTAGAAATCATTAACACCAAGTAATCATTTTAAACACAGTTTTGTTTAAACCAGTATGCAAATTATTCACACCATATACTATGAAAACATTTATTTCTTCATGATATATAACATACATTGCAGGATTTTAAACACATTAATAATATGGACTGTTTTGAGGGCAACTCTATCTCAGCCGGATCTCAATAGAGACATTGTTAATAAATGAGATGCCAATTAAGATTAAATAATTATTTGATAACCATTGAGAATATAATGAAAATTACTAAGGGAATTGTGACGTTGGTGGTGACATACTTTTGGTTACAGACACAAACAATCTCCATTATAATAAGATTAGCTTGTGTGGCACATGGCCATCGTGTCAATGAGTTCCCCTGTTTATAATTATCTAAAAAGGAAAAACAAGAAAGAATTTGATTATGTAAAATTTAAAACAAGGTTTTAGGTTCACATTTGTTGGTAATGAATAAAAATAAAAACTCAGCCCCTCAACTAATCTCTTCCCCCTCCGCAACCTGATTATGTAAGAAATTGCTGTTAAATATTAGAGCCAGTTTTTCACATTTGGGACTATAAACAAAAATATCAATGAAAGTTATTTATGAAAGAAAGTAAGAAGTAAAGTTTTATAAATTAGATTATAATCTATTATAATAAATATATATATATATATATATATTATAATTTATTTATATATAGATATTTACTATATATAAATATTTATATATTTTTAATTTATTATTATCATCATTATATAAGATTTTTATATTATATAATTAATGACATCATTTAATACTTATAATCTTTCATTTATTGTAATCTATTATAAAGAAAGGAAATTTTCAAATATCTAAAGATTAGATTATAAATATATTCTCAGTATATATATTCTAATAGAATAATATCATTATATTATATATATCAAAATAATGTATATAACTAGATAATATATATATAACTATAGATATAATGTAATATGAGTTTTTTTTTATGTAATTATCATTACAAATGTAGATATATAGAACTAGATAATATATATTTATTATATATTATAATAATGATTATAATAATTATATTTATTCTAATAATTATATATATAATAATTTTAATATATTATTCTTTTAGAAATAGGAAAAATAAAAATTTCAGTGGAATTGTTTTTTTTGTTTTTTTTAAATCCCCATTTTCAGAAAATATTCAAAATAGAGGGTATGTTCAAACAAGTCAATTAATCATTTTTTTTTTTTTTTTTTTTATTTGTTTGAATTTTTGGAATGAAGTTTGATAATTTGTATTATTTACATTTTTCGGACTGTTGTCCTCATCTTTATTGTTATATACACATTTTGGCTGATGTGCCTTCTGGTCTTCTCTTGTTGAATTTGGGAACCTTTTTATTGAACTCAAGCTATGTTAAGTATTCTATTCTCTTAACACTTATACCCGGTTAATGGAATGAGAACAGTTTACCCCAGTGGTTTCGGTTCGAAGTTCCATGAAGGCGCCAGGTCTTTTTTTATTAAAAAAGAAAAACTAGTATGAAACCTATAAAGCACTCCTTTTTATATTTTGCAAAACAACTGGTTAAATCCTACTTAACGGACATAAATTCCACCATTATATGCCACTCTGCCGAAAAGGAAAAAATTTTTTTTTTAAAATCAAGGAATTAACCGAATTTAATGAAGTTTTCAGTGTTGATATATCAATGAATAAAAGATATAATGCACGAGTTATTTTATTTTAAAACTTTTACATTTTTTCAGGTCAGTTAACTTTGAACCACATAACTTTGAGGCGTAACACAGATTCATAAACATATGTGGTTCAAACTTAAAACTTCTCTCATATGGGATTGTCTTCCCATACAAAAATTTAAATGCTGCTGATTCAATTATTCATTTCATACAAGTAGGATATTTTTTTTTTTTTTTTTTTTGGGGGTTTTTTTTTTTTAGATGAGGCTTGATAATTAGTATTATTTGGACTATTGTCCTCATCTTCATTGTTATCTGTACAACGTTTCTGCCAATGTGCTCTCTGGCCTTCTTCAGGTATTTCTTGTCGAACTTGGGAGCCATTATGGAACTTTGAACCTAACCCTTTATTCAGTCTATGGGGTTATCCCGTTCTCATTCTGCTAACCATAGATGGGGTACAGGTGTTAAGCTGTGTTAATTATTATTAACTGTCACTTAGAACTGTCTTAACCTAACTCCTAAAAGGGTTCCTGAGTCCGACAAGAACTGAGGAAGGCCGGAGGGCACATCGGCCGAGACGTTGTACAGATAACAATGAAGATGAGGATAATAGTCCAAATAATACTAACATCTTTTGTTGCATGGCCACTTGCCCTCTATCACACAAACCATGAGAGTGAAATGAACAAGACATGCTGGAGAAGCAAAGACAAACTCATAAGTAACGTTCTCCTGTGGCGGCCAGCACAGGACACCCAGCAAAGACATACATTAACCAACTCTGTGCGGTTTGATGATGATGATGATTAACATCTTTTAAAAATATTTTTCAGTATTAAAAAACCAAAGATAATTTATTTAAAAAAACTTATACTAGAATGAGGCAAAAGATCTTGTTTGGGAAAACAACCAAAGTCCCACAAACTTTAAATACTGCTTTATTTCATACAAGTAGGTTGTTTATTTTACGGCATATCAACCCTTTTCGGGTTATATAATGCCGAATCAAGTCATTTTGATATCAGATTGCTTACAGTACCTGGTCACCCATCTAAGTATGGAATAGGCTCATCACTGCTTAACTTCGGTGATCTAGCGGAAACCGGTGCTTTCAACACGACTTGACTGTAAAACCTAAAAATAATTTTTTTTTTTTTTTTTTTTTTAATTAATGAAGATTTAAACTATAGTAACATGTTTTTAAAAAAATATTTTTCAGTATTAAAATTCAGTGGTAAAGTGGGGAGCTGACGGTAGGTGTGATGCTCCACCTCAGCAAAAACAGTCTCCCTGATCAAGCACTAGTGAAAAGGGGATAGACTACTTTACTCTCTGGCTGTTACAAACAATAGGCCACTTCACTAACTTATATATAAACACACACATATATTTTTGTTGAAGTGATTGCATTATTTCACACATGTTTGTCAAGATAAAACCTCAGGGCTTTTTTTTTTTTTTTTTTTTCCCCCCTCTAAGCAGGCAGCTTCCCCACACGTGGAAAATTTCTCGTGCCAGAAGTCCCATGTGAAAAGAAAAACTTATTTCTAGGCCTAGAACTGCTGGCACAAGGCCATGAGACAATCACTTCAGATTTTAAATCACTACATTAGGTGCCCTTGATTATCAGAATATAAAAAAAAATATTGGTACCTTTTTAGTTTCAGTTCAAAGTTTTGCATATAATAAAAAATAAAAATTAAAAAAATATTCAAATTCTTTGATATTTGATGGTGTGAAAAATATAAAATTGTGAGTAATAAATTTTTAAAAATAAAAAAAAGTTGTTTGCAAATTTTTTGAATTTTTGTTTTTTTATTTGATATTAATTTAAACTTGAAAACTTAGATATTTGACTATTTCTCTGAATGTTTGAGATGAGGCTTGAAGATTAGTATTATCTGCGTTATTTGGACTATTGTCCCCATCTTCATTGTTACTTGTACAACGTTTCGGCCGATATGCCCTCCGGCCTTCTTCAGGTATTTCTTGTCGGACTCAGGAACCTTCTCGGACTCAAACCTTCTTTTCGAACTCGGGAACTTTCTTGTCGTATTCAGGAGCCACAACAGTTAGCGGAATGAGAACAGGATACCCCCATGGACTAAATAAAGGGTTAGGTTCAAAGTTCCGTGATGGCTCCCGAATACGACAAAGTTCCCGAGTTCGAAAAGGTTCCCGAGTCCGACAAGAAATACCTGAAGAAGGCCAGAGGGCATATCGGCTGAAACGTTCTACAAGTAACAATGAAGATGGGGACAATAATCCGAATAACGCAGATAATACTTAGATATTTTATTTCTGTCTTTAAATTCGTTTATACCCCCTCCCGCCCCTCCAAAAAAAGTGATAATTAGATCCAATTATTTTAATGTATCTTATTTTTTTATTTTTTTATTTTTAAGTTATGAAATGCATGTTAACTATAATAGTATTTTCTCTAAATGTTTTAGTGAACATGAAAAAAAAAAGGTACAAATGCAGAATAGCGTGCAACAGATAATATCATTAGAATCGCATTTTACGTATAAATAGCATTAGATTCTGGAAACTTCAAAAGTAGCCTAAACCTTGCATCTTAAAGGTTTTGGATATTTCTGTGAAATGTATTGTTTTTTATATGTAATCTAATGATATTATCTCTGGTGCACTATTGTGTATTAGTACAGAGTTATTTTGGAGTTGGTCATTCACAATTAAAACTAGGGAAAAAAAATACTCATGATAGACTTTAATAAAATTTTATTCTTTTACATCTGTCTGTTCCATTTTTTAATTTTTTTTTTTTTGTCCAATCAGAAGAGAGAAAGAAAAGAGAGAAAAAGAAGAAAAGAGAGAGAGAGAAAAAGAAAGAAAAAACAATTTTTTTTTTTTGTCCAATCAGAAGAGAAAAAGAGAAAAAGAATTAAAGAGAGAAAGAAAGAGAAAAAAATAAAGAAAAAAAACAAAGCAAAACAGAACAGACAGCAGACATAAAAAAATGTTTATCTCAATAACAATTTATTTATCTATTTACCAATCCTTCGACACAAGCAGGATGTGACTCAAGGTCTATTTATAAGTCGAGTTTAACCGGTTTGAATTCAGAGAATTCCTTCTCCTCAACTGGTTGCCTAAGTAAGTAAATTTGTTGGAATGGTCTAAAGTCGGTATCAACCAAACAGCGAGGGAGTCTATCCCCTTTTTACTAGCGCTAGACAAGGAGATTTTTTAGCGTCTGTGGTGGACTGCTACACCTACCATCAGTTACTCACTTTACCGCACAGATCCGTGTGCTACTCATATGCTGAGTTGGCGAGGGTCAATATTAAAGCAGGAACCTTGTGTTTCCCAGGCGGACGCTCTACCAACTGAGCTAAACCAACCTAGGTTAAATAGCCCAGTCTGCCCTACTATTTACCAGTAACTGGAGGGAGAATAGGTGGCTTCATATGTTTCCCAAGGGTATTAGAGCTTTGGGAAATGCAAACAGCCTTGTCCAGGATTTGAGTTCATCTCGCCATGTCCACTTATTAAAACGGTAATCACATGCAATTATATAGCATCAATTCTCATCAGATCATAAAAGTTAAACAGTGATGATTCTGTTCACTACTATGACGGAGAACGAGAAAGGAAAAAGAGCAAGACATTGTCTTGCCTGCCGGGATCGAACCCGCGTCCTCCCGCATGCAAAAACAAATGCGATTTAGGCACTGGACAGATGCGAGGTTCGACTGATGTGCCCGGATGTTTGGGTAATATGCCCATAAAATAATCAACGCAAGCATTGTGTGACAAGCAGAGAAGCATTCGGCTTACGTGTGTGGCAGTCAGAAAAGATTATTTTGATGACTACGACGACTACGGATTTTCAGCTGCTGGTCGAAGACTTTTGAAGTAAATATCTATTTTCGCCCCTCTATTTTCGCCCTTCTATAACTACTTAGATGAGTAACTTACAAATCACACAAGGAATGAAGCAATCCATAATGTGTTGGCACACACACTACTATGATACTACCAACCACAGTGGGTACCTTCCATGGTTTGAAATGCCACTGTCTTTTCGCACATATATGATAAAAAGGGTTAGCACTTGAACATAAGGGCAATAACTGGCATTTCAGTCTCAGAAGACTATAATATAGTTTTGTGCCCCTGAACTTACAGCGCCTCCTGTGACTATGAAGTCCAATGTTTGAAAAACATTCTCAACCACAGATGTCACATTTGAAGGCTGTCCCTGAGGATGTTGATGTGCCGATGCTTTGTTGCCACTGCTTTCTTCTGGATCTCTTAGCTTCATGGTGTTGCGTCAGGGTGACTTCTGACATGAACAGTTCTCTACAGAGAGCCTGCCGCCACTGAGGGCGGTCCTTAGCCAAATTTTCTCAGCTGGGAGGAGCAATGCCAAAGCACCTAAGATCATTCTTGCAGACATCCTTGAAATGCAGCTGGGGTGACCAATATGTCTCTTACCAGATGAAAGCTCTCCATAGAGGATGTCTTTCGGGATTCGTCCATCATCCATCCAACGGACATGACCCAGCCATTGGAGATGACATTGTCTCCGTAGAGAACATCGTCTTCTAGCACATATATGATAAAAAGGGTTGGGGTCTTGGCAATAGGGTTAGGACAATCATATAAGTGCTAGGGCTTGACATGACCAGCTGATTAATCGGATAGGGCCTCTCCGACTGCCTGTCTAGCCGAAATAAGGGCCAAAGACAATAAACGAGACAATGTCTTTATAAATTTCTAAATTCTGTCTTGAATTGTCCAGTTGGACACATGGCACAATCATCAGTAAGTTAGAGGTTCAATCCTGGCCAAAGGCGATAATAACATAGAATGCTTAACACTTGTATCCTGTAATGGTTAACGGAATGAGATGAGTTTACCTTCATGGGTTGAATAAACGGTTCAGTTTGAAGTTCTGTGAAGACTTCCAGTTATGACATGAAAGTTCCCAAGTTCGACATGAAGGTTCCTGAGTTCAACAAGAAACACCTAAAGAAGGTCAGAGGTCACATTGACGAAAACATTTTGTACATAACAATAAGTAAAAGTAAAAAGTAAAGTCATCGGGGTGGCCTAAAGTCAATATCAGCCAATCAGTGAGGGAGTCTATCCCCTTTTCACTAGCGCTAGACCAAGGAGGTTGGTTTTGCATCTGAGCGCCACACCTACCATCAGCTCCTTACTTTACCGCACAGATCCCTGTGCTACTCATACGCTGAGTTGGTGGGGGCCGGTATCGAACTAGAATCCTTGTGGTTTCTAGCCAAACGCTCTACTGACTGAGAATACAAAATTCTGTCACTTTAACCAAAATATTAAGGGGAAAAAAAAGGGGGTAAAAATTGTTTTCTAGGGAGGGGAGGGGTTTAAGTGAAAGTGCTAAGAGATTTCTTGATTTGAAACATTTTGGTTTTGGTCTCCATTGTTAGTCGTCATTAAAACAATGGTGCTAGAAATTATTTTTCCATCTGCAGAATGAAGAACCACCAAGAAACCTCATTAGAAATGTTTAATTAAATGTAAATTATAATTTTAAGACAAATTTAATTTTCTTTTCCTTTTTTGAAGTTTAAATTTGGTATGATCAGTTATATCTTATTGCAAGCAGATTATTGTTAAAGACCCGCCCTCTCTCTCTCTCTTTCTCTTTTCCCCAGCAGAGTGAGAAAATACATTTTACATTAAAACCTTTTCCACTGGGTCTAATAAGTATACATACCTAATTTACTAGAAGATCAAACCATTTGTCTGTCTAAAGAGCAGAAAAATACACTCAACGGGGTGCCAGTAATTGACCAAAAAATGACCCCAGAAATAGATTTAAAAATAAAAACGGAAGTTCCAGGTTTTGACCGGAACCGGATGTGAGTCTCCCACCCCCGAGATGAGAAACGGAAGAAGAAGAAAATCGGTCTTTTTCAGTTAGGCTCTGGTGGGAGTCAGACGTGGCTCCCGGTTCCCCGTATAGGTTTGGGATAGTAGTACTGAACGACTTATAACAGAATAGTTTGACCATACTTTCTCTCTCTCTCTCTTTCCTTCTCTCTGAAAAGAACCCACAAGCCTAGGAAGAAATAAATAGCCCCCTGTGACTACACAACTTGCGTGTGTTGTTTCCAAACTAACGACGATTACAACTACTAACGACTACTACTAAAACTTGAGACTGGCCTTTGCAACATATATCGTTCTGTTACAATTATCAAGCCTCTTAAAAATTCTGATAAATTATAATACTGTTCTATACATTTCAAGTAAGAGCTTGTATTTTAAATTTTTTATCTGATTTAAAAAAAAAAAAAAAGTATGATTTTTTGAATTCAGCATAAAAAAACTGCTTTAAAATCAACTATTATATATTCAACCTTGAAAACATCGTAGTCCAATGTAATTTGTCTTTGTAGATATTTTTAGTTTGTTTGATTAATTTCGAGTCTGGGAATAACTTTTCATTAATCTATTTTAATCTGAAATTATTCTTTATTCTTCCCATGATTGTTTCACCATTCAATCTTTTTTTCTCTTCACAAGAAATTCTATAAACAAATTTCTACAACAACAAAACAATTCTCTTCACATCAAATCATCATGGGACTTTCTTTTTGTTCAACATTTTATAATTTTGCGGAAGAAGACATTTTTCCTTGTACATAAAAAAAAAAGAAATCTATCTATCTATCTATCTATCTATCTATCCATATCTTCTATCTATACATATATAAAGGGCAGCTGTGTGTATATGTATGTCCGGAGGAAACTTTGAAAATAAAACAATTAACGACAAAGTAAATATATATACTCATTAAATATCAACAGGACTTGGTTTTTGAGCAAAAATGATAGAGATTTGATTTATATTCATGAAGATAATTTAAAAATAAAATTTAAATGATAACAGCATGGATTTCTTTTTTCATTTAATATTTTAGATAGTAGACATTAACATTTCTTTTCAGAGTAGCTGGATCAATGCAAAGTCTTTTTTTTTTTACATAGGGATTGAAATGGGGCATCCCACGAGGATTCAACTCACGATTCAGTAATAATGGATCTGCAGGACTAACTTAAACAAATCCCCCTCTACTCAGGCGACGCTGGGTAGCCCCTGTTAGGACATATATAAAGGGCAGTTATGTGTATCTGTATGTCCGGAGGAACCTTCGAAAATAAAACAATTAACAACAAAGTATATATATATATACACATTAAATATCACCAGGGCTTGGTTTTTAAGTAAAAATAATAAAGATTTTATTTATATTCATGAAGATAATTAGAAAATAAGATTTAAATGATAACAGCATAGAATTCTTTTTGCATTTAGTATTTAAAATAGGAGTAGCTTGATCAACGCAAGATCTTTTTTTTTTTTTTTACGTGGGGATTTTAATGGGGTATCCTGCGAGGGATTCAGTTATAAATTATTACTGAATCGTGAGTTGGATCCCCTCAGGATGCCCCATGGTTCTGCGAGACTAACTTTTAAAAAAATCCCCCTCTACCCAGGCGACGCCGGGTAGCCTCTGCTAGTAAAAGATAAATCCATCCCTCAGTCAGAAACAGCATGAAACAATCTATATATTAATACTTGTGTTTATTAAATGACGCAACCGTTATCTTGCGACACCCTTTGCTTAAAAATGAAAAAAACCAATACATACCTCTGATCTGAATTAAGTAGTGAGGATTAAGTTCTGGAGTTGTTGTGAGTATGGAGTACTCGTTTATTATAATTGCTGCCCTGTTTAATTATTACTAAGTCAAGTTTAGTAAATCTTATTATAATGGAGATTGTGTGTCTGTCTGTCTGTAACCGAAACTATATCACTACTCAAATCATAATTCCCTTAGTTATTTACATCATATTCTCTATGATTTGATTTGATTTAAACCTCAATTATTAATAAAATTGTTTTACATCATTAAGACTGTTGACAATATCTACATGATATTTTCCACGTACCCCACTTGTACGGGTCAGGCACAAAGGCCCTATTTATGTGGGACCACCCACAAGCCGAGACTCATGGGGTGGCAGGTGAAAAATTGCGTTGATCCCGTCGGCATTCCCCCTCAAGGGGGGCGCCTCAGGCGCTGGGCAATAAACCCAGCCCTGCCCCTTTAAATCAAGGGGGCAGGTGTTGCCTGGGGGGATGGCCCCCTGGGATCGACGCCGTTAATTATATCAATGGTCCAGAGGCCGAAGCCACTGTTGACCATATCTACATGCGAATGATATGCAGTTGTATTTATATATACAACAAAATAACTGTTTACAGTGTGAATGGGAAGGCTAATTTGCATATTGATTATAAATATCTGATTTTAGTAAATATGTGCTAAGTATTATTAGTTTCTAATTGTTTTGTTTTATTTTTATAAACGTGAGCAAAAATCTCTTCAATATATCAAAAAAGAAATCCATTACCAAGAAGAAATAACTAACTTTATTCTTAACTTCCTATTCTGACTAAATAGTTAAATTATGAAAATTTAGAAATGAAAGACGGAAGTGATGGAAGAGTAATCTTCAGTTGTTCTATTTTTCGATTATACTCCTCTTTGTTTCAAATCTTTTTTATTTAGTTTAATTAGCCTTTCTAATTTTATATAAGATTTTATCACTTTAAAACTTAGATACTTGCACCCGGAGGGTGCATATATTTGCTAGTGATTATAATGTTCTTGTAATTTCCTTTGAATTAAAAGAGGTGTCAGGGGTCATGAGTTTTATTATTATTCATTTATTCGTTATGCCTACTTGGTTATCTCCCCTTCTTTCTATCTTTTTTTTTTTTGCACAGAACATCTACATTACATATTAATACTCGTGTTCCTTAATCTTACGACTGTTATCATCTTGCAACACGCTCTGGTTAAAAATGAAACCGTCCAAATCATCCAAGATGAAATACAAATATGTAAATCATGATTATCTGGTGTTGCTTATCTGACAAATTCTTATAAGTGTCATCACCTCAGCTAAATAATGGACCATTCTGTTTTTATCCTAAAGATAGAAAGGTAAGAAAAATAATATGCTAGAAAGAAAAAATATAATAAGAAAGAAAGAGTTGGGGAAAGATAGAGAGAGGGGGTGAGCGCTCACGGAGTTGAATCAAGATTATTATACTTTTTAAATTTACATATTGAACTATTTGCAATAGCTCTTAAGTACACATATAAAATTTACTAATTGAATTATCATAATGTCCACAGATCCCACTAGTAAAATATATACCTAAAGTTTGCAAGCCTCTGAAATTAGTATACCAGTTCACGTACCTAGGTAGCAATATCTCATTTACAGAAAGCGATATCAATATACGCAAAGGAAAGATCATAGATCTTTCTTTGATAGATTTTGATTGATTTTTCTCTGATCAGATAAAAGATGGATCTATCTCCCCAATGAGTTATTTGTGTGAATCTGCTTGACAATCAAGCTGTCTATATCTCATCTATATATTACTTTAAATACTAAGAATTATTTTTTATTCATGTTTGTTTAATGTCTTGTTTTTAGTTTAAATAAACAAAAATTACGACAAAAAAAGATGTGACCAACCCCCCCAAATACATTTACTTGTCGAAATTATCTATCTATCTATCTCCATTTGTTCGTATCTATCTATATTATTTTGTTTGTTTATCTATCTATCTCAGTCTATTCAAAACTATATATCCATCTTCATATCTAAACAAGAATTACGACAAATTACAATAAATAAACAAGAATTACGACAAGCTGGGGTTGTTATTTTGATAGTCACCGGGTAGCAATTTTTGAGGCAGGAGACCGGGACGCACTTCCTCATAAATTACCACTGTAACTTCACCATCAGATAGAGTTTAACATGATACACAGGAAAATAAAACCTCTACACATTCTAGCACATTTTTCTTTTTTAATTTTTCTGACAATTTTTCTTAAATTTCCTAATTTTTCTTAAGTTTCCTAACAATTCTTTTGATGACATCTTGAAATTTGTTAATAATTTGTTCAAAAGAGTTAGAATTTGTAGACCAACTAACCAACTATTAATAGAATTAGATTTGAAACAAGTGACAATAATGCTTAGACTAGATAGAACACTTTTTATTATAAATTAAGTTTGCTTACCTCATTAGAAATATTTAAAAATAAACTGGCATAGTTATTTAGCATCATCTTAGTGATAAAAAACAAAACAATAGTTTTGGTTGAATATTAAACAAATTTTGATAATAATAGTTTAGACAGATACACAATACTTTGTAATGGTTCGGAAAAGAACCAAAAGTATTTGGTCTATCAATTATAACTTTTTCAGACAAATTATTAACAATTTTCAAGATGATAACACCAAAAGAATTGTTAGGGAATAAGGATTCTGTTATGTTTAACCAAATTTGTTTGTATATATATATATTTTTTTTTTTTTTGGAGGATATGTGCTTAATTGAAGTCATACTTAATTTTGAAAATTAATTAGTTAATAATTAATGATTTTTTTTTTTTAGGCGGGCATATATGTTCAAATGTTAGGCTAAACAAATCATTTCGACCTATTAGGTCTCATCAGCAAGGTTATAGACATGGGAGACTGCTCCGTGTGTGACTCGAAACCTCGACTGTCAAGCTGACAGGCGAAGTCTCTAACCGTTACACTAGCTTGCCATTCCCACATTCTTCGTATGTTTTGAAACTTATTTATATTCCACTTATATATATATATATATATATATATATATATATATATTAGTCCTCCACAGACACATATCATGTCTCTTCCATGTGGCTAGACTTTAGCAGACTACCTCCAGCCGTGATAGAAACCTGATTGATTTATCACCAGTCAAACTTCTTAACCACTTGGCCATCATCAGCACCTATAGACTGGAAGAAGGATTTTAACTGATAAATACATACAAATGTGTATATGTAAAGGCCACCAGAGAGTGCTCCATCCATTTCATAGGAGAGCATTGCCTTTAAGCATAGTTGGTGGTTGTCAGTGAAAATGAAAATGTGCATTTGAATATCTTGATTAATTTGAACCTCTAGAAATTCTTCATTAAAGAAACAATTTGCTGTCTTTAACATTTACATTCCACTTAAATCTTCATTGGAGAATGAAGCAGTCAAAACACTGCAATTTCAACAACAACAAAAAACGAAAAGAAAGAAAAAAAAGAAAAAAAAGAAAAAAGAAAAGAAAGAAAGAAAAAAAAAGATGTTATTAAACATCTTTTTTTCTTCTTTTTTTTCTTTTCTTTTTTTTTTCTTTTCTTTTTTTCTTCTTTTTTTTTCTTTCTTTTCTTTTTTCTTATTTTTCTTATTTTTTCTTTCTTTTCTTTTTTCTTCTTTCTTTTCTTTTTTCTTCTTTCTTTCTTTTTTCTTTTCTTTTTCTCTCTCTTTTTTTGTTAAAATTGCAGTGTTTTGACTGCTTCAGTCTCCAATGAAGATTTAAGTGGAATGTAAATATTAATGTTTTTTTTCTTTTTTCTTTTCTTTCTTTTCTTTTTTTTTTCTTTTTTCTTTCTCTTTTTTGTTGTTGTTAAAATTGCATTGTTTTGACTGCTTCAGTCTCCAAAGATTTGAATGAGATTAAGTAAATACCAACCATCTGATTATATCAACATAAGTAAGAATACCAATTGACTAGAACGCTAAATGAAAGTCTATTTATACTAACAAGTCCATGTCAGTTATTTTGGGAAAAAAGTTTTATTGTATTGTTTGTGATATTGGGAAAATGTTGCCCATCTTTCTCAGACATTTAAGAAGGTTATTGGTATTTGCTTTGGATAATCTGAACATTAGCTATAGTAACCTCCCCTTGTTTCTTTCACTTTGAGGAAGCCATCTATTTTGGTCAGCTATTTTCATTTCACCATAATCAATATAACTGCATGTTTTAACACGAAAATATCATAAAATGTGTTCTTAATAACAATTAAGTTCATTTCAAATAATGCACAAGCACAATTAAGAACACAATGGAAGGTTACTCATTTATGTAGCTAATGTTCAGATTACCTTGCTTTGTGCCATATTCCCCCCCACATACACACACTGGGGGTGGGGGGATAGCAGAGAGATTTCCTATGCACTTGACAGTGGTAGAGAGAAAAAAATGATACCATTAATTCAAAGTTAATATTTCTATCATTTTGAATCAAACTATCAGAGAGGCTCCTCTGATCAATTGGCTGGTCACTAGCTCCTAAATGATTGTCCCAACCCTATTGCCCTTATGGCAAGCACCAATCCTTTTTATCATATATGTGCTAGAAGGCAGTGGCTGAGGGTCTTATTGTCCTGGGTATAACGTTAAACTACCTCATTTTTTTTATCTATTTAATCGATAGACATTTCTGTCTTGGCAAATACAGGTTCAACTTCGATACTTTTTTGAATACCCCTTGTACGTATCTATGTTAAGTATTTGGCCGCCATCCTTGGTCAGTTGTAAAAGAACTTAAAGTAAATAACTAAGTAAGTCAATAAGTCATGTGGTATTGTTTCCTTTAGGTCCGACGTCCAAGAAGATCCAAGTATTAATAAGCTAAGATTAAGAATCAGGCTAGTATAAATACAACGACACCAGCAGCAGCACTGCCAGTGATTGGATAAGAAGGCTGGTCACATGGTAGTCGACGAGTCTATAAGTAGAAGTGACCATTTGCCTCACGCCTTATATCCCAAAATTCCAACAATCTACACACAACATAATATTAGTGATGAGCAAATATTTATAAATCTAGTAATGAGTATAGTCATTTACTTTTACTTACATAAAATTTCTACTTTCAAATATGTATATTTGTTATATGCATTATTGTGTGTAGGATTTTGTGAGAGTGACTATATATAATTATAAGCCGTGGAAGAATGTTACATAGTTAGTAGATCCCTAATACTTTTATAAGGTATTGTAGAAATCTAAATGGCGATTAGTACAGCTGATGGCCTTGAGGGTGAGTGACGGCGCTTGACCTCACTCTGACCTTGCCTTGCGGGGATGGATCGTGAGAACCGGAACCCCGATAGAAGGCCCTCTTCCGGTTTAAGGGTATAGTAAGTAACTCAGTCAGTTAAAACTTAGAAGCCGAGCTAGCAACATGTAAGCCTCATCTGCGCAGATTGTCTGGGCTGGGGATCTGGAATAAAGTAACATCAATGTAAATAGAAGTCTTGTGTTTCTTACCTAAAAACTAACAATAACACAGGGCTTCTGATAAGGAGTGATCCCTAACAGAAACCAGACCGGAGTCCCCAAGAAGACCAGACCTTAGAAAATATACCAGACCAAGATGTTAGAAGATAGACGATCAGAATAGCAAAGTTGGCCAGAAGAAATACGACCAGAGTAAGAAGTAAGAAAGGTATATAACGTTATATAGATTTGGTATGGTGAAAACACCAGTATATAACAAGAAGACCTTTTTCATCAGGTGCTGAAGATTATGACCATATATTTTGAGTATATTTATAAGATGAATTATATGAGTGTGTTATATATTCATACCCTAACAGTATGAAAAAGAAAAGAAAATAGAGGGGGAAAATAAATTCGACTTGTTGAAGAGAGGGGGGGTCAACAATGTCATCGCCGTCACAAAATCTATAGCACAAAAAATCCGTCGTCGTCGTAAAATCACCAACTCAAATATCATCAGCAGCTGAAAAATCGCAACTGCTGCTGTCGTCAACCCACTTCTACTTATACAAGTTTTTCCTTCAACGAGATTCACGAGATTCCCGAGCCATTCCCGGCTACCGGAATCCTCGTAGCCATCATCCGGGTACCTGGCGCTTTCATCCGGGACAGTAGTATCTTGAATTCAGTGCCAATGTGTCGCCCGTTTGCATTCCGAAGGATGCGGTTTGATTCCACATGCCAGGCAATGCCTAGCCCGCTTCCTTCGAGAATACGGCGGGCCACTCACCTCGTGTTCTCTGTCACAATTTGTCATGTGCGTTATTGTGTGTAGGATTTCGTGAGAGTGACTATATATAATTATAAGCCGTGGAAGAAGACCTTTTTCATCAGGTGCTGAAGATTACGACCAGGTATTTTGAGTATATTTATAAGATGAATTATATGAGTGTGTCATATATTCATACCCTAACAGGTACAATTCTCCAGATTAGGGTGTACCTGGAATCAATTGCAATGAATGGGGTACTCCTCACTCCCCAGAACTCCAGAATTGGAACTTCAAAATTAGATGCATTTTATTGTCATACTCAGGATACTAAGACTTAGCTGCCACCTTCTAGCACATACATGATAAAACAGGTTGGAGCTTGCTATAAAGGAAATAAGTTTAGGACAATCATATAGGTGCTAAGGCTTGATGTGACCAGCTGATTGATTGGAAGGGGCTTCTCTGACCACTCGTCTAGACTAAGTAAGGGCCAAAGTGGAGTGTTGCATTTCATGGACTGCTCTACCCTTAAGTATCACAGGTTACCACCTATGGCCAACAGGGTGCGCCTTTGGGGGGATTTTACCCCTCTACAGAGGTGCAGTTGGTGTATTTTACAACCCCAGCCAACAGGGCGGTATGTCAGGTGGATTTACTCTGCCAATGTGTTTGAATAAAGTCATTAAATCGTCTCCTCCCCCTATCTGTATAAGACTCTTTTCTTTTGATCATTAGTGATCTCTGCTGTTGTAAATACTTGCTCATTTCATGTACAGACGGGGGGGGGACAAATATTCGTACACATACATATTTTCAATTTATTGTATTTCCATCTAATGAATAAATATACTTTTCATATGATTGACTTTACACAAATCCATAATAATTAAATATGTATAGAAAACAGAAAAAAAACCCATTGATTTAATATCCATTTTAATAGGTGAAAAAAATATCCGTATAATACAAAAAAGAATTCATAATCTTGATTTAATACTTTGTAGAATAACCATTAATCTACAGGTTGTCCTCAAAGTCTGGGTACATGGGGTGATATATCCGGGTAAGGGATATCTTAGTAGAAGTAGTAGTGTGGTACACTCGGGCAGGTAAGTAGAAATCTGGTGTAACGTCGTTATAGTAGTAGTAGATATAATAATAGTAGGCAATTGTACCTCTACATTGTTCGGTATTTATAGCTGACACCAGCCAATCATATTACTGTGAGGGGGAACCCAGGTATATGCATATTCATTACATCATGGGGATTAACACATACTTTTAAAACAAAACAATTTTATTTAATTATAATGTTAATAAATAATATTTTCAATATGATTTCCATCATTTCTTCTTTAGACAGAACCATCATTCGATCTGGATAGAAAAAATAACATAAATAAATAATATAGTGAAATCTCCATGTACCCAGATTTGTGGACACCCTGTAGAGTATTAAAGCAATTTAAAAGTTTTAAAATCTGAAATTTGCATTGTACAAATTAAATTAAAAATTTGTATGTGTATGAATACCCCCCCCCAATACATACTGTATTTCTCAAAGCATTCCAAGGTTTTGTTGGTATTATTTCTATGTCCTAACACCTTTAGTGTCCCATACAAATTGCACATTGCCACCCTTGTTTGTCAGTGTAAAACTAGTATCTTCAAAAGAGGTGGGTCAAAAATAAAGTCCAATGTTAGTCAGTTCATGAGTCCAAAAACCCATCCCAGCCAGTCTTGTCAAACAGCATACATATATTTACCAACCCCTCCGCACGAGCAGGATGCGACACAAGATCAATTTCTTAAGCGGAGTTTAACAGGTTTGAATTCAGAGTTTTCCTTCTCCTAGTCTGGTTACCTAGCCAAGTTTAAAGAGCCCAGTCTGCCCTACTATTTACCCATAGCTGGAGGGAGAGTAGAATTCATACCTTTCCCAAGGGTATTAGCGTAAGTGAAATGCAATTACAACTTCCAGGATTTGAACTCGGGGCGGCGAGTCAAACAGCATATATGTAGTGCTAAGTAGGAGAGTCCAGTTTGGTGTCAAAAAATGACATCCAAGGGAAGAGTGAAGTCGAATACAACTTGACACCAGTGACCTAGCTGCCAAAATAAGGTCAAAGACAGCACTGAAATCCAGCAATGGTTTACCCCCCCCCCCCCGCCACGGCCTACTAATATTATACGGCCCCACATGATACATTAAGAGGCAAAAAATAACAGGCCGATTGGCCTGATAGTCAATCTGTAGGTTTTGGCTGGAAAATGTTAAAAGTATACAAAAATACACAAACTGTTTTCTTTTTTTTTCTTCAGAAATGTAATATGAAAAGATTGTACATAAAAAGAATAAAAATCGTTATTAAAAAATTATGTAGTAATACAAAACAAATAATCGTAAAAAGAAACTTACCAATAATCTCTTCATAAATCAATTTTCTTTTGACCTTTGTCTTTTTTTAAAGTAATTTACTACTTGTTTTCGAATTTCATCAGATACAAGCCTTTGTTTGTTGTAAAATATATTTACAACAATTTTTTATGCAAATTTAAGTCCTTTTTCACTGTGTTGTTCACACGTAAAAATATATTTTGGAGAATAAGTTTCCAAAATTATTTCAGCAGACTCTCTTATTGTGGATTTATTATGTTTTGCAATAAATTTATCAGCATAATCAAGTATAGCAAAACAAGTACTAACAAATTCTGCCATTTGGTTAGATGGTATCGTAAGTCCTCCTCGAGAAAGTAAATCGAAATATTGCTTCTCTATAGCATTATCCCTATCATTGCCTACCATGACCAGGGAATACATTTAACATTGAAAACGTTTAATTAATTTTTTTTTTAGATATAACCTGAAATTGTGTAAGCCACTTCTTTGCTGTCTGGTGACAAAGAGAGTTCTTGTATTTCTGATTCGTGCTGGGCCAAAATATCAAGAATTGAGTGATCGTTTTTTAGAAACTGGCTTCAGGCCTTCCTCCCAAAAGTTAATGTTTTCTTTTAAAAGAGACCGACATCTGGTTTGTTTGTCCGTCGAATTTTCGGTGGCTTCCTCAATTCTGTTGTTATCGGCAAAAGAGACTGTTTTCTTATTTTTTTCTGGATGGATTGTAGGAATTGGATGGAAATCCCACTTAAGTGTGTTTCGCTTTCCTTTCAAAATAAATTTCTCTTCAAAATTTTTTATAAAAAGAACTGAATTCTTCGTAGGTAACCAGTCATGTCGGTTAACAAATTTGATCCATTTCTCGAGAATTTCGTGTTTTTCAAGAGGAAAAGAAAATGTTGATAATTTTCCACTATCAGTATGATATTCACTAGTGCAGCCAAATGCAACACATTTGTTAACCATTTTTGTAAAGAAATTATCGCGAAAAACTTTAAAAAATCAATATTTAAATGCAAAAAATTATGCGTTAGTAATTTTACCAAAATAGCGTCTATAAGGCAAAACAGACCGCATACGTGATTGAAAAGCATAAAAACAAGGTAAATCACAACCGTTTATAATTCGTAGATTAGTGAAAGACAAAGTATAAATAATGTATTTTAATTTTGAAAAGAATTAAAATTAAATTAAAATAATGACTAATAAATTTTAACGGTATTATTTTATTATTTTGTTACATTTTTAAAGTTACCTCCCTTTCTGCGTCAAGTTTATAAGCGGCCCAGAATGAGTTAAAATGTAATTCGGCCTGTTATTTTTTGCCTCATAATGTATCATGTGGGGCCTTATAATATTAGTAGGCCGTGTCCCCCCTCCCATCCGGTGTGTGGGTATGTGTATTTACCAACCCTTCCACACGAGCAGGATGTGACACAAGGTCAATTTCTTAAGAAATTAAATTAAGATTTGTTTAACCCATACATAAGACCCTAACAAATACTACCACTCTGGGTCAGTGTGGACTTGGGAGTAATGTCAATGAAAGAGTACTCCACACTCCCCAGAGCTCCAGAATTGGAACCTCACCAGTAGATGCAGTTTAGTATTAGAAAATTTGAAACTGATCACATCGTAAAATGGAAAATTAAAAAAAACAAAAAAAATGCTGAAAAATGTGTCAGTATATAATAAATTTCATCCGATATATATATATATATATATATATATATATATAATATATATATTACACACCAACACCTCCACATGAGCAGAAGGTGACATAAGGTTGTTGGGTCAGTAAAATGGTTATTCCTGTATATAGAGTGAATGAGGGAGAGGCTCTGTGATTGGATTTACCAATCAAGTGATAGCCCAGATTTTTGGCGCAATATCCAAAAAGTAATCAGACAGAATATACCCGCGGTGCCACGAGGCAACGAATTCAGGGGCTCCAGGAAACCACCCTAATAACTCTTCTCCAACGCGCCTGTAAGTCCCTTAAACTCAACTTTATATACAGGAAGGACTTTATATTGTTGTTTGTGTTTTATGTCTAGCAAATAAATTGTTTGAATTAAAGGATATATTAATTCCTTTCTTGTTGTTGTTAGTCTTAGAATTGAATGTTATACTAACACAATAAGGTCAATTTCTTACGTGAAGTTTAACAGGTTTGAATTCAGAGTTTTACTTCTCTTAGACTAGTTACCTAGGAAAAGTTGAAAAGCCCAGTCTGCCCTACTATTTACCCATAGCTGGAGGGAGAGTAGTTGGATGCATACCTTTCCCAAGGGTATTGGTGCTATGTGAAATGTGAACATCCTTGTCCAGGAATTGAACTCGGGTCGACGAGTCCATTTACTATGATTCTAACCATTACACCATGCACCTCCAACCTCCCAGTGTGTGGGTATGACTGAAAGACAGCAAAAGTTTGAAGTCAGTGTTGTCCTTCTAAACCGGTGGCCAACCAAGGCTAGAGAGCTCAGTCTGTCCTGTTATTCAGATTTTATTTGATATAAAGAGATGGTTTCACACCTTTTAACAAGGGGCATTAGCACAAAATGGACTGTGTCAGCTAAAGGAAAGGTTAATGAGCCCAGTCTGTCCTACTATTTACCCATAGCTGGAAGGAGAGTACTTGGATGTATACCTTTCCCAAGGGTATTTGTGTCAGCTAAAGATTAAAGTTTACTTACTAAATCCAATTTTCACATTGCACAAAATGGACTGTGTCAGCTAAAGGAAAGGTTAAAGAGCCCAGTTTGTCCTACTATTTACCCATAGCTGGAGGGAGAGTACTTA
>CM042161.1:74241274-74253774 GCA_023376005.1 Doryteuthis pealeii | reverse complement strand
TTTGCCGCAAAACAGCCCATATTATTAATGCATTTATAATCCTGAAATAGGTGTTATATATCTCTTAAGAAATAAAGATTTTCATGGTATATGTTGGGAATAACTTGCATAATGATTTTAACAAAACTGGGTTTAATAAATAATTATTTGCTGTTACTGATTTCTAATACTATCAAGTTATACCCAAACATATTAAAAGCAATCCTATATATAATTTTATATAGAAATCAATTAAAATAACATTAAAATAAGTGTAACATTTTTATATTCGTTCTTATTTAGTTTCGTTGGTCTTTCTAATTTGATATAATATGAAATTTTATTACATTAAAACTTACATACTTGCGCCTAGGGGTGCATACCTTTGCTAGTTTATATATATTGGTTAGGAGGTTGATTTTGAAGGCTTTCACAATGCAGGTGTAAAGAAAAAAATAATAATACGGTAACAATGATGTTGTGTGTTAACCTGTATTTAATTCTTGAATTTTCGAGATAATATCTCTTTTTCAAAAGATCACTGGAACTGAAGCAGTCTAGTTATGGCATTTCTTTTTAAATGAATTTTTTTTTTTTTTTTTGAAAATGATGGTATTTTTATATAACTGTATTCTCGTGTTGTATGTTTACGTGAATGCTTTTTTTTTTGTACTTGTGTGTATGTTGTCATGCACGTGTCCATAAAAATGCATGTTGGTTGTGACGTTATGACTGTATCCTAGCGTGGGAGTGCACGTGCATATGTATGTGCGTATTAAAGAAAAAAATGTTTGACATTCTGACTGAACCCTACATAATTAAATCCTATAACAAAATAAGGAAAAGAAAAGCAATCTTTGGCCTTTTGTCTAATCAGAGGATTAATTATTTTCAATTCATTATCATCATAATACAAGTGCTTGAATCTATTAACCTACTTACCTCCCTAAAGTGTATGTAAGACTTCTAAATACTTTCCCTAAACGTTAATGGTCATGATTTATTTTATTACCTACAAATCCATGAATAATTCTATTTGAAAGGGATAATTGTTATATTATGCAAATATATCTGATAAACTATATATATATATAGTTTATATATATATAGTTTATATATATATTATTATATTATAATAATTATTATTATAATAATATATATATAATAATATATATATAATAATATTTTTATAATAATATTATTATAATAATTATTAATATATAAATATTATATTTATATATATATAGTTTATATATATATATAGTTTATAAACTATATATATGATAAACTAGCAAATATATGCACCCTCCAGGTGCAAGTGTTTAAGTTTTTTTTATTATTAAAAGCCCCAACCCTTTTTATCATATGGGTGCTAGTAGGCAGTGGCTGAAGGTCTTCATATCCTGGGAATGACATTAAACTATCTGCTGGTGATGTTCCAATTCTAGAGCTCTGGAGGATGGAGTACACCTTTCTTATCATTACTCCCAGGTCCACTTTGACTCAGAGTGGTAGTACCTGTTAGAGCCCCATCTATGGGTTAAATAGAAAAATGTGTTTATAAAAATTTAAAAAATTAAAAAATTGAGTATCCATTAAGAATGAATTTATTTCAAAGCTTAGTCGGCATTAAATGACCCATCGAGGTTGATATGCCGTAAAACAAACTAAACCAAGCAAAGATTCAATGGCAAACTTAATTGTATAGACTTATTAAAATCCTGTATTTAGCCACAGACAACTTTTTTTTTTTAAATCGCTAGAATATAAGAACTATGAAAAGAACTTGAAAAAATCATGGAAAATAATTTTTTTTAAAGTCAGAAGGAATTTTTTTTTATGGTTATTTTAACATAAAAAATTGTAAACAAAAAAAGGAAATTGTTTTGCATTTTTTAACTGAGTGTAAAGAACTAGCGGTTAAATCCTACTTAATTCCACCATCATATGTCACCCTGCCGAATGAAAAAAAAATGCTAAAAATCAAAGAATTAACCGAATTTAATGAAATTGTCAGTGTTGATTCATCAATGAATAAAAGATATAATGCACCAGTTATTTTATTTGAAAACTGTTACATTTTTTCAGGTCAGTTAACGTATGTTTGTAAATCTGTGTTACGCCTCAAAGATATGTGGTTCAAAATTAACTGACCTGAAAAAATGTAAAGCACTGAGTCTTTCAAAGCCTCCATGCTTCCTGTGGTCCGCCGACACTATACCTGATGCCGCTCTCCACATACATATGCACACATGTGCACACATACATGCATATTACTACTGTAAACTGTTCATGTTCCTGACACTACATTATTCTGTGTACTTGACATGAGACTTTGATGAGTTGTGGTGCACCTGAGCACTGTACACAATAAATTTCATTATTATTTTTTTTTAAAGTTTTTAAATAAAATAACTGGTGCAGGTTCGTTAAGTAGGATATAACTGAAATATCAGTTTAAAAAGAAAAGCAGGAAGAACAATAAACAAAAGAACAAAAATGCTGTAATTGTTGGAAAAACCACAAATTAAGGTATGGCAGATCAAGTGTACAAAGAGAAAAAAAAAAGATGAGTCATCAAATTTTATGGAAAAAAAAGCCAGAATAACAAAAAGCAACATTAGTTGGTTAGATTTTGCAGCATGTCAACCCTTGTTGGGTTATTTTATGCCAAAAATGTTTGTCTTATTCACTATTGTTGGGTAAACTAATTTTTTTTTAAACACATTTTTTCAAATTCATTTTTTTTAAAATTTGTTTAACCCATACATAGGACCCTAACAAATACTACCACTCTGGGTCAGTGTGGACTTGGGAGTAATGGCAATGAAAGAGTACTCCACACTCCCCAGAGCTCCAGAATTGGAACCTCACCAGTAGATGCAGTTTAGTATTAGAAAATTTGAAACTGATCATGTCGTAAAATGGAAAATTAAAAAAAAAAAATTAAAAAAAAACGTTGAAAAATGTGTCAGCATATAATAAATTTCATCCGTATATATATATATATATATATATATATACTACACACCAACCCCTCCACATGAGCAGGATGTGACACAAGGTTAATTTCTTAAGTGGAGTTTAACAGGTTTGAATTCAGAGTTTTCCTTCTAGATTGGTTGAAGTGTTCAGTCAACCCTAGTATTTACCAAGAGCTGGAGGGTGATTAGTCGGATTCATACCTTTCCCAAGGGTATTAGCACTATGTGAAGAGCAACGAACCTCATCCAGGATTTGAACTTGTCTTGTAGTATCCATTTCTATGACAATAACCATTACACCCTGCACCTCCACTGCCAACAAATATTCAGGGCACAAAAAAAAGAAAAAAAAAAAAAGACTGGGCAAGATATATGGAGGCCCTGGGTTGCCCAAGTGACAGACCCCCCCACCCCTCGCCTCGCTGTCGTGATCCGAAGGAACGGTGAACCAATACATTTGACATCAGTTTGGCTGCAGGAGTTGCCCGATAGTTTTACACTCTGAATTGCCTAACTCCGTACTACCTGCTTCATAGTCAGATCATCGGTGACTAAACTGGTACCCCCACCAAGTTTGCCTGGTGAAGAGGGTGGCTAGACACCCAGCAGGACGAAAAACAAAACCTGTGAAAGGGCGGAGGAAACTTCTCGCTCAACGGCCATCTAGCACATTAATGCGAGAACATAGAAATACCTGGGCTGGTATCCAGGCGCGTAATAGTCTAAATAACCCCCACTGCCTTGTGGGTATCCTCTGGATAGGAAAAGGCTAAGGGAGAAAACCCTAACAGAAATCATGGCTTGGACAACAAATATAAGGAAGTACATAACAATATATCTACATATGTGTAGGTGTACTATGAGAGGGTATGCGTAAAGTAAATTAGATATTCAAATTTGAGGATTGGCCTGACTGACATTGTTATCATTATCAACTCTTTGTCGCAGTAACTTAATATATATAAGTAATGTATCAGAGCGTCCACCAACAATCCACAAAGTTCCGGGTTGGATACCTTCCCTCACCAACTCAGTACATAAGTAACACAGCTTGCATCTGTGTGGTAAAGTGGGGAGATGATAGTAGGTGTGGCACTCCACTTCAGATGCAAAAACAATCTCCTTGATCTAGCGCTAGTGAAAAGGGGATAGACTCCCTTGTTGTCTGGCTGATACCAACAATAAGCTACTCCACCTACTTTACTTACCTTATATATATATATATATATATATAACACCTTGTATATTGATATCCCTTTCGGTAAATGAGATATTGCAACCCAAACCCAAAGAAAAGAACATAAAAATATGACTATACAGACTCAATGATAGACGAGTTGGTAAATATACAAGGTGTGTCAAAAAAGTATCAAGATTTTTTGTGCTTTTTGACACACCTTGTATTCTGAAGAAAAAAAATTCCATTCATTCTTCATTTCTATCTTGATAAATACAGCTTTAAACTTGGTACTTTTTTGATACACCTTGTATATTGATATCACTAAATGAGATATTGCTAACCAAGCCCAAGGAAAAGAACATAACAATCATATTTTTTAGGTTCTTTTCTTTGGTTTCAGGTAGCAATATCTCATCTACTGAAAGTGATATCAATATACAAATATATATTTACCAACTCCTCTATTATTCAGTCTGTATAGTCATGAGTTGCTAAATATATATTTGTATAGTGATATCACTTTCAGTAGATGAGATATTGCTACCCGAACCCAAAGAAAAGAACCTAAAAAATATGACTATACAGACTGAATAATAGATTTCTGACTAATCTATTAATAATGGAGATTCACTTCCGGTTTTTGTTTGTAAAAAAAATTACATCACTGCTTACGTCACATTACCTAAAATCGTCATAACGTAGAATAAATACACTCAAAATTTGAACATGCAACATTAGACAGTCCTCATTGTTTTTTAAAACAAGTTTTAATAAATACATGACTGGTATTATATATCTATATATAGTTTGTTTTATTTTAATACATATTTAAAGTTTACATTTCAAATTGTTTTATTTTTTAATCCTTTAATGAATTTGATGATTTTACTTACTTAGGGTACAAACTCTCTGACATTGAATTTTTTACTCCCATCCTTCAGGCAATATATTTCAAAAATCTATTTTTACATCGCCCAGAGGGTGTTTTTTATTTTGTACTAGTACATATAATAAGTGTTCATGTCTTTTGCTTTTGGTGATCTATTTTCAAGATTCAAGTGTTTAAGGCTAGAGAGGCGGTTGAAAAGGTTGGAAATAAAATTCAGTTGTTATCCTGTTATATCCTGACATTGAATTTTTTACTCCCACCCCTCAGGCAATATGTTTCAAAAATATATTTTTACATCGGCCGGAGGGTGTTTTTTTATTTTGTACTAGTGATAATAAAAAAAAAACGAAAAGGAAATTGAAATAAAAGAAAAACAAAACATTTGAAATCTACTCATGACATTTCCACGAATCAAATTTAATTTCGAATGAATGCAATAATTCATCGGACACTTAGAATCGTCTAATAGGATATCCTTGTTTTTTCAAAGTGTTTTTAATGTGAGTGGATTAATATTATAAATCTAAACATTTTTCATGACTCTTTATATAATAAAAGCATTTTATTGTATTCTGAATAATAATTGGAGTTCTGTTCATGCAAATAAAAATGAATCATTACTCTAATTATTTGTACATAACACCCACCCCTAACTTAAGACAAAGAAATTCTCAGTTGGTTGGTCGGATTTTATGGCATGTCAACCTTTATTGGGTTATTTTATGTCAAAGACATTTTTTTTTCAATTTTTAAAAAAATCCATTTTTTAAACTCATTTTTTTATCTATTTAATCCAGGGGTCAGCAAACTACGGCCCGAGGGTCAGATTCAGTCTGCAAAGGCATTTTATTAGGCCCACCGACGGTACTTGAATTTGTTTGTTAAAACGTATGGAATGTGAGCCTTTTCAAAATTGAAATATGTGAAAAATCAACCCATTGAACAAATTAACTGATTAACATTTGAAAGCGATTCTCTTGATTGAATGTTGCAATTCCAAACCAAACATTGATAATATCTTGAAAGGCAAACTTCAGTTTCACAAATTTCACTAAACCTTTCTGCTAATGTTGTGTTCTTTGATAATGTTTTGAAAATAAATATGTTGGTTAAATTTGTTTTTGTGCATCTTACGCCACTCATCCATGAATATAACATGGAAAGATAAGTTTTGTTTTACATCTTTTTCTCAGAGCTTTCGTTCTAGCTGGCAAGTATTGAACACAATAATAATCTGGCCTGTGTTCATTATTTTTTCAATTATCCGGCCCACCGTGAAAAAAGTTTGGTGATCCCTGTTCTAATTATTTGTGTATAAAACGCACCCCTAACTTAACATAAAGAAATTCTTGGTTGGTTTGTTGGATTTTACGGCATGTCTGTTGGCGTTTTTAATATATAAGGCGTGTGGTAAATGGTCCCTTCTACTTATAGACTCGCCAATAAGCACATGACCAACCTATTGTCCAATCACTGGCAGTACTCTGCTGCTGATATTATTATTTATACTGGCTGATTCTAATCTTAGCTCATTACTACTTGGATCTTCTTGGAGGACGGACCAAAGGATTCTATACCACAGGACTTATTGACTTACCAAAGGATTCTATATCACAGGACTTATTCACTTACCAAAGGATTCTATAACTCGGGACTTACTTACTTATTTACTTTAAGTTCTTTACAACTGGCCAAGGATGGCAGCCAGATACTTAACAATGTCAACCCTTGTTGGGTTATTTTACGCCAAAGACATTTTTTTGCATATTCAATTTTTTTTTTAAACCAATTTTTTAAACACATTCTTTAATCTATTTAATCCATAGATGGGGTCCTAACATATACTACCACTGAGTGTACCTGGAAGTAATGGCACAAAAAGTTAAAATAGTTTAGAATAGAAGGTTTGGAGTAGGAGTGGCCATTTCCAAAAAAGAGGAATACCCATCAATAATGAATAAAATAAAATGTCTTCGGCATAAAATAACCCAAGAAGGGTTGATATGCTGTAAAATCCAACCAACCAACTGGTTAGTTGTGATCCACCAGAAAGTGTTATTGTAGCAGTTCCCTGGTAATATTTTCTGGTGATGTAAATGATGACACAAAGATCAACTGATGTTGAATGTCAAGATTTTATTTACTTCCAAACAGCGTGAAATACTGAAATAAAATGGGGTGTAAAACAATTACTAATTTACAAAAAGGGTCTTTAACAAATGCCAGCAACTTTACGGGAAAATTGGAAAGAAACTTACCTGTGCGCCATTACCAGTACCAAGAACTAACTAAAGACTAAATTCTAATTTTGGAACAATATTTTCCACACAACTTTTGTGCTGCTTCTAGCCTGGCGGAAGTCCCTATTTTGCCCTAAGGATATCTGTTGATCTTCCCACAATGCCATTCTGGCCCCGTGGGTCCACTTTGATATCAGACCTTACACAGTTGTTTTCCTTACACTGTCCATATTTAAGGGTATATCCAAAGAGTAGAGAATAAATATATCTAGCTATTAGGCACACTCTAAGGTGACAGCTACAGTTATCACATTGTTAAAATTTTATACTTTAACCCGCAGTCACATAGGCACAATTTTGCATTGTAGTACTATTAGAATTTCCCAGTGGTAAGCAAGTAATTTCGGATGAAAGAAGACGAGAAACAACAATTGAAATTAAAGAAACATATATTCAAAAGGTACAAAAAGACAGGTTGCAAATTTGTGGCATTTGCTAGCTAGACTTATCTTGCTGAGAGTGAGGTAAAGGTAAAGGTTACACTGGATGAAACCACTTGCTGGTTGATAAGGTAAAAGGTGAGTGCTGGAATTATTATTCTGGTTGACTGTCAACACGATATGTGGTGAAGATGAAGGTAAAGGGAGCACTTGAAAAATGCGTCTCGCCTGGTTGATGGCCGATTGATAAGTGACTTTCGTCAAGGGGTTTAATTTCAACGCCAATAATATATTTCATTACATTAAAACTTGAATACTTATGCCCAGTGGGGGGGGGGAGCATATTCTTGCTGGTAAAAATTGATATCAATAGATGGAATTAATCTAGTTTATGTGCAGTTCAGATTGCTACTGAAAAAAGTGGGGGTCAAGGAGGAGGGGCAGCTGCCCTGGGGTACAGATTTCACAGAATCATCCAAACCCAAAAACCTTTGCATTATTATAACATTGAAATATATTGCCTAACTTTTGCGACTATGATCCTAAACTATGAATGCATAGAATTTGAAAATCGGCAGGTATTGAAACTTTGAAAAATCTGGATCAGTATCTATTGACCACTGGATGGGGGCACCAGGACAAGCACTTGCAGCCCACCCACCCCAGGATCACGACGTTGGCACACCACTGCACACACATTTTATATATATATATTTGTAGGTAGAAAAAAAGAACAAAATAAAAAAATAAAAAAAGATGAATTTATTCTTGATAGGGAAGTGATGTTTAAACGTTTCAGTTTATATCAAACCTTCATCAGGACAATACAATAGGAAGGAAAAATATTTTCTGAGCAGTGATTGATGTTTAAAAAAAGAAGAAAAAACTCCATATCTCTCTCTCTCTCACTCTCTCTCTCTCTCTTTATATATATATATATATATATATATAGTGAGCATACAAGAAACTTTTTGTAGTCAAACGTTGTGGTTTATATGAAACCTTCATCAGGACAAAACTATAGGAAGGAAAAAACATATTTTCTGAACAGTGATGGGTGTTTAAAAAACAAAACAAAAAAAACAAAACATATCACTCTATATGTCTAACTCTCTCTCTCATATATATATATATATATATATATATATATATATATATATATGGTGAGCACACAAGAAACTTTTTTGTAGTCAAACAATCCAAAATATTCTCCAAAAAGATGCAAAAAACTTCTAAAATCTTTTTTTTAATTTTACTTCAACTGACCATAGTTTTCATCATATTGAAATCCTGCTATCATACAGCAATTGAGTCAAGTGCTTTTTATACAGACAAGATCCAGGATGTTTTTCCATAAAGAACAAAACTCCTAACAAAATCCTGTTGGAGACAGGCACTCTCGTAAAGTCGGCGGAGTGGCCTATTGTCAGTATTGTGGGGATTGATGAAAGTAAAATGAAACCAAATAAAAATAAATAAAACAAAATTAAATATAAAATGAATAAATAAAAGACACAAAAAATAACAATCTCTCAGAAGGCTTCAGATCAGAAGATCCTTCTAGGCTCCAAATTCTTGGCGCCAAAAGGTTTCTCAGCCTCTTTGACTCCCAGACTTTGTAGAGGTAACACCTATTGAATTGCTCAGGAAACATCTTCCCTCAACAGAATAGTGTGAACCTGCTAATAAAGGTCTTACTCTAAAGTCATCCTCATCTCTGTTCCTTCCCTTCTTTCATTAAATTCCATTTCAGCTTACCAGGCCACAAGAAGGAAAAAAATACTTTTATTGGGGATAGGATACATGACGAATGAACCAAAACTTAACCCCATAGTACACAGACACGCATACACACATCTACATATGTATATATAATATCTAATATTAGAAAAAGATATCAATCGGCTGGTCATGTCAAGCCCTAGCACCTATATGATTTTCCCAACCCTATTGCCCTTATGGCAAGCCCCAACCCCTTTTTATCATATGGGTGCTAGAAGGCGGTGCCTGCGGGTCTACATGTCCTGGGAATGACGTTAAACTCTATCTGATGGTGAGGTTCCAGTTTTGGAGGTTTGGGGAATGTGGAGCACCTCTTCATCACCATTGCTCCCTGGTCCACTCTGACCCGGAGTGGTAGTACCTGTTAGGGTCCCATCTATGGGTTAAATAGAAACATGTTAATCACAACTGTTTCATGTTTTCATGATTGCCTGGTGATCATAAAAGATATTTTTCATTTTGAACTTATTGTATCTGTCATCTCCTTACATTATTCAGAAATAAAATACCTTATTTTGTGAAAGTAATAATTGCAATTAACATGTTTGTATTTAATGTGTGTGTGTGTGTGTGTAACAATAACTGAGCATTTTTTATTCGACCAATACACTTAAAATACTTTAACTAGGTGAATAAAGGCTGTTTGTTCATCAGAGTCCAGTGATAGATCTCAGTACTGTTGGGATTAATAAAAGTAAAAATAAATAAAACAAAAGTAAAATGAAATAAATAAATAAAAGACACAAAATAATCTCCCAGAGTGCTTCGGACCGGAAGATCCCTCTGAGTATGGGTAAAAAATGGTCTCTAAGTCGAGACTTTGTAAAGGTAACACCTATCGAATTGCTCAGGAAATATCTCCCCCCAACAAAATAGTGTGAACCTGCTAATAAAGGTCTTATTCTAAAGTCATCTTCATCTCTGTTCCTTCTCTTCTTTTCATTAAATTCCATTTCAGCTTACCAGGCCACAAGAAGGAAAAAAAAACAACTTTTATTAGGGATAGGATACATGACATATGAACCAAAACCTAACCCCATAGTATCAGCCTGACAGTGAAGAAGTCTATCTCCTTTTCACTAGAGATTGTTTTTGCATCTGAAGTTTGACATGCCTGGTATAAGGAACATTGGTAGGAAAAAAAAAGAAAGTTAATCTGGACTTCAACATCATATTAAGCTAGTAGCATGGGTATCCATGACAATCTCTCACAAACCATCACTATTAATCATTGATCTTGGGAGGTCCTCTGTGCAGTATCCAGTATCTGCACAGAGCTGGTCAATATATATATATTTACCAACCCCTCCGCACGAGCAGGATGCGACACAAGGTCAATTTCTTAAGCGGAGTTTAACAGGTTTGAATTCAGAGTTTTCCTTCTCCAAGACAGGTTGCCTTACCAAGGTTAAAGGGCCCAGTCAGTCTACTCATAGCTGGAGGGAGAGTAGGATTCATACCTTTTCCAAGGGTAATAGCGGTAAGTGAAATGCAATTACCACGTCCAGGATTTGAACTCAGGGTGACGAGTCCATTTCCCATGACGTTAACCATTACACCACGTGCTTCCTACAATAGTCTATATAGGTCTTTGTTGGATGGGCCACACTGACATGCCCATGTGCTAGTTTTCACAGGAAAACATCACTTAGGAGTATCTTGTTTGTTTCACTCGGATGGCTTGTGTGATGGGGGGCAAGTGGCCATACAGCTGCTTTCTTGTAGGGTGTTGTTTCCACAATTTGTTTAAGACTGCATGCAGCATTCTTGTGCAGCTCCCATTTAATTTATTCACTAGGCGCTTTGTTAGGGTCCAAGTTGTGCAGCTGTACAGCAGCACTGACATGACAACGGCTTGGAAGAATTGTCTCTTTAACTTGTAGAGTAAAATAAGATCATATCTACAACATAAATCTTTTTTAAATCACCCGTGGGAGATTCTAAGCATATGTTGACAGAGATGGTGAACATGTGGAGACAGTTTGAAAATATATTAATGGTATTCCTATAAAGGGTGTTAACATTTTCAAATCGATTAAAAAAAAAAAGATGTTAATATTTCTATGAGAGTACCTGTATAATAGAAAAGGATAGGTATACCCAATTTGCCGAAAAATCTGTGTTTTTACAAAACCAAACACACGGCTTCCTCAAAATGAAAGAAACAAGGGGAGGTTACTCTCATTTATGTTGCTAATGTTCAGATTACCAACTTTGCTAAGACAAAAAGTCTATTTGTTATAACTCTTTGTCAGGATTTGTTCAATATATATGTTTATACCATGTTTGAGAAAATGAGAGACACTATCATTCATTTTCAACAACAGTTATCTGTCGAAAAATCCATGTTTTTACAAAACCAAACACACGGCTTCCTCAAAATCAAAGAAACAAGGGGAGGTTACTCTCATTTATGTAGCTAATGTTCAGATTACCACAAAGTCTAACTAAAACAATACAAAACAAGGTTGATAAAAGTCCTTTGTAGATAGTCTGAGCCTATAAAATGAAGAATAGATCTTGTGACTTACTGTGTACATGGAAAAAAGATGCAACTAGTGTGTGGAGTATAGAGTATGGAAGGTCCCATGTACTGGTACATGGAATGCCTGTAGCTGGGGGACTAACCCCCATCTCCCAGTCCAATTTGTGTCCTGTTCCAAGAAGGTTCCAGAGTTCAAATAAAAGGCTCCTGAGTCCAACCAAAAAAAAAACGAAGAAGGCCGGAGGGCACATCGGCTGAAATGTTGTAAAAATAACAATAAAGATGAGGACAATAGTCCGAATAATTAAAATTATACAAAATATAAGAGAAAACTATACAACTTTGAATAAATTAAAACTTTCATATCAATGATTCTTGGTAATAGGTATAGTAGCTAATTATTAGATATCACTTAACAAGTCACTTGTGTTGCATAATTGTATTGTGGCGTAGGGCTTTTGACAAGCCCTGTACCGAGAATGCCCAAGTGGAAAAATACAGACAGTTTGGGACCTTTGACC
>CM042161.1:74233774-74236274 GCA_023376005.1 Doryteuthis pealeii | reverse complement strand
ACGAAAACTTCCATAAATACTTACCTTTTGATGAAAATATGTCTGAAAGAGTTTTTTCCTAAAATATATTAAGGGAAATATTTTTTTACGAGGTCTACACCCCCTATTTTTTAAAATGAAATATGAAAAAATGAACCGACAAAAAACGATTTTTACTTTTTTCTGTAAAAATAAGAGTCTGAATAATTATATCAGAAGATTTTTATAAGTCTCAATGCCAGAGTTTGTTTTTTTTAGTAAAAGAACCATGAATACAGAATTCAGCTAAATAAATATCAATAAAGAAATTGACCGTGTCATAAAAAAAGGAATGTTTTACTTATTTTTCAAGATAACGGTGAGTAATTTTGGTAATTATGAACTTTGTTTTGTAAATTAGGGTGTCCCAGAAAAGAACAGAACCCACAAAATTTGAAATAAAACCCACAAATTTTGAAATAAAACTGTTAATTTAGGGGGGTTTAGGGTTAGGGTTGGGGTTGGGGTTGGGTTTTGTTTTTTCTGGGACACCCTCCCCCCAAAAAAAACAGAACCCAAATTATCTATTTATTTTCCCATTAAACTAACCCTAAAACCTAAACCCCAACCCTAACCCTAAACCCCAACCCTAACCCTAACCCTAACTCTAACCCTAACTCTAAACCCCCTAGTTAAAATTAACAGTTTTATTACAAAATTTGTGGGTTCTATTTTTTCTGCAATACCCTAATTTACTAAACAAAAGTTCATAATTACCAGCCTGGCTAAGATTTAAATATGGTGGGTTTTTTTCCCCATAAGTAATTTGGGTTTTTATCCATGTTTATTCAGTGGATGTTCTTATAGAAGTAATAGTCAGTAATGTTTAGTAAAAAAAAAAAAAAAAAAAATGTTATGTAAAAATTTCCATTCAATGGTTCAGTCTAGGTACCACCAATTTTTACGCCATATAGGCGTATTTTACAAAATCAATTGAACTGTCGGAAATTCCATAGTGAATTATCTCCCCCTGCTGCTAGAGGGCGAATCGCCAACATCGTATGTTGGCGCCAAAACCAAATTTCTTTACTTATTGCATAGCAGTTACTGGAGAAGAGACGTAAAAATAAACGCTCTCATCACTTAGCCCAAAAACAGGGCTCACTTATCTACGGACCGTTGACCTGGACGGAGGCATTTTTTCACAGCACACTTTCTAAGGCATTGTGTCAGCATACTACAAGGCTGTAACAATAGCACACTACAGAAGGCTGAGGACCAAGTAGTCTACTTGAAAAGGGCCCCTTCCACCATCATTTAAAGCATCTGTTACCCAGGCGAGAAGCTTCTAAAATAGCATCCCCTACTTTCACTTATCACAGAACCGGTTACCAGGGAAGGATGTGAAAACAAGCATCCTATCAACTTTTCAACCAGCGACAGAATACCCCTGTTATCACCACTACTCCAAGAACATTACTTAACTCACAGATAAGTCTGGTAGCAAATACCAATAAAATTTGCAAAAACATTTATGTAATTTTTGTTAATACAAGTGTCTGCATTTTACTTTTGTGTTTATTCCTTCTTTGTTCGAAACAGCCATTCTACGGAGAAATAAGAGCTCCTTCGAACCCCCGTAAATACTCTTAGAACCCCCTGATTGAAAAAAAAAAAAAAAAATTAACCCAAAATTATGGAATTGTCCATTATTAATGAAATTTTCACTATTGATTTATTAATGAATTGATTTTATAATGCATCAGTTATTTTATTTCAAAATTTTTTTCAGCTCACTTAACTTTGACCCCCACCTTATTTTTGGGGTGCAAAATATCAGTGGGGTTATATAAATGTGAAACTAATAATTACAGTACGTATGAACATATAGACTGAACATCAGTCTATTTACACATAGTGTAATGGTCAGCGAGCTGGACTAGTAGACCCTTGTTAGTGAGGTTTCCCATACTTCCAGGCTTGTGCCATGACTAAGCGAGGCTTAGTAAATAAATAACTATTTGCATATAATAGCAACGCACGGACCCTTGTGGTGATTAAAATAAAACTAAAATAAAATTAGAATAAAAAAAACCCAACAAACTCCCATTAGCCTTCACCGGAAGAATCCTCTGCACATTGTGCGACAAAAAGGACTGACTCCCGACCCCCCCAAAAATATCTCAGCCATTCGAATTTAGGCCGTAACTGGGTCTAGTCACTCCTACTAGCCAGGAAGATATCCCCTTGCTACAGGCGACTATGACTCGGTCGGTAATTTATGAGGAAGTGCGTCCCGGTCTCCCGCCTCAAAAACCGCTACCCAGTGACTATCAAAATAACAACCCCAGCTCGTCGTAATTCTTGTTTATTTATCGTAATTTGTCGTAATTCTTGTTTAGATATGAAGCTGAATATATAGTTTGGAATAGACTGAGATAGATAGATAGATAAACAAACAAAATAATATAGATAGATACGAACAAATGGAGATAGATAGATAGATATTTTCGACAAGTAAATGTATTTGGGGGGGGGGGTC
>CM042161.1:74216274-74228774 GCA_023376005.1 Doryteuthis pealeii | reverse complement strand
AAGGGAAACCTCAAAAGAGAAACAGAATCACTTATAATTGCTGCACAAAATAATGCCATAAGGACAAACTACATCAAGGCAAAAATTGATAAGACCCAACAGAATAGTAAGTGTAGACTTTGCCGTAATAGAGATGAGACTGTTAACCATATACTCTGCGAATGTAGCAAACTAGCACAACGAGAATACAAAGCTAGACACGACTGGGTTGGGAAGGTGATCCACTGGGAATTATGCAAAAAATTAAATTTTGACCACACAACAAAATGGTATATGCATAAACCAGAATCTGTTCTTGAGAACAAAACGCACAAAATTCTCTGGGACTTTGAGATAAAAACGGATCACCTTATCCCAGCAAGAAGGCCAGACCTAGTATTGATAAACAAAAAAGAAAGAACTTGTCAACTGGTGGATTTTGCAGTGCCAGCAGATCACAGGGTGAAGTTAAAGGAAAATGACCTTGCCAGAGAACTGAAAAAGTTATGAAAGTGAAAGTGATACCAATTGTGGTTGGTGCACTTGGAACAGTCCCAAAAGGATTGGAAAAGGGTTTGGAAAGTTTGGAAATCAGAGGAAGGATTGAAACCATTCAGAACACTGCACTGCTGCAATCTGCCAGAATACTCAGAAGAGTCCTGGAGACCTGAGGAGACTTGCTGTCACTCAGACTCCAGTGAAAGACCATCAGCTAATGCTGATGTGAAAACTCGAAAGAAGTAAGCATAATGAATTTTTTTATACTGGTTGAGTTTAGAAATAATATATATATATATATATATATATATATATATATATATATATATATACATATAGTATATATCGCTGATGAGATTTAATAAAGTTGAAACAGTCTGTACGATATTCTACACACCGAGTAATTCTTTGAGAAATTCACTTGTCATTATTATCTTCTATAATTATCGAATTTTATACGATATGCGCATTGTAATTGCCTTCAAGCAAAAATATAAATATTAATATATACTTTATTCAACAATGCTTCTAAAATAAACAAACATCCAAAAATCTTATATATATATATATATATATATATATATATTGGATGCTAATAATAGAGATTATTATAAAAATTTTAATCAAAATAACCAAGTTGAAATAAAGCAGTAATAATTATAAAAAAGAGTCATGGTTATTTTGTTGTTGTTTGTAGGCCTCATAGAGTGGGGTAGAAAGGGGGCTCCAGTCTAATGACAAAACTGTGGAAAAGGCAACCCTTCTAGGAGAAGGAAACTCCAGTATCAAACCTCTACTGACTTGTAGATATCCTTTGATGGGAAAAGTTTAAGAGAAGATAGTCTGAAATAAAACCTGCAGTTTACATAGTCACCAGTTATCTTGCTATATTTGTCACTGGGTTGTAGAGTTATCATGGAGTGGGGTAGAAAGGGGTCTCCAGTCTCATGACAAATCCATGGTGAAGACAACCCTTCTAGAAGAAGGAAACTCCAACATCAAATCTCTGCTGACTTAGATTTTTCTCAATGGATATTTACAAGAGAAGGTAGTCTGAAATAAAACCTGCAGTTTACATAGTCACCAGTTATTTTGTTATATTTGTCACTGGTCTGTAGCAATGTAGACCGACTTTGGCATAAGTGTTGTACAAGCGTATGTCATTATAATCGACTCACATAGAAATGTCTTACTACTTTATCATCTTGTATATTTTTTTCACAAGTTGAATTAGTTATTAATCAAGATGTTTTGAATTGCAATTCTGATGGTAAAGACACCTATCATCTATCAAGATATGGCAGTCATCATCATATATTTAAGTCAGTGTCTGTTGATTTGTAATGTCCAAAACACGTTTGTGGTAGTCTAGACCAGATATGGTTTTCATATTTGTCATATATGAGGGTTAGCTGAAAAGTTCATTGCCTGACCAAAATACTTTCATGGAATGTGACCAAAGGAGGTTTATTTTTCAACATAGTCCCACTTGTGGTTGATACACTTCTTCCATAATTACAACAGTATGGAGAAAGGAGACCTGCTGTTTGGGTGACACCCATTCCTCTATATGTATCTACTGAGGTTACATGGTTTTTGGACACTATGTCAGCGTCTCTGTAGACTGATGGATGAAAAATTTCATAGGTTTAACATTTCATAGGCTGAAAGTTTCATATGCTGACCATGATACCCTCAGGGTGTTACGATTTTTGTGGCCATTTTTATGCTGCAGGTGAGAGCACTTTACAGTGGAGATCCCTTGTGTTCCTTAGTGTTAGGTAGAATCCTTTGGATGTTCCTTAGTGAAGAATCCTTGGTTATTCCTCAATGTTACACAGAATCCTTTGGTTGTTCCTTAGTGAAGAATCCTTGGTTATTCCTCAATGTTACACAGAATCCTTTTGTTGTTCCTTAGTGAAGAATCCTTGGTTATTCCTCAATGTTACACAGAATCCTTTGGTTGTTCCTTAGTGAAGAATCCTTGTGTTAAGTAAAGTCCTCGGTTGTTGCTCCATTCGTCCGTGTTGAATACATGCATATGAACGGCTTTCAAGATTGGCGATTAAATAGTTAACTAACCACATATTCAAGCGTGCTGATTGGCTGGCTTTAATCCACGTGCCCCGCAATCTCTATAAGTTTAAGTGGTGGGCTGCAGCACACCTTATGTTACAAAAATATTCCAAAACAGGATATGTAAACAAATGAGGTTTAATTTTCAAAATATTCTCCTTTACACAAAAAAAATTCCGATATCATAATTGTTTAAAATAGCCTCATGAACTTTATATTTACCATTTCCAATAAAGTCAGTGGTCTGATAATACTCATAGGTATACACTGATACCTATGGGTAGAAATAGATCTATAACCGCAAAATCACTTATTTCTAAGCCTTTTTCTTTACCAATTATATTGTTCTGTTCAATAATATTGAACATCAAGCTGTCAACTTGGACTTGAACGACTCTAACATTCTGCCATTGGAAGAAAGGTCCAACTTAGAATCATCTTAAACCAACTGACTTGGTGACCCAGCTACAGATATATATATATAAATAAAGTAAAGTCAACAGGGCGGCCTAAAGTCGGTATCAGCCAGTCAGTGAGGGAGTCTATCCCCTTTTCAATAGCGCTAGACCAAGGAGATTGTTTTTAGCATCTGAGGTGGAGCGCCACACCTACCATCAGCTCCTTACTTTATTGCACAGATCCCTGTGCTACTCATACGCTGAGTTGGTGGGGACCGGTATCGAACTAGGAACCTTGTGGTTTTTAGCCGAATGCTCTACCAACTGAGCTAACCCGGCCCATGTCAAATCATCTAGAAAAAAGTAAAATTGTCACCCAGCCCCCCCCCTTCAATTTTTCTGAAACTTTTTCCAGGTGTGGACTATGTTAACAATAGACGATCCCAAAATTAGAGCTTGGGCAAAAAGGCTTTTATAAACCAATTTTTAGGAGTAGAGTATTATCCTCGTATCCCACTTGTACTAGGTTAGGCACAAGGCCCTATTAACGTGGGACCACCTACAAGCCGAGACTCATTGGTGGTGGGTTTAAAAATTGCGTCTATCCCCTCGGCATTCCCCCTCAAGGGGGGAGCCTCAGGCACTGGGCAATAAACCCAGCCCTGCCCCTTTAAATCGAGGGGGGAGGTGTTGCCTGGGGGGATGGCCCCCTGGGATCGATGCTCATGATTTTAACCCGGGGCGGGCGCGTACATCCGACCCTGTATGGCGCATACACACGACCCCGTAGGGTCTCAATTTTTAGGAGTAGGGCATCTCTAGAACTCATTTTACAGACAAAAATAGATTACAAAAAGTCGCTATTTTTTGCCCCCCCCCTCAAATTTGGAGAGCTAAAAATCAACATAACTCCGCCAATTTTTTGAATTGGAAATTTTTGGAAATGGTTAACTTTATCATAATCCACACTTGGACAAAATTTCAGAAAAATTGAAGTGGGTGGGCAACATGGCCTGAATGATTTGAATTGGAATTACCCACACACACACACACACACACACATATATATATATATATATATGTTTTAGAAAAAACAAACACATGATGTTAAGATTCACTGACAGAAATCTGTTTCGACCCTTTATTGAAGTGGTCTTCATCAAGAGCGAGTTGTGTATGATAGAGAGAACAGTGTGAGTGGACCGTTATATAAAGGGTCGAAACAGATTTCTGTCAGCGAATTTTAACATCATGTGTTTGTTTTTTCTAAAATATTTATTTCACACTGTCGGATTCACTTCCATTCATTTTTCATATATATATATATATATATATATATATATATATATATATATATTTGCAGAGAGGGGAGAGAGGGAGAGAGAGAGGAACAAAAGTGATTAGACAAATAGGAATATTTCTTTGTAGTTATTTATCTTTTAATTGTTCTCAGTTAGTTTTAACGTTAGGTCATTGTCATGAGAAAATGTTTTGTGAAGGAAAGATTTTTATAGAAAGTTTCAAAATAGTTTTTTTAAAAGTTGATCTGCCACAAAAGAAGCGATGAAAAATGAACTGGTTACGTGGCATATCCATTTGATGAATGAAAATTATTTTTGGTATCCAAGTGGCTTCAACTGACCAATATATAATCTCAGCTCTCACACACACAGATCTTATTATAATGAAGATTCAGTGTCTGTCTGTAACTAAAACTGTTACTGCTTATGTTGCAATACCATCAGGAATTGCGTAAGTTTATCAATGAGTATTTAATTGAAAGTCAAAATCATTAATACATAGAATATATCTTATTTATTAATGAGATCTATATATATATATATATATATATGCTAGTGGTTAGAGCCGTGGAAAATGGACTCGTCGGTTTGAGTTCAATTCCTAGACGAAGCTGTTGGCATTTCGCATAGCGCTAATACCCTTGGGAAAGGTATGAATCCATATATTCTCCCCCCAGCTATGGGTAAAATAGTAGGGCAGACTGGGCTCTTTAACCTTGGGTAGGTAACCAGAGAGGGATAACTCTGAATTCAAAATTCCTGAGGTCGGTCGTTGATTGGGTTTGTGGCATTCCTTGATGCACCAATTCTTTCCTATCGACTGTACCAAAAAGTGCGGAATGGTCCTACACAAGCCTTCACCACTATAAATAAATCACTGTGTTGATTGTTCACTGAATGAACACTCATGTGTCGAAAATCGACGAGAGAGTCCATTTTTTTTATTATTATTTTTTTTTATATATAATGTATATATATAATATATATCTTATTATAATGGAGATTGTGTGTTTTTCGGTCTGTAACCGAAACTATATTCCTACTCAAGTCACAGTTCTCTTAGTTATTGACATCACATTCTCCATGATTTTATTTTTATCTAAACCTCAATTATTAATAAAATTGTCTTACATTATTAATACTGTTAACTATGTCTATATACTAACAACATGCAATTATATTTATATATACAACAAAATAGCGCTTTACAATGTAAACGGGAAGGCTAATTTGCATATTAATATTAAAAAATCGAATTTAATAAATATGTGCTTAGTATTATTGATTTCTAATTGTTTGGTTTTATTTTAATGAATATAAGCAAAAATCTCTTCGATGAATCTTAAATGAAATCCATTAACAAGATAAAATAACTGTCATTTTATTCTTTACTTCCTCTTTTAACTAAATACCTAAATTAGAAAAAATAACAATGAAGATGAGTGATGGAAGAGTGAGTTTCAGTTGTTTCCATTTTTTATTATACTCCCTCTGTTTCAAATCTTTTTATCTGTATTCTTATTTAGTTTCATTAGCCTTTCTAATTTAATACAATATTTTATTACATTAAAACTTAAATACTTGCACCCGGAGGGTGCATATATTTGCTAGTATATATAATGTATATATATAATATATATATCTATAATGTATATATATATATATATATATATATATATACAATGTATATATATATATAATGTATAGAGAGAGAAACTTTGTTACTGTAAGGGCCGGTTTATCTCCGTCAGTTGAGCTTCTGCCTAGGAATCACAAGGTTCCTGGTTCGATACCGGCCCTCGCCAAGTCAGCGTATGAGTAGCACAGGGATCTGTGGGGTAAAGTGAGGAGTTAATGGTAGGTGTGGCACTTAACCTCAGATGCTAGAATAATCTCCTTGGTCTAGCACTAGTGAAAAGGGGATAGACTTCCTCACTGTATGGCTGATACTGATATTAGGCTGCCTCAACAACTTTTTTTATGTTACAGTACCATCAGTATCATTTATCTTCATCCCTCCACTCCATTTAATTCAAATCAATCTTTAGTTTTACATAGAATGACTTTATCACCATTACTCCCAGGTCCACTTTGACCCAGAATGGTAGTACCTGTTAATTATGGTTTAAGTAGGAAAGAAAAATGAGTTTTAAAAAATGTGTTTAAAAAAAAATATCTTCTTCTTCTTCTTCTTCTTCTTCTTCTTCTTGTTCTTCTTTCTTGCGTTTTTATAACCTTTTTCATTTACCTCCTCTTCCTCCTTCTTCTTCTTCTTCTTCTTCTTCTTCTCCTCTTTCTTCTTCTTCTTTTCCTCCACCTCTTCCTCCTTTTTCTTCTTCTTCATCTCCTCCTCTCCTTCTTCTTCTCCTCCTCCTTCTTCTTCATCATCTGCTCATCCTCCTCACCTTCTTCTTCTTCTTCTTCTTCTTCTGTTTAGGATGATATTTCCTTCTTCTTCTTCTTCTTCTTCTGTCTATTGTTTTACTGAAATCTTGTTTAATTTTATTTCCTTTGTCGGGATTTTCCAATGTTTTACGATTTTAAAACCAGGAATATTTTAAATGTTTTCACAATTCAAACCGGATTTTAAAAGCTGGAACATTCTGCAAAAAAGGCGAGACTTCATTAACCACACAATTAGAATATTTGTTTTATTTTCGCCTCCCTCCCCTTCCATTTAATTCAAATCAATCTTTAGTTTTATACTGAACTACTTCATTACCATTACTCCCAGGTCTACTCTGACCTGGAGTGGTAGTACCTTTTAGGATCCCATTTACTTCCCTTCCCAGAAAAAATGTATTTAAAAAAAAATATGAGTACCCATTAGGAGTGAATAAAACAAAACATCTTCGGCATAATATAACTCAATAGGAGTTGACATGCCATAAAATCCAACCAACCAACTATCAACTATCTCAATAAAATATTCTTTACTGCTGTCTTCATTGACTACACAATTAGAATGTTTGTTTTATTTTCGGCCCCCTCCCCTTCCATTTAATTCAAATCAATCTTTAGTTTTATACTGAACTACTTCATTACCATTACTCCCAGGTCCACTCTGACCTGGAGTGGTAGTACCTTTTAGGATCCCATTTACTTCCCATCCCAGAAAAAATGTATTTAAAAAAAAATATGAGTACCCATTAGGAGTGAATAAAACAAAACCACTTCGGCATAATATAACTCAATAGGAGTTGACATGCCATAAAATCCAACCAACCAACTATCAACTATCTCAATAAAATATTCTTTACTGCTGTCTTCATTGACTACACAATTAGAATGTTTGTTTTATTTTCGCCCCCTCCCTTCCATTTAATTCAAATCAATCTTTAGTTTTATACTGAACTACTTCATTACCATTACTCCCAGGTCCACTCTGACCTGGAGTGGTAGTACCTTTTAGGATCCCATTTACTTCCCATCCCAGAAAAAATGTATTTAAAAAAAAATATGAGTACCCATTAGGAGTGAATAAAACAAAACATCTTCGGCATAATATAACTCAATAGGAGTTGACATGCCATAAAATCCAACCAACCAACTATCAACTATCTCAATAAAATATTCTTTACTGCTGTCTTCATTGACTACTTGTGTGCCGGGTTAGCTCAGTCGGTAGAGCGTTCGGCTAGAAACCACAAGGTTCCTAGTTCGATACCGGTCCCCGCCCACTCAGCGTATGAGTAGCACAGAGATCTGTGCGGTAAAGTAAGGAGCTGATGGTAGGTGTGGCGCTCCACCTCAGATGCTAAAACAATCTCCTTGGTCTAGCGCTATTGAAAAGGGGATAGACTCCCTCGCTGATTGGCTGATACCGACATTAGGCCGCCCCGTTGACTTTACTTTTTACTCATTGACTACACAATTAGAATGTTTGTTTTATATTCGCCCCCCCCCACACACTCTATTTAATTCTAATCAATCTTCCTGACCCTAATCGTAAAACAGACTTTTCATCAATTAGTATCACCCTTCTTGACCATTTATAAACTTATTATAGGACTAACATGTGTTAACATAATAAAACACACTATGTAGATATACGAAAATATGTTGTTCTTTTTTTATTCAGCCTCATGATGAAAATGTATTTTATGCAACATATATTTATTCATCTTATTATAATGGAAATTCAGTGTCTGTTTGTCTGTAACAAAAACTACGTCCCTGCTTATGTCACAATACTCTCAGGATTTGTGTAAGTTTATCGATAAGTATTTAATTTATAGTCAAAATCATTAATGTTAAACTCCGCTTAAGAAATTGACCTTGTGTCACATCCTGCTCGTGCGGAGGGGTTGGTAAATATATATACTCACTTCAACAGTAACTATGATGTCGTTCATTTACCTTTGGGTTATTTCCTATAAGTCTAACATAAACAAAGGTGAACCACTCTTGACTGATAAATTATTTATCTATTTATTTATTTATTAATCTATTAGGAAAAAAGAAGACGGGTTTAGGGTTAGTTTAATACATAGAATAAATCTTAAGAAATTGACCTTGTGTCACATCCTGCTCGTGCGGAGGGTTGGTAAATATATATACTCACTTCAACAGTAACTATGATGTTGTTCATTTACCTTTGGGTTATTTCCTATAAGTCTAACATAAACAAAGGGGAACCACTCTTGGCTGATAAATTATTTATTTATTTATTTATCAATCTATTAGGAAAAAAGAAGACGTGGTTTAGGGTTAGTTTAATACATAGAATAAATCTTAAGAAATTGACCTTGTGTCACATCCTGCTCATGCGGAGGGGTTGGTAAATATATATACTCACTTCAACAGTAACTATGATGTCGTTCATTTACCTTTGGGTTATTTCCTATAAGTCTAACATAAACAAAGGGGAACCACTCTTGGCTGATAAATTATTTATTTATTTATTTATTAATCTATTAGGAAAAAAGAAGACGGGTTTAGGGTTAGTTTAATACATAGAATAAATCTTAAGAAATTGACTTGTGTCACATCCTGCTCGTGTGGAGGGGTTGGTAAATATATATACTCACTTCAACAGTAACTATGATGTCGTTCATTTACCTTTGGGTTTATTTCCTATAAGTCTAACATAAACAAAGGGGAACCACTCTTGGCTGATAAATTATTTATTTATTTATTTATTAATCTATTAGGAAAAAAGAAGACGGGTTTAGGGTTAGTTTAATACATAAAATAAATCTTATTTATTAACAATGTCTTTATGAAAATATGAGTTAGATTTGTCTCATGTTATTAGTACATTTAAAATCTTGCAATGTATCTTATATATCACTAAGAAATAAATGTTTACATAATATATAGTGTGGTTAATTTACATACTGGTTTTAACAAAACTGGGTTTAATGAATAATTAATTGGTGTTATTGATGTCTAATAATATTGTTTTATTCTCCAACTAAAATCAATCCTATGAATGATTTTATATAGAAACCAATTAAAATATGATAAAAATAAGTGTAATCTTTTTATATGTGTTCTTATTTAATTTCATTAATCTGTCTAATTTAATATATTTCATTATATTAAAACTTAAATACTTACTCCTAGAAACATATTCTTGCTTATCTATATAATGCAGTGAACAGTATAGGTTTGTTTTGGTTTCTTTGTTTAATGGCATACTAACCCTCATGGGCAGGGTTGATGCTATCATCTCATGGCTCCCTCCGAATATATGCTATGGCTCCCCCACTCTACTACATGTCAAGTTGGCTAGGGCTGTAGAATATGCCAACTGCACCTCTGCTGAGGGGTAAAATATCCCCATTGGAGCTACCCGTTGGCAACCTGTGATACTTAAGGATGGAATTCTGATGACTAAGCAGCACTCTAGCCCTTATATAAGCTAGATGAGCAGTTAGAGAGGGCCCCCTTCATCAAGCCCTAGCACCTATATGATTGTCTCAACTGTATTGCCCTTATGGCAAAACCCCAACCTTTTTTATCATATACGTGCTAGATGGCAGTGGCTGAGTGTGGAGAATCCTTTTCTTGCCATTACTCCCAAGTCCACTCTGACCTGGAGTGGTAGTACCTGTTAAGGTCCCATCTATAGGTTATATATATAAAAAAAAATGAGTTTAAAAAGAGCTTTAAAACGATAACATCAATAGACTTTGGAAAACTTTATTCCACTTAGAATAATTGGTACACTTATTGAGGGTTTATATAGTCTATGTCCAGTTTAGCTCAATCGGTAGAGCACTTAGTTTGATACCGGCCCTTGCCAACTCAGTGTATGAGTAGCACAGGGACCTGTGCGGTAAAGTGAGGAGCTGATGGTAGGTGTGTCACCCCACATCAGACACCAAAAATAATCTCCTTGGTCTAGTAAAAAGGGGTTAGACTCCCTTGCTGTCTGATACCGACTTTAAGCCACACCGATGACTTTATATAGTCTAGTATTCACTGGGGAGTTCTCCAAAGGGGAGGTAATCATAAAGTAGGGGAGGTAACTCTCAATTACTATTTACACCAAACAAGAATGAATAAAGCAATGATATCGTAGCCATGAAATAACCCAACAAAGGTTGACATGCCGTAAAATCTAACCAATCAACAACTATGCTAATTTGTCAAGTTTACTCTCCTCCTCGATAAATTTGTCAAATTTATACTGCTTGATAAATTTATCAAATTTATACTCCTCGATAAATTTATCAAATTTATACTCCCTGTTAAATTTGTCAAATTTATACTCCTCGATAAATTTATCAAATTTATACTCCTCGATACATTTATAAAATTTATACTCCTCGATAGATTTATAAAATTTATACTCCTCGATAAATTTGTCAAATTTATACTCCTCGATAAATTTGTCAAATTTATACTCCTCGTTAAATTTGTCAAATTTATACTCCTCGTTAAATTTGTCAAATTTATACTCCCTGTTAAATTTGTCAAATTATTACTACTCGATAAATTTGTCAAATTTATACTCCTCGATAAATTTGTCAAATTTATACTCCTTGTTAAATTTGTCAAATTTATACTCCCTGTTAAATTTGTCAAATTATTACTACTCGATAAATTTGTCAAATTTATACTCCTTGTTAAATTTGTCAAATTTATACTCCCTGTTAAATTTGTCAAATTATTACTACTTGATAAATTTGTCAAATTTATACTCCTTGTTAAATTTGTCAAATTTATACTCCTTGTTAAATTATTGTTAATGAAGTATAATTATCCAAGTTAATTTTTTTTCTTTCCTGGTTTTATATTTTCAGTATATATATATATATATATATAATATAATACATCGTGACTCTGATTTTAACAAAGGCTTTATACAAGGTATTATAGCTGCCTCCACCAGTTATCAAACTGAGGAACATATCTTACCAAGGAGATACATGACCGCATTAAAAACTCTATCCTCTAACAACAACATTGTCATTTCACCTTCTGATAAAGGTGGTGGTGTTGTTATCATGGATTCCAGTGACTATAACCGTAAGTTAATGGACTTACTTGATGACAACAACACATATGAACAAATCTCTCCACAAACTATCACAAAAAACATACATAATTTTAATACATCTTATAAAAAATTAGTTTCCAAGGAGGACAAATTCTGGTCCTCGCTTATAAATTATCACTCCACTATCCCAAAGATTTATGGTCTTCCCAAAACCCATAAACCAAATATTCCTCTAAGACCAATTATCTCTGGTATTGGTTCTGCCCCCCATAATATTGCCAAATTCTTAGCCAAAACCCTATCCCCTTTATTAGGTACTATTAGCGATGCACATATAATTAATTCTGGCTCACTTCTCAACAAATTAACCAACATCAATATGAAAAACAAATCCTTAGCTAGTCTTGATATAAAATCTTTGTTTACTAATATACCGGTCGACAAATGTTTAAAACGATTACAAAATCACCTCTGAAAAACTAACATTAATTTACCTCTATCCATCTCTAAAATAATTAAAATTTGTACTTTATGCACATCACATTATTATTTCCAATACAACAACATCTATTATAAACAGAAATTTGGTTTTCCCATGGGATCTCCTCTCAGTGGGGTTCTTGCATGTCTTTATCTTGAGTTTCTAGAATCTGGCCCTTTTCATTATATAATTCCAAAGAATTCTAGTTATTTTCATTACATTGACGATATTTTATTCATCTACCCACAAGAACTTGACATAGAAAAGATTACTGATAGCTTAAATAAAATTGAACACACCATAAAATTTACGCATGA
>CM042161.1:74183774-74211274 GCA_023376005.1 Doryteuthis pealeii | reverse complement strand
GGACTATATTCCTTGGTCTTTGTGTTCGATAAAAGGATGTACCGTTTGGTGGTAAGTATAACATATTTTCTTACAATTCAAGTTTTATGATAGGCAGAATGAGAATTTGACAGTTTTCTGGGTAGCCAGTAGTGTACTCCTGTGCACCTCACGTTGTGTAAGCTAGATTAGCAGACCATTATTTGTAAGTTTGATTCTCATAGGGTGAACAATAGGGTAGGTTGATTTTGGAACTGTATTGTCTCCAAGTTGCAAATTGATATAAAGAATTACCACACAAAATATTTTTCTCCAAAACTTTGCCTTCATTTAAGGAAATAGAGATTTCAATCTTTAGAAATTTTATCACAGTTACAGCTTAATCATTAGGTAACAATCCGAGGTGTTGGTGGTGATGGGGACATATTTTCAATTTGAATTTAGTCATATTTTATTCATTTCGTTTAAGATTGACAATCTTTTCTGTTTTGAATATTGAAATTGCTAAATTTTCTAACAAATTTCTAGGCTAAATGTTGTGAAAATGAGATTTTTTTAATGCATTTTAGCAGATGATCTTTGATGCTATTTTCTCAAACAATGGTGCAAGTAAGAGACTTAGTTTTTGGTATCAGTATTTATTATACCAACACACAACTTTCGCTGTTTGAGAGGATTTTATATTTTTTAAAAAGTTAAAAATCAACCTACCCTAATGACCAATACATACCTCTGGTCTAAATTAAGTAGTGAGGATTAAATTCTGGAGTTGTTGTGAGTATGGAGTACTCCTTTATTATAATTGCTGCCCTGTTTAATTATTACTAAGTCAAGTTTAGTAAATGATTATAATGTTCTTGTAATTTCCTTTGAATTAAAAGAGGTGCCAGGGGTCATGAGTTTTATTATTATTCATTTATTTGTTATGCCTACTTGGTTATCTCCCCTTCTTTCTATCTTTTTTTTTTTGCACAGAACATCTACATTACATATTAATACTCGTATTCCTTAATCTTACGACTGTTATCATCTTGCAACACCCTCTGGTTAAAAATGAAACCGTCCAAATCATCCAAGATGAAATACAAATTATTATTATCTGGTCTCGCTTAATTGCCAAATTCTTATCTCTTATGAGTGTTGTCACCTCAGCTAAATAATGGACTATTCCGTTTTTATTATGAAGAAAGAAAAGGAAGAAATAGGACATACTACACAGAAAAAATACAAAAAGAAAGAAAGAAAGAAAGAAAGAGAGTAGGGAAAAGATAGAGAGGGGGAAGATAATGCTAATCTGTTTCAATCGAACATAATGTAAAGGTGAAAAGAAGAAAAGAAAGAAAAAAAGAGTGAGAGAGAGTTAAATCAAGATTATACTTTTTACATATAGAAATATCAAGCAATAGCTCTTAATAGGTCGAAATGTACATTCAGGGATTGACATTTTCTCGATTTGTTTAGCCTTACATTTGAACATATATGCCCACCTAAAATTCATTAATTATTAACTAATTAATTTTCAAAATTAGGTATCACTTCAATTAAGCACATATCCTCCAAAAATAGCTCTTAAGTAAACATCAAATGTAATAATTGAATTATCATACTGTGGTATATCCACAGGTCCTGCTAGTACAATATCAATGCAATATTAAGTGATTCATCTGATAATTTTCAAAAATGCCCTCTTAAAATTCTTTTTCTTACTATTATTTCTGACCCCCACCCTCACTTAAGAGGCTGGTTTAGCTCAAGCGGTAAAGCATCTGACTAGGAATTGCAAGGTTCCTGGTTCGATACCAGTCCACCCCCCCACCCCCAACTTAGCACATGAGTAGCACAGATTAAGTAATCTGAACTGTGCAGTTAAGTAGGGGAGGAGCTGACGGTGGGTGTGGCGCTCCATCGCAGTGAAAACAATCTTACTGGTCTAGTGCTAGTGAAAAGGGGATAGACTCCCTCAATGTCCAGCTAATACTGACAATAGGCCACTCCATCTATTTTATGACTTACACTCCCCTGGCCTTGTACACTTCTTTGGCCATAAAGATATATGGCCAATGGCAGGATTGTAGCTCATTGAGGATGTAATTTTGTTCAGTAAAAATTAAGCAAATGACTGAAAATTAGTCTTATCTCGATTATAGATGTAAGTAGATACTTTTTAGGCAACTTTTTATAAAATTAATTTTGTACATGCATCAAATTTTATTTGTCTTAAAAATGTTTCAAACCTTACATAATTTTATGGTATATTTTATTAAAATTTCAATAAATTAAAAAATAAAAAAGAATGTTTTACTTTGTCTGAATTTGTTATTTTTTATAACCTTTTTTTATTTCATTATTTTTGTTATATTTTATCAAAGCACTCAGGTCATTGGTGCTTGTACATAATAGCCCAGTATATATATATATATATATATATATATATATATGTGTGTGTGTGTGTGTGTGTGTGTGTGTGTGTGTGGAGAAAAGTAGACAAACACATGGGATATTGTAGAAAATGGTTGTTTATTTTCTACAACATCCTGTGTTTGTCTACATTTCTCCACATACTGTCGGATTAATTTCCTCTTATTTCTCCCATATAGATATATGTATGTATGTATGTATGTATGTATGTATATAATACTTACATTCAATGTCTAGATAAAAGTAAGTTTCAGTCATTTGCTTCATTTTTTTTTTCTTTTAGTTTTACTGAACAATTAATTAAATTACAAATCGCCTATCAACTATAACTTTTCCAGAACATTTCGGTAAAATAAGGGAGTCTACTCTCATTTCTTGGTTGTGTGCAAAAGATAACAGCGCTCTTATTACAATTTCCAGAGAATAATATTTAATATAGACATACCCAATTTGTGGTCTGCTTTTCATTTTTAAAACGAATTAAGATTAATTAAATCGATTATTTAAGGTCAAATTTTTGTCTAAGTAGAAAATCAGTAACATGAGCCGAGCATCAGTAAAAAGAGCAAAATAATATTACACATGTAATCTATTTTTAATACATTTTAAACAATTTTTTCGGTCAATTTTGCTCAAATATATCGTAAAAATGGCCGCCAAAGTTGCCGAAAAATCCGTGTTTACAAAATAAACTTAACCTCCCCCGATTGAAAAAATAAATTACCAATAATCAGGGAATTTTCCGATTTTAATGAAATTTTCAGTGTTGATTTAATAAATTAGGTATTGTCAAAGTTGCCGAAATATCCGTGTTTAACAAAAACAAATTTCATTTCATTGATAAATCAGATTTATCAATGAAATTAAATTTGTTTTGTTTAACAAAACACGGATATTTCGGCAACTTTGACAATACCTAATTTAATAAAACGAGATTTATCCAGCTAAAATGATTTTAATCCCCGAAGTTTTCAGTCTGTCTCGTTTTAGGATGCTGAAAACTTTTTCACATACGATTTTGTAATTTAACCAAGTTGGGAGTCGCATCTCATTTTTACCGACATATTCCGAAATATCGTTCATAAATAGTTGGTAGAAACCTTACAAATAACGAGTTAGTAGTTATCACGAAAAAAAAAAAAAAAAAAAAGATAAAAAGTTTCATTTTGTTCATATTACATTTCACATCCCCAATGTTAATGTTAAAACCAGTTGTTGGCCATACCATCTAAAACTTGAAAAACATTTTCCTTTAAAAAGTATTTAATAAAGTTTCCACGATGGAACTGGAATTTGGTCAATTCCAATAGCCAATTTGTCCACAGTATAGTCCCGAAATAATCCAACTCATTTATTTGTGCTATATTAAAAATAACTTTTTGCAGTGCTCTTTTTAATGGGATTTTCAGTTGAAATTTTAAATACCAGGAAGGAAAATAAGTAACACGTGGGTTAAGTTATTTTATGACATGTGTCTTATTTAAAATCCACCCGTTGTAGCTTAATTATCTTATTATTTATTTACTAAATGAAAATAATAAATCCAATATAATTTTTCACTAGTAAAAATTGTTTAAATAAGAACCAGATATACACTATGAACCTGGATATTAATTTTTTCTTTTTGATTATTTGGTCATCGATAATAAGAGAGAGAGAGAGAGAGAGAGAGAGAGAGAGAGAGAGAGAGAGAGAGAGAGAGAGAGAGAGAGAGAGAGAGAGAGAGAGAGAGAGAGAGAGAGAGAGAGAGAGAGAGAGAGAGAGAGAGAGAGAGAGTTGAAATTTGTATAAAAGTTTTTGGTTGCAATAAAAAAATCAGTTACAATAAAAAGCAAATAAAAGAAAATAATTTTTTAACAGATAAAAATCTACTAAAAAATTTTAGTAGATTTTTATCTTTAAAAAAATTATTTTCAAAGAAAAAAAAAATGACACGCACATTTTAACTGAGAATTATTAAAAGTAACGAAATAATTTTAATTTCTACTTATTGAAAAAATATTTAGGAATCAAAATTTAAACAACTTAAATTTTTTTTGTTGAAATAAAACATTTTTTTTAATCTTTAAAAAAGTACGGATGTTCGTTATTGAAATAAAACTAAAAGTGAAACAATTATTTTCCACAATCAGAAATTCTTAATAATAAATAATTATTGTATTGCTGATAATCTAAGTCCGAAAGTGGAAATGCTTAGGGCTGTGCTCTAATTAGGTCTAATATTCAATGAATTGCTATGTTGTATGTAAATGGTAAGTAAGTAGTTTTAGTAAGTTGTCTTCTAGCAGTAGCAGTCGGCTCCACTGTTATAACTTGTTGACTACCGAATTCTTTAGTGAATGAAAAGTAAAAGAAAGAAGAAGAAAAAACCTATTTAAAATTTGGTAAGATATGTTCTTTTTTTTCTTATTTGAATTAATTTCTGTCTCAACTGGATTTTAAAATTCTTATTCTAGTTTTTGTTTTCAACTCAGGACGGTTCATTACCGACTTAATCGAGGAAAAAAATGACAGTTGTTTTTTTCTTTCCTTTTAACTATGTATGGGTCGACAGAAATGACATAATCTTTAAAGTATCAGACCTTTCTTTTTTAAACAGGATTATCACGTGTCTATCGAGTATCTTGATACGGGTAAAAGAAATACTCTTAAATTATTTGTATTTAGAATTAATTTAAAATCAATGAGTAAACATGATTTTTAAGTAACTTACGAGAATCCCACGCTCTTTTTTATGCCCCGTAAAAAGGTTAGAGAAATTATGATTTTACTAGTACATGGGTGGAGTACTCGTGTATAGGTCGACGCTTGATTTTTACAGTCACGAAATAATTTATGGAATTACATTTTGAGGGTAATGGTTGCTATTTCATGTTATTCTGTTTTATTATGTTTAAATTACAACACATAAATTTTTTTGTAAAAAAATTAGGTTAAAATTTGGCCTATACACAAAGTTGCAGTGTAGCTAGAAATACTTGTTTAAGACAAAGTACTTTTTTTAATTTAAAAAAATAACCAGATGAGTAACGACACCCGTGTGTGTAGAAAGGGTAATATGGTTAAATTTCGAAGAACTTAGTAATTAGTTTATTATTATTATTAGAATAATGTATGATGAGATAGATAAAGAATCACATGGGATTGTTATTGTTAGTAATATAAAATTCTTTCATGGGTTTATTGTAGTTTTAACTCACACTCCTTGACAAGTTGTCAAAGAAACACATGTGGCGTAAGTGATTAAGTTTTAACATAAAAGAGAGAGAGAGGGGGGAGAGAAAGAGCGGGGACGGATTTTTGATGAGAGAGAGAGAGAGAGAGAGAGAGAGAGAGAGAGAGAGAGAGAGAGAGAGAGAGAGAGAATGTATTTTTTTTTTTTTTTGTTAGCGTAGGGGAATCATACGTGTTTATTGGGAGTGTACGGAAGCCCATTACTAAAATGAGATTAAAACAAAAAAACAAACAAAAAAAGGCGCTACCAAAATGTTAACTCCTGTCTCTCCTTTTGAAATTTTGAATAGCGCGCGATTTTATAAGTTTCATTGGACCCTCGAACCCAACGACATTTAAGAATGTCATTTTTAGTCATGGGCAGCAGAGAGAGAGAGAGAGAGAGAGAGAGAGAGAGAGAGAGAGAGAGAGAGAGAGAGAGAGAGAAGAACAAAACAAAGAGAGAGAGAGAGAGAGAGAGAGAGAGAGCTAGGCTAGTCGAATTTCTGGTAAACAGATGCTTCCGTTTACCACCCCTCAATTATTCAAAAGTTCGGGAAGATACATCCCAAAGATGACGATGAAAAAAAAAAAAGTTTTTATTTATTTATTTATTCATTTATTTTTAGACATTGATCGGCTCTGAGACCAGATCCACCCTCTTGTGAAATTCATTAACTCTTTGCCTACTTTAAATCGCTCACAGCGGCTCTCCCACCACTGCGATCCTACCGTAAACTGCTGACAGCGGCTCTCGCACGTGTTACTATAATAGAGCTGAAGGACTCAGATTATAAAAATAATAGGACTTTATTTAAATAGAATGAGTTTTGAGGTGAATAGATTGTGAACAGTGAAATATCCCATCATGTATGGGGTGGTAAAAGGTTTGGGTGTTTTAAAGTTTAATGGAGCTGGCTATTCTTGGTTGCGTGTTTTTGCTTTTTAACCCCATCTCATTTGGTGGTCGCACTGAAAAGAAAGAATTTAAGGAACGAAAAAGAAAGAGACAAAGGCAGGAGGTAGTTTTATGACTTAGGCTTTATTGACCGGGTCATAGTCGCCTGTAGCAAGGGAATATCTCCCTGGCTAGTAGGAGCAACTAGACCCAGTTAAGGCCTGAACTCGAATGGCCGAGCTATTCTTTTGGGTGTGGGGAGTTAGTCCTTTTTGTTGCACATGCGTGGAGGGTTCTTCCGGTGAAGGCCCCATGGGATATTGTTGTTTTTTTGTTTTTTAATTTTATTTTATTTTTATTTTAATCCCCACACATACAGGTGAAAAATACCTAGAAAATTTGGTAGGCAAAGAGTTAATTTATCTGATCACCATAATTTTTTTTATTTCATTTTATTTAAATACACATTCTTGTTGTGAGAAAGCTTTAGAAAAACACCTAAGGTTACTGGGAAAATAAATGCAACAATCTTTATTTTATTTTGTTACGAAACCGATCCTTGTTTTTTATTATGTAATATTTGAAGGGCTTCTCCACACCGTAATGCAATGGTTAGTAGGCTAGAATTGCAAACAATACTCACCCCTCTATCGTGAGTTTGAAGCTCACTGGAAACCCCTCTTTCTTGTGGTCTCATTAGGCTAGCGAAACATTATAGCTGACATTTTGTTTGTAAGTTTGATTCTCACCATGTGCTTCATATACTGTTGGTAGAATGTGAATTCAAGGGCATAAGTCTACCGGATAGATGTTAGTGGATTATGAAATGAAGAGGCCAATGCTATGTTTTCGTTAGTTTCATTTTTAATTAAAAGTATTAATCTCAGTTGAAAAATTAAAATATATACATTGGTGTTCATTTCATATTCTACTAACATCTGTCCGGTAGAAAAATTTATGCTCCTGAATTCACAGTCTACCACATATATTCCTGGTTTTGTGCTAGACTAAGCTAAGTAAATGAATTATTGACTTATTGCTTTGTGCCAGACTAAAGCTAAAAAAATATTTTTAAAAATCACAAAAAAAAATAAATCACAAAACGGGCTAGATGGGACTCTTTAGCCTTGGTCAGCAACTCATCTAGGACAAGGGAAAGTCTTATAAAACCACCATTGCCCTGCGGTTCTACCTTATCCCAAGGAAAGGCTAAGGGAGTAAAATCCCTAAGTACTCAGTACTTCCCATCAACTCCTGCAGCATCGTCGTTGCCAAACCACATTGGTTCCTACCTTTCCTTTGGACCACAACGGCTGTGTGGAGAGGGAGGATCTGCTGCTTGGGCAGCAGCTCATCCTCCATAACAACCTGTCCAGGCTACATAGTTTCCACTACAAAAATGGAGTGGACACTCCAAGGCATATGCCGACTTAACACGGAGTAAAAAAAGGGGTTTACAAGGTTTTTTTTTTCAAATGATGCTTTTGTCGAGTTTAGGTATTGTATTTAATACATACGATGAATAAATAGGTAATCTGAATATTAGCTACATAAATGAGAGTAACCTCCCCCTGTTTATTTCACTTTGAGGAAGCCATAAGGTTTGGTTGACCATTTTCATTTCACTGTAAATCTACACTGAAGATACGAATTTGTTCGAATCAATACAACTGCATGTTTTAACATGAAAATACCATAAAATGTGTTCTTAATTGTGCTTGTGCGTTATTTGAAATGAACTTAATTGTTATTAAGAACACATTTTATGATATTTTCGTGTTAAAACATGCTGTTGTATTGATTACAGTAAAATGAAAATGGCCGACCAAAACATGTGGCTTCCTCAAAGTGAAATAAACAAGGGGAGGTTACTCTTATTTATGTAGCTAATGTTCAGATTACCAATAGATAAATAAAATAAATACTATTTATTTAAATGAATAAATACTATTCAATATTCATCCATTTGTTTTAGTTTAAGATTCCGTAGGGACCTCTTATTTGACGTGTCAAATTTACCCCCCCCCCACTATATTTAACACAATGAAACTTACATAAAGGTTAATATTATCTTTAAAACTTTTAGACCTTTCAAAAGAAGAAACATAAAAAAAAAACTCCTGATGATTTTTTAAAAAAATTTTCAGCTTACGGAAATCATGAAAATTATGAAAGAAATCCATGTTTACATTTTTGCACTGTTAAATCAGTTGAAATTTAAAGTAGCCAAAACAAGTTATGACTAGAGACTTTTTAAAAAATTCTATGAAAAATCAACTAACAGTCAAATTTTCACAAAAATTTCGCTATTTATTCACCTGTTGATGAAATTATGTTTAAAATAGGTTTTACCTAAAATTCATTAGGGGGAAATATATTTTTTACGAGGTCTCCTCCTCCTATTTTATTTTATGAAATCTGAAAAAATGAACCAAAAGTAGTTACAAAGAAAAACAGTTAATTCAAAGATCAAATTATCTGATTGGGGAAAAATTACTCACCGCTATCTTGAAAAATAAGTAAAAATAATTTTTACAACAGAGTTAATTTCTTTATTGATATTTTTTTTAGCAGAATTCTGTATTCATTGTTCTTTTTACTAAAAAGCTCTCACATTGAATCTTATAAAAATCTTCTTATTTAATTATTTCTTTATAGAAAAAAAGGGAAAATCGTTTTTTGTCGGTTCATTTTTTCATATTTCATAAAATAAAATAAGAGGGCATAGACCTCGTAAAAAAAAAAAATTTCCCCTAATATATTTTAGGAAAAAACTATTTCCAACATATTTTCATAAGCAATTATGGAAAATTCTGTGTAAATTGGACCATTAATTAATTTTACATAGAATTAAAAAAAAAGCCTCTAGTCAAGTGACTAGAGGCTTTTTTTTAAATTCTATGTAAAATTAAGCTTTTTTTTTAATTCTATGTAAAATTAAGTTTTTGACTATGTTAAATTTCAATTGATTTAACGGTGCAAAAATGTAAACATCGTTTTTCGTTCATAATATTCATTATTTCCGTAAGCAGAAAAAACTATTAAAAAATCATCAGGAGTTTTTTTTTATGTTTCTTCTTTCAAATGGACAAAAAATATTAAAGATAATATTAACCTTTATGCAATTTTCATTGTGTTAAATATAGGTTGAATATATTAATTTCACAGGGAAAATTGGTGGTACCTAGGGTCTGAATAATTATATTTAAAGATTTTTATAAGTTGCTATACAGGATTATTTTTTAGTTAAAGAACCATAACTACTGAATTTAATGGTTCTTTCGAATGGTCTTCTGCTTCGATTTAAAAAAAAAAAATGTTTTCCTCAATATCTATTAATTGACATTGATAGGATTTTTACAATTTAATTTTGGTATATATAGAAACATTCAAATGTAATTTCTTATCTTTCGACCTATTCAATTGTGCTTCACATTCTCAAATATATATTGACATGGAAAATCATTTAACTAGAATTGTACTATAAAGTTTATAGAAATAAAATCTGTAACACACACACACACACACACACACCTCACCATTTTTTTTTTTACCCCAGAAAAAGGCAATGTTAAAAAAATAAATAAATAAATAACTTTATACTATTACCAGGAGAAAAAAAGATTCATTATCCTGATATTGTGTGTAAAATGACATGAAAATAGCTACAAACAAAAGCCAATATGTAATAAAGAAAAAAAAAAGATGGAAAAAAGCTATTTTGAACTATTGATAGACAATGAGAACATATTTTTAAAATTTATCTTAAGCACATTTTAGCTGGACCTTTTATGTATATGTGTGTTTATGACGTTTCAACCATGTACCCTCCAGTCTTCTTCAGGTGGTGGAATTATTCAACTGGAGCTACAGCTGGTATCCAATATATATTGGAATTCAAATATAAATTTAAACCATAAAAAAATCGTCTTTCTATTTAAATTTCAATGGATATTGGACACCAGCTAAATAATTCCAATTCCAACCAGAGGAAGACTGGAGGGTACATGACCGAAATGTCATAATAATAATAATAATAATAATAATTGAAAAAACTGTAGAATATTAGGATGAAAGTGATACCAATTGTAGTTGGTGCACTTGGAACAGTCCCCAAAAGTTTAGAAAACCGACTAGAGGGACTAGAAATCAGAGGAAGAAATGATGTTACATAATTGTTAGTACCCTAACACTTATTTACAGTAGTGTAGAAACTAAAATGGCTGTTATAATTTGCAGCCAGTGGCCCTGAAGGATTGAGTGACTCAGCTTGACCTCCGTCTGATCCTCCTTCCAGTGGATACCATGAGAATCAGTGGAGAAGACCCTCTTCCGGTTTAGATTAGAAAGAGAGTTTTAGTTCAGTATCGGCCAAACCATGAAGGTGGTAAGTCGTGTTAAACGCACGGCCGACTCAATCTGCGCAGGTAGTCTGGTGGGGATTTTGGAATAAAATATGATCTAAAGCAAATCGAAGTCTTGTGTTATTATCTAAAAACTACCAATGACACAGGGCTTCTGATAAAGAGAAATCCCCAATGGAAGACCAGACATGAAATCCCCAAGACGAAGTCCAGACGCTAGAAGAAGAATGTAAGATACCAAAGATGAGCAGAAGAATAATAGAAGTAAAGAGAGTATACAACAATGAGACCATCCAGACAACTGCATTGCTGCAATTGGCTAGAATTCTCAGAAGAGTCCTGGAGACCTGAGGAGACTTGTTGTCATTCAGACACAGGTAACTGACCATCAGCTTACACTGGTGTGAAAAACTCACAAAGATTGAAATTAAAAAAAGTTGTTGGCAGAGTGGCCTATTGTCGGCATCAGCTGGACAGTGAGGGAGTCTATCTCCTTTTTGCTAGATCTAGACCAGGGAAGTTACAAGGAGTAAGTATTTACTGACATCCCACAATGTCTGTTAAACACAAGGGTCATTATATGTTGGGAACCACGCACAAACCGAAGCTCATGCATGGATAGTTTTTAAGAATTGTTTGTTTGTTTGTTTTGTTTTACGGCATATCAACCTCGGTTGGTTATTTAATGCCGACAAAGTTATGAAATAAATTCATTCTTAATGGATAATGTAATTTTGTTTATAAACTCAGGTTTTTCTATTCAACCCATAGATGGGTTTAAGAATTGTGTGAATCCCATCGGCATTCTTCTTTTGAGGTGCCTCAGGCACTGGGCATTAAAACCCAGCCCTGCTCTTCATAAATGAGGGGAAGTTGCTGCCTGGGGGGATGACCCCCTGGGATCATGCTGATAAATAGTCTATCACCTTTTCGCTAGCGCTAGACCAGGGAAATTGTTTTTGCAGAGCTGGAGTGCCACAACTACCGTCAGCTCCCCATTTTACCTCACAGATCCAATTACCCAATCTGTGCTACTCATGCGCTGAGTTGGTGGGGACCGGTATCGAACCAGGACCTTGCGTTTCCTAGTCAGGTACTCTACTGACTGAGCTAAACCAGCCCCAAAGGATTAATAATAATTAATTTATAATTATTAATAAAAATAAAAATAGTTGAAAGAAATAGTCCAATTAATAAAAAATAGGAAAAACAAAACCAATAAAAAAATACAGACAAGAATTAATGGTTGGTTGGCTGGTTGATTTTAATGGCATATCAATCCATCTGGGGTTATTCATGCCTAGCAGTTAGGAAGTAATATATGTACAAGAATTAAGTGACTTGATTTAATCTTTTTTCAAATTTTATTGATTAAATTCTCAAAAATTTTTTTAAATTCAAAAAACTTTTTATTTCTTTATCATTTTTTTTATTATCTATGATTATTTTTTATAGTTATTTATTAAATTTATAAAAATCTTTAAAAAATTTATTTATTTAATTTTTTCATTTTTATCTATATTGCAATTAAAAATTTTTTTTATCTATACTGCAATTTCTAAAAATTTTTTATTTATTTATTATTTTTATTTATTATTTTTGTATTTATCTATTCATAATTTTTTTAATCTATAATTATTTTTTAAAGTTATTTATTAGATTTTTTAGGATTTTATTTATTCAATTTTTAGAATTTTTATCTATACTATAATTTTAGTGTGAACTTCCTTGTAATCTTGAAATGACAGAAAAAAAATCAATAAATTAATAAATAAACAAAGTAAATAAAATCTTATTATAATGGAGATTATGTGTCAGTCTGTCTGTAACAGAACAACAACGTCACAATTTCCTTAGTTATTTACATTGTAATGTCTGGTTATTAAATAATCATTATTTAATCTAAACCAGACCCTTTGAAGGTTGGTACTTTATAAAAATCCCATGGATTCTTTATTAGTGGCGCCATCTATATGTCAGTCCCAGGACTTATTGAGTGATTGGTGATTGATTTCTGATATTATTGTTTTATTCTCAAATGTATTGTAACTCAAAAAATGCACAGGGGGATACAAAATCATTAACCCTCGGGGAAAAATAAACCACCTAATGTACATGGATGGCATGAAAAATTTTGCAAAAAATGAATAAGAACTAGAAACCATGGTATAATAAAATGTAGTGGTGATAGCGAATTATTATTATTATTATTATTATTATTATTATTATTACTATTTACTCCTTTTGAGTTTTCACATCAGCGTTAGCTGATGGTCTTTAACTGGAGTCTGAGTGACAGCAAGTCTCCAGGTCTCTAGGACTCTTCTGAGTATTCTGGCAGATTGCAGCAGTGCAGTGTTCTGAATGGTTTCAACCCTTCCTCTGATTTCCAAACTTTCCAAACCCTTTTCCAATCCTTTAGGGACTGTTCCAAGTGCACCAACCACAATTGGTATCACTTTCACTTTCATGTTCCATAACTTTTTCAGTTCTCTGGCAAGGTCCAGATATTTGTCCATTTTTTCATTTTCCTTTAGCTTCACCCTGTGATCTACTGGCACTGCAAAATCCACCGGTTGACAAGTTCTTTCTTTTTTGTTAATCAACACTAGGTCTGGTCTTCTTGCTGGTCTTCTTCTTCTTCTTCTACTTCTTATTATTATTATAATAACGGATGGTATTATTGTTATTCACAGACAAAACATTTAATATAGTACAGCACATGGATATGACGAGATACACAATACATAGGTAAGACAAAGTTACATGTAGAAAGATAAATACACATTCATGAATGGTACAAGAATATACATAAAAGTACAGACATGAGACTAAGAATAGTCCATGCTGTATAATTCACTTACAGTAATGTAAGGGGGCCAAGAGCCCCAACGAGAAGGGGTAGACCAAAATCTACCCCATGTGTCTCGTGGTTACAGGAACAGGAAAAGAGACAGAAGAGTTTGAACCCGGCGCTTAAATACCATAGCCCCTAGCGGGCACCAGCAAACTAAACGGGCAGACAACTCAACGGGAAGATAATCCCTACATGGCTATAATAAATGTATTTCGACTCAATATGAGTCTAGTCTCATCAGATTAAAATTCTTGTATAAATCTATAAGTTTCCAACTACATGATCATAAATTGTGGATCTACAGTGAGATTTTGATGATCCAAAATAGAATCATCCCCTACTTACCAGTCGACTGAATTATTTTACCTATATATATATATATATATATATATATATATATATATATATATATAAAAGGAAGTTTTGTATGTACGTGTCAACAAATAACTCCGAAAAGAGACGTCACAAAGATTTGAAATCTTGCATACACCTTAATATCCTTCTAACTAAGAAACACACCAAATTTGGTTATTGATTATTTTACTGATTAAGGGATACAATTAATTAATTAAAACAAAATCAACCTAATTTTTTATAATTTTATAATTTTTTAAAATTCCGGTCATGGACCGAGTACATTTGCTAGTATATGTATATATATGGGAGTAAAACAGAGAATTAAATCCGACAGTATGTAGGAAATAGAAAAACACTAAGTATTAAAAAAACCTAAAAAACAAAGTAAGCACAAAGTATTTCATCAATTTCATTTTTGGAATACTTTGTGTGTTTTTTTTTTGACATATATATATATATATATGTGTATGTATGTATGTATGTATGTACATAAAGTTGGTGTAGTAGCGTGGGAGTCTATACTTGTTTCAGTAGCGCTAGATGAGGGAGATTGTTTTTGCTGAAGGGGAGTGCCATACCTACCATCAGCTCACCACTTTGCTGCACAGATCAGATAACCCAAGCTGTGCTACTCATGCACTGAGTTGGCGAGGGCTGGTATCGAACCAACAGTGCTTGGTAACTGTCAGTTTCTCACCTATTTTATTTTCAAGCCAAGTTTCAAACTTGGATTGAAAATTACATAGGCAAGAAACTGACAGTTGCCAATTGTCATTGATTTTATGTCTTTGCTACTCTATTAATATTTCCAACTCAATTCATTTAAAAAACATTCATTTGAACAAAAAAAGAATTATTTTTCTTTTCTATTATATTGTCCTGAGGAAGATTTTACATAAGCTGAAACCTTTAAGCATCGACATAAAAATAAATTCATCTTTTTAGGAACACTTTGTTTAATCTAATTTCCATATATTGTCGGATTCATTTTCACATTTTACTCCCAATATATATATATATATATATATATATACACATATTTAATCAATAGTAATATTATGGATTTGGACTCATAACTTAAAGTTTCATGGTTATGCAATCATCAGATGAGTCAAATGATTGAGATCTTAAAAACCAGTAGTCAAATGGTTGAGATTTAAAAAAAAATATATATATATATTTTTTAATTTTTTAAATTTTTAATTTAAAAAAATCTCAACTATTTGACTACTGGTCAATCATTTGACTCATCTGATGATTGCATAACCATGAAACTTTAAGTTATGAGTCTAAATCCATAATATTACAATTGATTATAAATCTGCTCTGCTTTATTAGCATTGAGCACCTTTTCATGCCAATACTTTTCTCATTTTCTCATTCATTCTCTATTCATTATATATTGTATATACATACATACATATATATATATATATATATATATATATATATATATATATGTGATATTGTTTAGAGAGTCCATGTATGCTCCTTTGTAGATATATATTTGATGGATTTGGGGAATTTTTTTGTTGTCTTAGAAGCATGGAACCCAAAGAAAAGATCACATATTATTGAAAAAGGAGACAGGAAGATTTAGTTTACAAAAACCTTTGATATTTTGGGTAAAGATACTTGAAATATTACAAGAAATAAAGAAGATCAATAGCACAATTTGATTTTTCTTTTGTTTTTTACTCCTTACTATATTATTACATGCTTCTAAGAAAGCCCACCCCCAAATTACCCAACATTCATTATGTGTATATATATATATATATATATATATCCTTTATGATAATAAATTTGCTCTACTAACGTATTGAGCACTTTATATTTGTTATATCGCTGTCTTATCATTGTGAAACTTGAATCAACTAAACATTGTGACCATTTTCACCGGTAAGTCACTTTTTCCACAAATACCATATATATATATATATATATATATATATATATATATATATATCCCCTTCCAATCGCACCAAGACTTAAGATTGACCGTATAAATTGTATTTTGAAAAAAAAACTTTTCACTTTGTCTGATGAATGCATCACTGCAAGAAATCCAGGGTCACAAAAATTCCCATGTTATATATATATATATATATATATATATATATATATATATACACAGTTATATCACTGATATTGAGCAGTCCACTAATAAGACTGAAAAAAACTTGGTCATAACTCACCAAGGGAGCTAGTGATAACCATATATATATATATATATATATATATATATACACACACACACACACATATACATACATAAACACATACACACACACACATAAAGCTCTTCAGGGCTAAAATCAGATTTTAAAGTCGGATTTTAGCCCTGAAGAGCTTTATGCGAAACTAATAGTAGGTTCATCTGACTCATTAGATTTATCTTTATTATTGGCTCTACTTAGGTATCGAGCACTTTTTACTTATTAGCTTTCTCCTAGCGGTTATATGAATATATATATATCTTATATACATATATATACATATAAATTGTTTTTTTCTTTTGGCCAAATACTGTACCAATAGATTATTTTTTGTTGGTACGACTATCTTGGTCCTTTCTTTTTTTCAAAAATTTTTTTCTCCCTTTCCTTTGGTAGTATATTTTTACAATCAAACTATTTGCTGGGTTTTTTCTCACCGCAAGGATTTACCAACACGCTTGGTATATTATATATATATATATATATATATATATATATATATATATATATATAAAAGTAAAGTAAGTAAAGTCATCGGGGCGGCCTAAAGTCTAAAGCCTAAAGTCGGTATTAGCCAGTCAGCGAGGGAGTCCCCTTTTCAATAGCGCTAGACCAAGGAGATTGTTTTTAGCGCCACACCAACCATCAGCTCCTTACTTTAGCCTGCACAGATCCCTGTGCTACTCATACGCTGAGTTGGTGAGGACCGGTATCGAACTAGGAAACTTGTGGTTTCTAGCCGAATGCTCTACCGACTAAGCTAACCCGGCCCATGCTTTTTTTCTGACTTGTTTTTACAGACAGGGCAGCAGCCCCTCCCCACTTGTAGGATTGTTGTAACACATCTTTTTTTTAAATCCTGTTTTACTATCAACTCTTTTGGACTAAACTTAGCTTAGTAAATATACTAAATGATATTAGTTGTCATTTGTACTTATAAAGAATCAATGTAATATTGTATTCATTTGGTAAGTAGAAAATGAATTGATGTTGAGCAGAAGAGTTTTATTCTTCTCTTGTTTGGAGTTAATGTATAAAATAACAATGACCGCATTTATTAAAGTTTAAAAAGGACTTTAACGCTGTAATCATGATAGCATCTCTTCAGTAGATTAGTCTGTTAAGCTCCGTTTATTGTTCTTTATGGAAATATAAATAGAAAGGATGTAATAAATGGACATTTTAAACCTAACCCACTCCTCGTGCATTTAGAGAACACATTAAACAAAGTTATTACAGTTTCAAGTTCTATATATATATATATATATATATATATATATATATATAATAAGGATATCTACTGAGTCAGACGAACCTACTATTAGTTTCGCATAAAGCTCTTCAGGGCTAAAATCTGACTCTTTATGCTGAAGAGCTTTATGCAAAACTAATAGTAGGTTCGTCTGACTCCGTAGATATCCTTATTACTTGGCTCTACTTAGGTATCGAGCACTTTTTACAAATTAGCTTCTCCTAGCGGTTATATGAATATATATATATCTTATATACATATATATGCATATAAATTGTTTTTTCTTTTGGCCAAATACTATACCAATAGATTATTTTTTGTTGGTACGAATATCTTGGTCTTTTCTTTTTTTCAAAAATTTTTTTCTTCCTGGTTGATGTTTGGTAGTATATTTTTACAATCAAACTCTCTGCCGGGTTTTTTCTCTCCGCAAGGATCTACCAACATGTTTGGTATATTAAATTATATATATATATATATATATATATATGGGGGGTATGTATAAACATATATACATCTTCTTATTATAATGGAGATTGTGTGTTTTTCTGTCTGTAACCGAAACTATATTACTACTCAAGTTATAATTCCCTTAGTTATTGACATCACATTCTCAATAATTTTATTTTAATTTTAACCTCAATTATTAATAAAATTGTTTTACATTATTCATACTGTTAACCAAATCTACATACTAACAACGTGCAATTATATTTATATATACAACAAAATAGAGGTTTACAGTGTGAACGGGAAGGCTGATTTGCATATTGATATTAAAAAATCGAATTTAATAAATATGTGCTCAGTGTTATTGATTTCTAACTGTTTGGTTTTATTTTAATGAATATAAGCAAAAATCTCTTCAATGAATCTTAAATGAAATCCATTAACAAAAAAAAACAACTGTCATTTTATTCTTTACTTCCTATTCTAACTAAATACTTAAATTAGAAAAAATAACAATGAAAGACGAGAGTGATGGAAGAGTAAGTTTCAGTTGTTCTATTTTTCGATTATACTCCCTCTGTTTCAAATCTTTTTATCTGCATTCTTATTTAGTTTAATTGGCCTTTCTAATTTAATAAAATATTTTATTACATTAAAACTTAAATACTTGCACCCGGAGGGTGCATATATTTGCTAGTATATTTAATTAGGATAAATAGAAAAGATTTTTGAATCATGATAGAAAATCAAGTCCCCCTTATGTTGTACTAGGCTTAGCAATAACAGTTCGTTTCGTAAAATCGTTGGACATAGACAATTTTTCACCTTAATTGGTTCAAGTCACAATTCCTCGGTATTTCTGATCCAATCTTAAACATATTTATATGGTTGGAAAGAAAATAAAATAATCTTTCTAAATATGTAATTTTTATGTGTTTTTATCTATTGAATTATTTTTTACAGCGAGTTAAAAATGATATTTTGCTTTGAAAAGCCGAAAACATAAAATATGACATTTTTTTTTTTAGACTAATTTTTACACACTACTTTGTTTTTCAAAATCATGGTGGCTAATCTTTATCAATATTCTTGAAATTTTACGCTCAATTAGAAGACACCTGGAAGTACAAATGGGACCTTTTTTTGTTTGTAGGCCCCGTGGAAGCAAAAATACAATAGAGCAAATTTAAAGGCGATTTCTTCAAAAAATATAAGAGAAGCAAAAAAAAAAACGAAGCACTATACCAGTAATAGAAGACAGACTCAGAATTATTTCCATATATAATGTGGGAAATAAAAACAATTCTTAGCTTGAAGCTAGCTAATCTTGGGAGATCTGGGGAGCACCCCATTCACTGTCATCACTCCCAGGTCCACTCTGACCTGCAGTGGTAGCTCTATCGATTGGGGCTTTAGAATATACTGACCACCTCTGTAGAGGGGTAAGACCCCACGCCCACCCCAATGGGGCCACCTGTTGGCTGAGGCTGGGATCCTGGTGGCTGAGCAGTCCATCACATGCAACACTTCACTTTAGCTGTTACTTAGGCTAGATGCTCGTTCGAAGAGGCCCCTGCTGATCAATCATCTGGTCACGTCATGTCAATCAATACGCTTGTTCCTTAATCTTTCAACCGTTATCATCTTGCAACACCCTCTGGTTAAAAATAAGACCGCCCAAATGATCCAAGATTAAATACAAAAATGTAAATCCTGATAATCTGGTGTTGCTTAATCGCCGGATTCTTATTTCTTATGAGTGTCGTCACCTCGGCTAAATAATGGACAATTCTGTTTTTATTATCAAGAAAGAAAGGTGAGAAAATAACATTCTACACAGAAAAAAAACATAAGAAAGAAAGAAAGAGAGTAGGGGAAAGATGGAAGGGGTAATCACGGGGAAGTGATAACGCTAATCTGTTTCAATTGAACATAATGAAAAGAAGGAAAGAAAGAAAAAAAGAGTGAGAGATAGAGTTAAATCAAGATTATTCTACTTTTTACATATTTAACTATTTGGCAATAGCTCTCAAGTAACCATTACAAAGGTTGTAATAATTAAATTATCATACTGTGGTATATCCACAGATCTTGCTAGTAAATATATATATATATATATATGAAATTTAACATTTTGAAAAAACATATGATGTTTGTTATGTAATTGCTAACAGATCTGTTTTGACCAAATTGATAAGTTGGTCTTCATCAACGAGCGACAACTTATCAATTTGGTCGAAACAGATCTGTCAGCAATTACATAACAAACATCATATGTTTTTTCAAAATGTTAAATTTCATACTGTCGGATTAATTTCCATCTATTTTTCATATATATATATATATATATATATATATATATATACACAATGAATGCAATTTCCTAAACTTTAGGCATAGACAGTTTATTTGAAGTGAGCACACTCGTGCACTCACTTCAAAATTTTTTTATTTATTCTAAAATGAGGTACATCAAATGTGCACACAACTCAGCATTTAGCTGGAAGTTTAGAGTTGGGGGGTGGGGTGATAAAACTGTTCATAACACTACACGGATCTATCTAGCTAGGTTCACTTGCTGACCGATTCATTCAAAAAATAAAATAAAATCTTGCATTCTCTCCTTGCGCAGCCCACTTTCACCAAAATACCTCGTTTGCTCTATGCCTCTATCCTACTTAAAAAATTTTCCAATATTTGTTTGGTGATTGGAGATGGGAGGGGGTGGGGTAAAATTGAAAACAAAAAGCCCCAAGAAACTGAAAACACATTTAAAACAAAACAAAATTGTGGGTCAATGTTTAGCCCTAGACAGTTTGACATGCCATTAAAATCAATCACTTAAAAGTTAATTTTTATTCACAATTGAACTATTTTAATTTTACAAACTAAATGTCATCTGGGACAGTTTGCCGGGGATGGTAAAAATTTTTTCCTAAAAGTTAGTACTACATTCCAATATTGGCCGTCCAGTGATTGCCCGAATACTGACGTCAAAAAATGGTCTAGTTCTAGACCTAAAATTACTAATGGCAACAACACTGAAGAAATAGACAGAGTCACACAGTATATATTTTTATGATTGGAAAATGTCTGCATAAAGATGGAAATAGAAAAAAATTTTAGTTTATAAAATTTTTATTTTATTATTCTTGATTATAAATAAATGTTTCTGTCAACTGCTTCAGCTTTTCTTAATGTTTTATTACATGTTATTATGCTACTGATGACTGACAAGTATAGAAAATAAAGTAAAAAAAAATCAAGATTATTCTACTTTTTACATATTGAACTATTTGGCAATAGCTCTCAAGTAATCATTACAAAGGTTGTAATAATTACATTTTTTTGGAAATCTTTGTTTTTTTAAAATTATTTTCCGGCGGATTTATTTCCATATTTTACTATACTACAATTGTTGGTATCGGCTGGCCAGCAAGGGAGTCTATACCCTTTCCACTAGACCAAGGAGATTGTTTTGAGATGGAGTGCCACCTAGATTCAAGTTGTGCTACTCATGCACTGTTCGAACCCGGAACCATATGGTTCTATTGAAGTCAATTAGTCTACTGTTGGTTTGAATAACAGCAGCTAACTAAGTACAACTCAAGCAGTGTCCAAGACAGTTGGTATTTATAGAAATCAAGAATGATCCATTCATGAATTTGGGTGATTTGGGTGATTCCATTCCTTGAGTTCTGATTGGCTGCTTGATTTGAATGATATTGTGAAGTTTTATAAATACCCTGTCATTCTGCAGTAGACTTTGCAACTATTCGGGTTTGTATTGGGTTACAATTGTTTGTTGCCAGGTCTTCCCAATTAAACGGTAATTGGAACTTTGATTATTCTTCAGGTTCCTTAGTAGATACTCTACTGACTGAGCTAAAATGGACCCTAATATCATTAAAATAAGTCTAGTTTTAGAATAATCTCTTTTGTACGATAATCTTTAATCCATTTAAAAAAGTCGTTGGGGGTGGCCTAAAGTCGGTATCACCCAATCAGCAAGGGAGTCTATCCCCTTTTCACAAATTCTAGACCAAAGAGATTGTTTATGCATCAGCTCCTTACTTTACCACACAGATTCCTGTGCTATTCATACGCTGAGTTGACGAGGGTCGGTATCGAACTAGGAACCTTGTGGTTTCTAGCTGAACACTCTACCGACTGAGCCAACCTGGTACCCTTTAACTATATTATATATAACTATATCATCATCATCAGGTCGCGCTGTTAGCATGGATATCCATGACAATCTCTCTCCATCCGTCCCTATCACTCATTGTTCTCGGAGGTCCTCTACGCAGCTTCCAGTATCCGCACAGAGTTGGTCAATGTACGTCTTTGCTGGCTGGCCCACACTGGCATGACCATTGACCATGTGCTGGCTTCCACAGGAGGACGTCACTTATGAGTTCATCCTTGCTTCCCGAGCAGTGTCCTGCATGTCTTGTCCATCTTACTCGAATGGTTTGGGTAATATGGGGCAGGTGGCCATTCAGCTGTTTTCTCGTGGCGTATTTTTTCCATATTTTGTTTAGGATCGCATGCAGCATTCTTGTGCAGCTCCCATCTAGTTTATTCTCTAGTCGCTTTGTTAGGGTCCAGGTGGTGCAGCCGTACAGCAGCACTGACACGACAACGGCCTATAATAATATAAGAGGAAATATTGATAAATTTTAATCTGGCAAGGAGTAAGTATTTACTGATGTTTGACTATGTCAGTTGAACACAAGGATCATTAAAGTGGGGAACCACATATAAATCAAAGCTCATACATGGCTAGTGTTTAAAAATTGCATGAATCTCATTGGCATTTCTCTTTTGAGGCACCTCTGGTACTGGGTGATAAACCCAGCCCTGCTTTTTTTAGACGCGGGGGCAGGTGCTGCCTTGGGGGGGGGGATGGCCCCCTGGGATCTTGCTGAATATTAGATATGTTACCAGTTTAATGGCCGAAGCCACTGGACACAGGTTCCGAAGAACGAGGTAAATAAAATTTTGTTACTTTCTGTGTTGATAATTTCAAATAGTTTGAAAACAAATAAACAAATAAAATTGGCATTTTAAATTTATCTTTATGGATAATCTTATTATAATGGAGATTGTGTGTAATCAAAATTATATTACAACTCAAGTCACAATTCCCTTAGTTATTTATGTCACATTGTCCATTATTTTATTTATTTAAACCTCCATAATTAATAAATTTTTTTTAACATTATTAATACATTTGACCATATCTACATACTAATAGGACCAGTTTAGCTTAGTCAGTAGAGTGTTCTGCTGGGAACCATATTGGTTCCTGGTTCGATACCAGCCCTCGCCAACTCAGCGAATGAGTAGCATAGGGATCTGTGGCGCTTCGTCTCAGACACTAAACCAGTCTCCTTGGTCTAGTGCTAGTGAAAAGGAGATAGATTCCCTAGCTGTCTGGCTGATACTGACTTTAGGCCACCCTGATGACTTTTTACATACTAATAATATGCAATTGTATTTATATATACAACAAAATAGCAGTTTACAGTGTGAACAGGAAGGCTAATTTGCATATTGATATGAAAAAATTTATTCTAACAGATATGTGCTTAGTATTATTGATATCTGATTGTTTGGTTTTATCTTAATGAATATGAGCAAAAATCTTGAGGATAAATCTTAAAAGAAATCCAGTAACAAGAAGAAATAAGTGTAATTTTATTCTTTATTTCCTATTTTAACTAAATAGTTAAATTAGGAAAATTTAGCAAAGATACGAGTGAAGGAAGAGTTCTATTTTTTGTTTCTTATTTAGTTTCATTAACCTCCTAGAAACTGTACAGAGATGTGCAACCAAACGAATACCCTCCATCAGGCATCTACCATACTCTGAACGTCTTGCTGCCCTGGGAATGGATTCGCTGAAACTTCGGCATCTGGCAACTGACCTGGTAAACGCCCATAAGGTCATTAATCATCTTAACAACAGCAACCTTGAGCACCTTTTTGATCTCCATCTTTCCAACACACGTGGGCATGCCTACAAAGTCAGAAAACAGCACTGCTCACGTGACTTTCGGAAACATTTTTTCATGCTCAGAATTGCGGAGACATGGAATAAACTGCCTGCATCTGTTGTAGGCTGCCGAAGCACTGAATCTTTCAAGGCCTCCATGCTTCCTGTAGTCCACCGACACTATACCTGATGCCATTCTCCACATACATATGCACACACGCGCACACATACATGCATATTTCTACTGTAAACTGTTCATGTTCCTGACACTACATTATTCTGTGTACTTGACATGAGACTTTGATGAGTTGTGGTGCACCTGAGCATTGTACACAATAAATTTCATTATTTTTTATTATATTAGAACTTTAAATACTTACGCCTGGAGGGTGCATATATTTGCTAGTTCTAGTAATTGTGAAAGTGAAAGTAATGTTGGCTTTTGGGAAGGTAATTAATTTCTGTGGGTATCTTTCAGGGATGCTAAACCGTCTCCTAAGTAAAAATAAGTCGGGGGAGTGGCCTATTGTCAGATAGCGAGGGAGTCTATCCCCTTTTCACCAACACTATCAAATTACCACACAGGTCAAATTACATAATCTGTGCTACTCATGTGCTGAGTTGGTGGGGACTGGTATCAAACCAGGACCCTTGCGATTCCTAGGCAGGTGCTCTACTGACTGGGCTAAAAACACTAAAATAAGTCTAGTTGTAAGATAATCTCTCTTGAACGATTATCTTTAACTCTTTTAAAATAACTTTTAAGAAGAAATATTGATACATTTTAATTTGGCAAGTAGTATTTTACTAAGAAAAAACAAAAAAAACTTTGTTACTTTTTGTGTTACTTTATTGTTACTTCAAATAGTTCAAAAACAAATTTTTAAATTTTTAAGTTTTTAGATTTTTAAGTTTTTTTTTTAGATTTTTAAGTTTTTTTTTAGATTTTTAAGCTTTTTTAGATTTTTAAGTTTTTTGAAATTTTAAAGTTTTTTAAAGATTTTTAAGTTTTTTTTTAGATTTTTAACCTTTTTTAGATTCTTAATAATTTTTTTTGATTTTTAAGTTTTTAAAATTTGAAAAATATCTATGACTAATTCTTTTGATTGTGAAAGTGAAAGTAATGTTGGCTTTTGGGAAGGTAATTCATTTCTGTGGGTATCTTTCAGAGATGCACTTTAAACAAATGTGTTGTAAGCTAACAAAATGTTACTAAATGAAAAATAACCAAACGGAGATTGGAAATGAAATGGAATCTTTATAACACTCACAAAATACTTGCCAGCGGCATGGATAAGGTAAATCACTGCTAGAGGTATAAGACTACTCAGTCAGCATAATACTCCTGTATTTATGAGGATTGGGACATACCCTTTAATGTTCCTAGGTAGGGTATATAACACCAACCAATATAATATCCCTCCCCATTCCCTCTATCCCTGTTTCTTTCTTTCTGTCTGTCTGTCTCTGTCTTTATCGGGTCAGTTTCTGTCTCTGTCTATCAGTCACTGTCTGTGTCTCTTTGTATCTGTCGAATAGGAGAACCCAGTCAGTGACCACAAAAGACATTTTAATCTTTGGACCTTTTGTATCTTTGCACCTCCTCTTTCATATTCTCCATACACATCCCCCTGACTCTCCCTGTCTCTTTCTGTCTGTCTATCTATCTGTCTGTCTGTCTCTGTCTGTCTGTGTCTTTATCTGTCAGTCTCTGTCTCTGTCTCTCAGTCTGTTTGTGTCTCTGTCTATCTGTCGAATAGGAAAACCCAGTCAGCGACCATAGAATACATTTTAATCTCTGGACCTTTTGTACCTTACACCACCTCTTTCATTTTCTTCCACCCCCCTCTCTGTTTCTGTCTGTCTGTTTGTCTGTCTGTCTCTGTCTTTATCTTTATCTGTCAGTCTATTTCTCTGTCTCTGTCTTTATCTTTATCTGTCAGTCTATTTCTCTGTCTCTGTCTTTATCTTTATCTGTCAGTCTATTTCTCTGTCAGTTTTGTAACCTAACAAAGGTTACTAAATGAGGAATAATCAAACGAAGGTTGGAAATGAAATGAAATGGAATCTTTATAACATTAACAAAATACAATACTGGTCAGTGGTATGAAGAAGTTAATAAAAATTAATAAATTGGCATTTAAAAAATGTTTTTATGATTAATTCTTTTGATTGTGAAAGTGAAAGTAATGTTGGCTTTTGGGAAGGTAATTAAAGTTAGACAAAAAAATTTAACTTGGTTCATATGGAACAGTTGGTTGGTTGGTTGGTTGGTTGATTGATGGATTTTACCAAATATCAACTCTTTGGGTCATTTTATGCCAAAGACATTTTTGTTTTATTCATTTCATTCATCCTCTGGAATAATGTTTGCCTCTCTTCAGCCTCATGATAGGGGGTTTGAGAGGCAAAGATTATTCCAGTGACGAGGAAGTGAATTCTGTAGTGAAGAAGGGACTCAAAGAACAGTCAACATTATTTCATAGGGCAGGGATACATGCTCTCATTCGAAGGGGGAACATTGTTATTGAGAGAAACATTGACTTTGTGGAGAAGTAGGGATGTGATCCACAGAGGACCAGCTTCATTTTAATGTATGATACATGTTCCTGTGTTGGTAATTATACCTGTCCTAAACAAAATGGCATTACTTTTTAACTCACCCTCATAATATTTAGATGTCTGTTCGGCTGCATGAATAACTATCTTGATTTTGATTTGCTTGAAAAACAAAAATGTGCAGGGTGTTTAAAAAAACTTGATATCATTTGAGATGTACAGGATTTTTATAAAAAATTGATATCATTTGATATGTACAGGATGTTTAAAAAAATTATATCATTTTGTAATCTAATAACTTGACCAACTTTTGTTCAAATGATCTTAAATTTTAACAGCATGTGTAGAAATAACAAAAATTCTATGTTTAATGTTTAAATGCCTTTTCTCTACCATATTTGTGTGCATGAACATTCTTATGTATAGAGACTTGGATATAAAGACTAGTGCAAGAAGATATATATATATATATATATATATATATATATATATATATATATATACAGGTGTGGACTATGATAAAATTAGACATCCCTCAAAATTTGAGCTTCCAATTCCAAGAATTGGCGGAGTTATGTTGATTTTTAGCTCTCCAAATTTGAGGGGTGGGAGTCGTGAAAATGGCAACATTTTGTAACCTATTTTTGTCTGTAAAATGAGTTCTATAGCTTCCATATTCCTAAAAATTGGTTTATAAAAGCACTTTTGCCCAAGAATCACAAATGTCTTAGACTCAACCAATTTTAAGTTATTGATTATTTCTGATTTTTTCATAGTAATATCAATATCCCGATGTGGCACTGCATCTATGACAAAAAATCTTTCTATTATTAACTGAAAGTGCCACATCGGGATATTGATCTTGCTATAAAAAAATCAAAAATCATCAAATAACTTAAAAAAAGATAGCATTTTGTGGATTTCTGGGTATTA
>CM042161.1:74143022-74183674 GCA_023376005.1 Doryteuthis pealeii | reverse complement strand
ATTGGAGATTTTGCCTTTGCCAGACTTAGAAGGGTTGATAGTGTTTGTAAACAAAAGAAACCAAATTCAAACCAATACTTATTTGGCTGGTGTAATTAATGTTTTTAATTTATCAGTGTATAAGTTCTATGAGTGTGTTGTCTGTGTGTCTTGTAGGGAAGTTCCAATTCTGGAGCTCTGGGGAGTCTGTGGAGTACCCCTTCATCCCCTTCTCCCAGGTCCACCCTGACTCAGAGTGGAGTACCTGTTTTAGTGGAAACCCATCTTAAGGGTTGAATAGAAAAAAATGAGTTTAAAAATGTCTTTGACGTAAACCTAACAAAAGGTTGACATGCCATCCAAAATCCAACCAACCAAGTTAATATGTCTGTGTGTCAGTGTGTCAGTGTGTGAATAGTTTGCAAATACACAGCTTGGTTAGTCGATAGAACAATTTCCTTATTTAAAAATCTTATAAACTATGCAAAAACAAAACAACAATTAAAAACCATGCATTATCTGTATCACGGATGGTGTAATATCAGCAAGTGAGTTTATTCTCCACTGGGTGCCCCTACTTCTGGCCTGGTAAAGCAGCCCATTGGTTAGTGAATTGTTGACTTAAACCTGAAAATGTCAGATAGATACTCACCAATTCCATTAATAGTCTTTCATTAAAATTTGAACTTTTTATTTTATTATTTAAAAATATTTTAAGTTAACCAACTGCTTTAAAAAAAAAAAACTTAAATTAAATTTAAAAAATTAAAATAAAATGTAAAAAAAAAATCCCAAATTAAGATAAAAAAAATCTAATTTGAAATTAACAACTTGCTATTAAAAATATTCCAAAATTAACAACTGCTTTTTCTGTAGTCTGATTTTGTTGATTTCTTTTTTTTGTTCTGTTAAGAAACAAAACTTATTAATCTAAATTGGAGTTTACATCAAGATGTAGATATTATTTGATAATAAAGAAATAGATTTTGATATAACTGATTGTCTTTGTGGTATTTTAATTTGATCTTCTAATAAAATTGTTGCTTTCAAATCCTTCAGGCTTTTAAAAAAGAAAATTTCCGTTGTCATTTTACAAGATGTGCTTCCATGACAGTGCAAAACACTCCACTTTGGCCCTTACTTAGGCACAGTGTGTTACATATTAATTGATCGCCTATTACTTTTTAAGTAGTATAGAAATCCTATGGCGGATTAGACAAACTGATGCCTTGAGAGTGAGTGACAATGCCTTGACCTCACTTCTCACCTTGCGTTCTGGGATGATCGTGAGAATCGGAAGCGATAGAAAGCCCCTTTCCGGTTTAGGTGTAAGCAACCTCAGAGTTTGCAGTAGTGAGTTCGCAGTTAGTCAGTTGCAGAGTTAGAAGCTAGCAAGATGTGACTCTCAGCGCGCAGTTGCTTGCTGTCCTGGGGGGTTCCAGAATAAAATAAACATCAAAGGTAAATCGAAGTCTGTTGTTATTACTAAGCTAACAATGACCACAAAGCTTCTGATAAGAAAGGTCCCCAGCAAAACCAACACGGGAATCCCAGTAAGAAGACCAGACGAGACCTGTAGAAGATATACCAGACCATTAGAAGATAGAAGACTGGACAGAGAAGGAAAAGAAAAGGGCACTACGTAACAGGTGATCAGAGAAGCCCCCTGCAATCAATGGGGTCTTTGTCATTCAAGCCCTAGCTTCTATATGGATAATGTAAAACCCTATTGCCTTCATGGGCAAGCCCCAACCTTTTTATCATATTATGTGTTTGAAGCAGTGGCTGAGGGTTTGCATGTCTGGCTTATGATGGTTGAGGTTCAGTTCTGAAGGTTCTGGGAAGTGAGCACCCATTCCTATCCCAGGTCGCTCTACTGGAGTGGTAATACCCCATTAGAGTCCCATCTATGGTTAAATAAGAAACAACCCATCAAGAAATTAATTTATTCAAAACTTTGTCGGCCATTAAATGGACCCACCAAGGTTGATTATGCCGTTAAAACAAAACCAAACAAAAAAATGTGTATTTAGATAGAAACTTTCTGTGTCTGGCAACTGACTTGTAAAACACTCATAAGGTATTAACCATCTTACCAAACAACAACCTTGAGCACTTTTGATTTCCCATGTTTTTAACACATGTGAGCATTGCCCTACAAAGTCAGAAAACAGCATAGCTCATTTGAACCTTTGGGAAAAGTGTTAAACCACATTATACCCAGCTATGGTTAGTGTAATAGAACAGGATACCCTCAGGGATTGAATAAAGGGGTTGCGTTCAAAAGTCCAGTGATGGCTCCTGATTACAACAGGAAGGTTCCTGAATGAAAGAATGTTCCTGAGTTCAAGATGGCTCCGAGTCTTGATAAGAAATACCAAAGGCAGGAGGGCACATTTCAGCTAAATGTTGTACAGATAACCAATAAAATGAGGACAATAGTCCAATAATCTGAATTAATACAAATTAAATCAAGCCTCATCGAAAAAACATCCAGAGAAATAATTATAAAAAAGCAATGAAGATGATATTAACCAAGAAGATGGTTACACAATAAATGCCATATGCCGCTTCATCCAGTACATTTTCGTCCCTTTGTGTCTTATCAACTACTTTTGAAACTTAAAAAAAAACATTCTAAAAACATTTTTTTGGGAGATTCATCAGACATGTCTCAGGAGAACTTAAAACATTGGGTAGCAACACTACATGACAGATGCCACTATCCTACAACAAGCCAATTGTGTCTAGCATAGAAATGGCTTATACAAAGCAAATGCACTGGGCCTGGACATCTGCTAGGATGGATTAGACTCCTTGAAGGTAAACTGTTTTATGGGGAACTCCAGTATGCGTAAACGCCTGAGGACCACAAAACCCAAGAAAACGTTCAAGGATGTCATTAAAAAAACAACATTTAAGGACTCTTAGCATTGAATTTGAGATTGGGAAACAAAGACTCTATGGAAATCGTTCCGGCATGGAGGGAACTTGTTATAAGTGGATGTAGGAAGGTTTGAGGGCCTATGCGGCTCGAGAACTCCATCCTTGAAGTGGGCTCTACGAAAGCAGCACAAAACGTAGGCCCTGGATAACATTTCCTATATTCAAGCCTGACCATATATTGTAGTAGTGTGACAGGGCTTGCCTTCATGGCTGGTTCTCTTAAGTCATGTGCAGTCCTATTAGTGACAGATGACACATGAAAAACGTGTGTGACAAGTGAAATTTGGAGATCTCATGATTTTATGTGATAGGATGTGTTAAAAAAGCAAAGTTGCGGACTTCTGAGCCATTTGCGTGCTCACAACTGAACTTTGTAGAAGTGGCCTTATTCTGTGAAGAGGAGTGGCAATCACCATAGCATCTATATATTAGAGCTGAAGTTATATGTATGTACAATTACATTTGAAGATGTGTTTGTTATCATTTTGGTTTCAAAGAAATGTGTTTGCCACTTATGTCAAGACAACACGTATTGTCTTTACAATACATGACTGACATTACTGCTTTGATACCAAGAAGTAACAAGTGCACCTTAATGTATTTGTACTCTATAAACAATATAACATATATATATAATATATATATAATATATATATATATATATGCTCTAAATCAATGATGATCAATGGCGAAAGGGGTTAGGTGCCAAAGTTGTAAATAAATTGACAGAAAAAAACATTTGATTTTAAACCTGTTTTGAAACCAATGGTAACAACTGCACCTTGAATATATTGTACCATATAACAAATGAATATATATATATATATATATTATAATATCTTATTATAAGGAGATTGTGGGTTTTTCTGCCTGTAACCGAAAACTATATTACTAACAAAAGTCACAATTCCTTAGTTATTTACATCACATCTTCCATGCTTTTATTTATATTTAAACCTCAATTATTAATAAAATTGCTTCACCTTTTTATTTAGTGTTTGTCCATATCTACATGCAAATAACATGCATTGTATTTATATATACAACCAAAAAGCGGTTTACAGTGTGAATGGGAAGGCTAATTGCATATTGATATTAAGAATGTTGATTTATTAAATATGTGCTTAGTATTATTGGTTTCTAATTGTTGTATTTAATGAATATAAGCAAAATCTCTTCAATGGAATCTTTAATGGAAATCATTAACAAGAAAAAAATAAGTGTAATTTTATTCTTTATTTCCTAATTTAACTAAATAGTTAAATAAGTAATTCAGCAATGAAAGACGGGAAGTGATGGAAAGATAAGTTTCATTTCTATTTTCTATTATACCCCCACTCTGAGTTACATATCTTTTTATCTGCCTTCTTATAGACTTTCTAAATTTAATACGATATTTCATTACATTAAAACTTAAATACTTGCACCCCGAGGGTGCATATATTTGCTAGTATATATTAAATTGGTACAATGTTTTTCATTGTGGTAGAAATTAGTTGTTAATCCCAAAATGTGCTCAATATAGTTCGTAAAATATAGAGCATTTATTTTTGTAGAAAATTTTCTCTCTATCAAGGTTTCAGTATTCAAAGTATATATATATATATATATATAGACCACACACAAAGTGTGTCATAAAAGAATCGAGATTGAAGGCGTATTACCGAGATAGAAATGAAGAATGAATGGAACGTTTAATTTTTTTCAGAATACAAGGGTGTTATAAAATTGCCAAATTTGAAGCGTGTTTACCAAAAATCTCGATGTTTTTGACACACCTTGTATTGCAAAAAATACACATGTGCAATCACTACAATAATCAATATCTTGATTAATCCAGTGGATTTAACCTGAAGATCCTTATGGTGAAACTCGAGTAGGTTATTACCATGTACCACTATCATAATATATATATATATATATATATATATATATATATGATTATTATTTGTAGATGTTAAAGTTAGAAAAATAGCAATAGGTATTTTTTTCCTTTTCTTTCTTTTTTGTTCTTTTTTTCTTTCCTTTGTTTTTCAGTTAAGAAAGAGAAATTCAGAGGAATTACAAACCGTGAGGGGGGGGCGAAACATTCCTGGTCCCACCGTTCGAAAGGTTAAGGGCTTGAGGTGTTGAAAAAAAAGAAACAAAAAAAGAAAAGAAAAGGAAAAAAAAATACTTATTGCTATTTTTCTAACCTTTACATCCTACAAATAAATAATCAATATATATATATATATATATTATATATATATATATATATATATATAATCCAAAAGTCCAGAGAAGAAAATCTTCCTTACGACACAAGTTTTTATTTAAAAAACCTGTCGCAGTTTGAGAGCTCAGTGTGTGCTCTTAATGTTAGAGTCACAGAGCAAATTTTAAGTAAAAGAAATAACAAAAGACTTAGAGATTTAGCATTATAGTCTATTTCAAGGAAGCTTAGACAAAGGTGTCTGCTAAAATTTATTTCTTTACTTTTTATATATATACATACAATATATATATATATATGAAAATGGAGAAGTAATTGAATCCGACAATATGAGGAAAAATGAGTAAAGAAAAAGAAATGTAGATGGGATAAAATGAATTTAATCGATATCACTTACACGTGTTTCGGTCAGTTTATGTGTGTGAAAATATTTCGCACACATAGAAGATCGACCTTCATTCAGAGTGAACATTTATTTTGGAAAAAAATAAATGTCACTTTGATGAAGGTCGATTCTTGTATGTGTGCGAAATATTTTCACACACATAAAACTGACCGAAAACACATGTGTAAGTGATATTGATTAAATTCATTTTTATCCATCTACATTTCATTCTTTACTCATTTTTCCTCATATATATATATATATATATATATTATATATATATATATATATATATATCTTATTATAATGGAGAGTGTGTGTTTTTCTGTCTGTAACCGAAAACATATTCCTACTCAAGTCACAATTCTCTTAGTTATTGACATCACATTCTGCATGATTTTATTTTTATCAAACCTCCAATTATTAATAAATTGTCTACATTATTAATACTGTTAACTATGTCTACATACTGAGAACATGCAATTATATTTATATATACAACAAAATAGCGGTTTACAGTGAACGGAAGGCTAATTTCATATTAATATTAAAAAATCGAATTAATAAATATGTGCTTAGTATTATTGATTTTCTAACTGTTTGGTTTTATTTTAATGAATATAAGAAAAAGTCTCTTCAATAAATCTTAAATGAAAATCCATTAACAAGATAAAATAACTGTCATTTTATTCTTTACTTCCTCTTATAACTAAATACTTAAATTAGAAAAAATAACAATGAAAGACGAGAGTGATGGAAGAGTAAGTTTCAGTTTTTCCATTTTTTATTATACTCCCTCTGTTTCAAATCTTTATTATACTCCCTCTGTTTCAAATCTTTTTATCTGTATTCTTATTAGTTTCATTAGCCTTTCTAATTTAATACAATATTTTATTATATTAAAACTTAAATACTTGCACCCGGGAGGGTGCATATATTACTAGTATATATATATATATAATATATATATATATATAATATATATATATATATATATATAAAGGTATCAATGAGATCAATGCAGAGAATACAGTGTTACTCTAAGCCCCACAGACTGGACGGAAGGATCACGTGCTGAAGCTGTAAATGAATTAAAAAGAAAAATACATTTAAGAAAAAACCTCCAAAAAAAACAAGCCAAAATTCTCATTGATTTTGTTTACAAATAAATAAATAAAGAAATCACGGAAGACATTAAGTTTAGACATTAGTTTTTTTATCTGTTACAACTGTGTTTGTATGAGAATACAATAGAGTTATATGTTCTTGTGAGTTTGTATATGTGTGGGATTGGTGATGGTGGGTGTTTTGTGTGTGCTGTGGGTGACAGGAAAACAGGAGTGGCAGACATTAGATAAAACAGAGACGTAATACAACAGGTTGAGGGAGGGAGATGGTGCTGGGGACTAACGGAACCAACGAATATTGGTACCATTTGCCAGAGTAGGCTGTAAGGCACTTGGTCCTTCTAATTATAAACAGATTAGCTTGTGAATACAAGCGAACATTCTGTGAGGCGATCTTCTGATTTTAATTTTTTTTCCTCTTTTTTTAAAAATTCATTCTTTTTTAAAAAAAATGTTTTTTTTTTGCCATGGATGCTGCTTGCTGCTTGGCTGTTGTTGTTGTAATAGGAGTAAACAGGGAAATAACACCATTTTAAAAAAATTGTATTTAAAGCAACAATCAACCTATAGGGTATCTTTAGCTATGGATATTTTTTATATTGTTTGGGTAACTCTGAGATACCCTTTAGACCAGGTTAAAAGCGCGTTAAGGGTAACCTAAAGACAAAAGTTTTTTTTAGACCTTATTTTTCCGGTGTAGGTATCATTGGCGGAACGAGAAAATTTTTGGTAAACAGGGTGGCTTTGCCTGTTTAGTAAAGCTTTCTTGTTTGCCCAATGATACTTGCATCAGAAAAAATGATTACATCTTAACGCCACTTTAATCTGAACTGTTCATCCTTAAAAATGAAATTCGAGCTGTATTAATTATGTTACAATTTATAGATATAAATATTCAGGACAGGTAATTTGTTTTTTAAAAAATCAGGGGCAGGTAATCCGTTTTTGTATTTATTCCTTTATATTAAGTTGTATTTTATTTAATAAGATTTTTTATCTTTAATTTAAAAAAAAAAGTTTGTTGACATATGTTTGCCATATCATCTTTTATGCAGGAGGTCTTGAAGAAACTTGCTGAAGGTTAGGCAACAGAGAAATGTCCTATTTTCCCTTCAAATATAGCCAGGAATTTTTGAGACTAACAAATCTTGTTCAGTGTCTCATTGATTAAACCAGAGTGCCTTTGTCGGGTATAAACCGGACAGCGAGGGAGTCTATCCCCTTTCACTACGCTAGACCAGGGGAAGATATTGCATCTGAGGTGGCAGACCTATCATCAGCTCCCTACTTACAGCACAGATCCAAGTTGTGCTACTCAAAGTTGGTGAGGGCTGGTCTTAACTGGAACCCTGGGCTCTATCAACTGAAGCTAAACTGGCCATTTATATTCTATTCCTATCCCAAAGAAATTTATTGTTTAAAATTAAAAAACAAAAAAAAACAAAAACATTAAAAATAATTTAAAATGACCTGGTGGTTACGAAAAATAATAATGGTTTTCAATTAAAAGTTAAAATTTTGAATATCACAAGAAAAATATTGATATTAAGCCTAAACTGACATAAAAAAAATGAATAAATGTTTTTTTTGATGGTTTAATTTTAACCATGAACACACCCCTCTCCTCGCTTCATGGCAAGATTGGCACTGCATGAACCAATGTATCAATATTTCGCTTGAAAGAATATAGAAGACTTAAAAGAACTTATCGTCTGTTGATATTCATCGTTCTGTAGTGCAACACAGAGTTACCTCCCCTGTTTTTTTTTTTCTAGCTTTTTCCATTTTGATATATTTTTTAATATCAAGAATATGTTGCAACGGGATTGGAAAAATGGGTGCAAGTTCTTGATTGCTTTTATTGAATTATCTTTAAAAATGACTTCATTTTCTTGTAATTATTTATTTTCTTTTTTTTTTTTTATTAAAATACCATAGAATATAAATATTACAAGAAATGAAAGTCATTTAAGATAATTTCATAAAAAGCAATCAGAACTTGACCCATTTTCCAATCCACGTTGCAACATAATTCTTATATAAAAAAAATATATCAAAATAGGAAAAGCTAGAAAAAAAAAAAACAGGGGAGGTAACTCTGTGTTGCACATACAGAACGATGAATATCAACAGACGATAAGATTCTTTTAAGTCTTCTATATTCTTTCAAGCGAAATATTGATACATTGGTTCATGCAGTGCCAATCTGCCATGCAACGAGGAGAGGGGTGTGTTCATGGTTAAAAATTAACCATCACAAAAAAACATTTATTCATTTTTTTTATGTCAGTTTAGCTTAATATCAAATATTTTTCTTGTGATATTCACATTTAACTTTTAATTGAAAACCATTATTATTTTATCTAACCACCAGGTCAGTTTTAAAATTATTTTAATGTTTTGTTTTTTTTGTTTTTAATTTTTAAACAATAAATTTCTTTGGATAGGAATAGAATATAAATTGCCAGTTAGCTCAGTTGATAGAGCCCCAGGGTTCCAGGTTCAAGACCAGCCCTCACATTTGAGTAGTGCACAACTTGATCTGTGCTGTTAGAGGAAGCTGATGATAGGTCTGCCACCTCACGATGCAACTATCTCCCTGGTCTAGCGTAGTGAAATGGGAAGACTCCCTCGCGTCCCGTTTACGAAACAGGGCCACTCTTGGTTTAATCAATGAGACACTGAACAAGATTGTTAGTCTCAAAATTCCGGCATATGAGGGAAAAATAGGACATTTCTCTGTTGCCAACCTTCACAAGTTCTTCGACCTCCTGCATAAAAAGATGTATGGCAAACATATGTCACAAACCTTTTTTTTAAATTAAAGAAAACTTATAATAAAATACAACTAATATAAAGAAATAAATACAAAACGGTATACCTGCCCCTGATTTTTTTAATAAACAAATTACCTGTCCCTGAAATATTTTATATCTATAAAATTGACTAATTATACAGCCGAATTCATTTTAAGTGAACAGTCAGATTAAAGTGCGTAAGTAAATCATTTTCTGATGCAAGTACATTGGGCCAAGAAAAGCTTTACTAAACAGCCAAAGCCACCCGTTTTACCAAAAATTTTCTCGTTCCCCAATGATACCTTACACCGAAAAATAAGGTCTAAAAAAAAAACTTGTCTTTAGTACCCTTACGCGGCTAACCTGGTCTAAGAAGGTATCTCAGAGTTACCCAACAAATAAAAAAATATCCCATAGCTAAAGATAGCCCTATAGGTGATGTTGCTTTAATACATTTTAAAATGGTGTTATTCCCTGTTTAACTCTATTACAACAGACAACAGCAGCAGCAAGCTAGATCCATGGCCAAAAAAAAACATTTGTTTTTAAAAGAAATGAATTTTTAAAAAAGAAAGGAAAAAAAATTAAAAATCAGAAGAATCGCCTACAGAATTTTTCGCTTATATCACAAGGCTAATCTGTTATAATAGAGCCCAAGTGCCGGTACAGCCTACAACTGCAAATGGTACCAATATCGTTGGTTCCGTAGTCCCAGCACCATCTCCCTCCATCAACCTGTGATTACGTCTCTGTTTTATCTAATGTCGCCACACCTGTTCCCTGCACCCACAGCACACACAACACCCACATCACCAATCCCCCCCACCCCCCAAAACATTACAAACGCAACAAAGACATATAAACTCTATTGTATTCTCATACAAACACCAGTTAAACAAAAAAAAAAAAAACTAAGTTAAACTTAATGTCTTCCGATTTTTATTATTTATTGTAACCAAATCACATGGAGAATTTTGCTTTTTTTTGAAGGTTTCTTAAATGTATTTCTTTTTAATTCATTACAGCTTTCAGCACTCGTGACTCCTTCCGTCCAGTCTGTGGGCTTAGAGACACGTACTCTGCATTCGATCCTCTGATACACTTAGTATATAGTATATAATATATATAATTATTATTATATATATATATATATATATATACTACAATATGCCACCTCGGGTGCAAGTATTTAAGTTTTAAATATATAAAAATATTTATTAATTAAAAGCTAATGAACAGAATAAGATACAGAAAAAAGTTTGAAACAGAGGAGTATAATAAAGATTTGAAACAGAGGGTATATAAAAATGGACAACTGAAACTTACTCTTCCATCACTCTCGTCTTTCTTGTTATTTTTTAATTAAGTTATTTATTATAAGAGGAAGTAAAGAATAAAATGACAGTTATTTATTCTTGTTAATGGATTTCATTTAAATTTATTGAGAGACTTTCATATTCATTAAAATTAAAACAAACAGTAGAATCAATAATACTAACACATTTTATTAATCGATTTTTTAATATAATAGCAATAGCCTTCCCGTTCACACTGTTAACGCTATTTTGTTGTATTAAAATAAATGATTCCAGTAGTAGACATAGAAAAGTATAAAATGTAAACAATTTATTAATAATGAGGTTAGATAAAAATAAAATCATGCAGAATGTGTGATCAATAACTAAGAGAATTGACTGATTAGGAATATATCGGTACAGACAGAAAAACACACAATCTCCATTATTAAAAGATATATATATATATATATATATATATATAATATAATATTAGATAAGAAAATGAGTAAAGAAATGAAATGTAGATGGATAAATGATTTAATCAATATCACTTACACATGTGTTTCGGTCAGTTTATTGTGTGAAAAATTCGCACACATACAAGAATCGACCTCACAAAGTGAACATTATTTTTCCCAAAATAATGTTCACTCTGATGAAGGTCGAATCTCTATGTGTGCAAATATTTTCACACACATAACTGACCGAAACCGTGTAAGTGATATCGATTAAATTCATTTTTCCATCACATTTCTTTCTTTACTCATTTTCCTCATATGTCGGATTCAAATTACTCTTCCATTTTCATATATATTATATATATGATTATATATATATAAATAAGAAATAAATTTAGCAGACACTTGTCTAAGCCCTTGAATAGACTATAATGCAAACTCTAAGTTTTTTTATTTCTTTACTTATAAATTTGCTTGTGACTCTAACATAAACACACACTGAGCTCTACTGCGACAGTTTTTTAAATAAAACTTGTGTCGTAAGGAAGATTCTTCTCTGGATTTGGATTATTATTATAATATATATATATATTATATTATATAATATATATTGATATATTTGTAGATGTAAAGGGCTAGAAAATAGCAATAAGTATTTTTTTTTCCTTTCTTTCTTTTTTGTTCTTTTTCTCACCTCAAGCCTTAACCTTTGAAACGGTGGACCAGGAATGTTCCGCCCCCCCCCCTCACGTTTGTAATTACTCTGAATTTCCTTCTTACTGAAAACAAAGGAAAAGGAAAAAAAAAAGAACAAAAAAAGAAAGAAAAGGAAAAAAAAATAGCTATTGCTATTTTTCAACCTTTACATCACAATAAATAATCAATATTATAATATAATATAATATATATATTATGGATAGTGGTACATGGTAATAACCTACGAGTTTCACATAAGGACTTCAGGGTTAAATCCACTGGATTAGATTCAAGATATTGATTAATATGTAGTTGATGCACATGGTTTGCAATAGCAGGTGTGTCAAAAAACATCGATTTTTGGTTAAAACACAGCTTCAAATTTGGCAATTTATTAACACACTTGTATCTGAAAAATTAACGTTCCATTCTCTCATTCTATCTCGGAAAATACCCTCAATCTCGGGGGGATTTTTCCTTTTTAGTGGGGGGGACAACCCCCAAACCTTTTTTGTTTTCTGTCTATATATATTATACTATATATACTTTGAATACTGAAACTTGATAGAGAGAAAAAAAATTCTACAAAAATAAATGCCTCATATTTTAACGAACTATATTGAGCACATTTGGGAAACAACTAATTCTATACCCACAATGAAAACATTGTACCAATTTTATATATACTAGCAATATATGCCCTCGGGTGCAAGTATTAAGTTTAATGTAATAAATATCGTATTAAATTAGAAAGTCTAATAAGAAGGCAGATAAAAAATATGTAACAGAGTGGGGGTATAATAGAAAATAGAAATGAAACTTACTCTTCCATCACTTCCGTCTTTCATTGCTGAATTTACTTATTTAACTATTTAGTTAAATTAGGAAATAAAAGAAATAAAATTACACTTATTTTTTCTGTTAATGGATTTCATTTAAGATTCATTGAAGAGATTTTTGCTTATATTCATTAAAATAAAACCAAACAATTAGAAACCAATAATCTAAGCACATATTTAATAAAAATCACATTCTTAATATCAATATGCAAATTAGCCTTCCCATTCACACTGTAAACCGATTTTGTTGTATATATAAATACAATTCATGTTATTTGCTATTAGATATGGACAACACTAATAAAAAGGTGAAGCTTATTAATAATTGAGGTTTAAATATAAATAAAAGCATGGAGAATGTGAGTAAATAACAAAGGGAATTGTGACTTGTATAGTAATATAGTTTCGGGTACAGGCAGAAAAACCCACAATCTCCATTATAATAAGATATATATATATATTATATTATATATTATTTGTTATTATGCTACAATATATTCAAGGTGCAGTTGTTACCATTGGTTTCAAAACAGGTTAAAATCAATGTTTTTTTCTTGTCAATTATTTACAACTTTGGCACCCTAACCCCTTTCCATTGATCATCATTGATAGAGCATATATATTATATAATATATAAATTTTTATATATATATATATTATTGTATTTGTTATAGAGTACAATACATTAAGGTGCACTTGTTACTATTGGTATCAAAGCAGTATGTCAGTCATGTATTGTAAAGACAATACGTGTTGTCTTGACAATAAGTGGCAAACACATTTCTTTGAAACCAATGATAACAATCACATCTTCAATGTATTGTACATACATATAAATTCAGCTCTTATAATAGATGCTATGGGATTGCCACTTCTTCACAGAATAAGGCCACTTCTACAAAGTTCAGTTGTGAGCACGCAAATGGCTCAGAAGTCCAACTTTGCTTTTAACACATCCTATCACATAAAATACATTGAGATCTCCAAATTTCACTTGTACACACACGTTTTTCATGTGGTCATCTGTCACTATAGGACTGCACATGACTTAAGAGACCAGCCCATGACAGGCAAGCCCTGTCACACATACTACATATATGGTCAGGCTTGAATATAGGAAATGTATCCAGGGCCTACGTTTGTGCTGCTTTCGTAGAGCCCACTTCAGGATGGAGTTTCTCGAGCCGCATAGGCTCAAACCTTCTACATCCACTATAAACAAGTCTCCTCCATGCCGAACGATTCATAGACGTCTTTTCCCAATCCTCAAAATTCATGCTAAGAGTCTTAATGTGTTTTTTATGACATCCTTGAAACGTTTCTTGGGTTTGTGTCTCAGGCGTTTACCATACTGGAGTTCCCCATAAAACAGTTACTTCAGGAGTCTAATCCATCCTAGCAAGATGTCCAGCCCAGTGCATTTGGCTTTGTATAATGCACATTTCTATGCTAGACACATTGGCTTGTTGTAGGATAGTGGCATCTGTCATGAGTGATTGCTACCCAATGTTTAAGATTCTCCTGAGACATGTCTGATGGAATCTCCCAAAAAAAATGTTTTAGAATGTTTTTTTTTAAGTTTCCAAAGTAGTTGATAAGACACAAAAGGGACGAAAATGTACTGATGAAGCGGCATATCCATTTATTGTGTAAAAACCATCTTCTGGTTAAATCATCTTCAATTGCTTTTTATATTATTTCTCTGAATGTTTTAGATGAGGCTTGATAATTTGTATTATTCAGATTATTCGGACTATTGTCCTCATCTTTATTGTTATCTGTACAACATTTCAGCTGATGTGCCCTCCTGCCTTCTGGTATTTCTTATCAGACTCAGGAGCCATCTTGAACTCAGGAACCTTCTTTCAAATTCAGGAACCTTCCTGTTGTAATCAGGAGCCATCATGGAACTTTGAACGCAACCCTTTATTCAATCCCTGAGGGTATCCTGTTCTCATTACACTAACCATAGCTGGGTATATGTGTTAACACTTTTCCAAAGGTCACATGAGCTATGCTGTTTTCTGACTTTGTAGGCATGCTCACATGTGTTAAAAAACATGGAAATCAAAAAGTGCTCAAGGGTTGTTGGTAAGATGGTTAATAACCTTATGAGTGTTTACCAAGTCAGTTGCCAGACACAGAAGTTTCTATCTAAATAACACATTTTTTGTTTGTTTTGTTTTACGGCATATCAACCTTGGTGGGTCATTTAATGCCGACAAAGTTTTGAAATAAATAATTCTTGATGGTTTGTTTCTATTTAACCAATAGATGGGACTCTAATGGGTATTACCACTCCAGGTCAGAGCGAACCTGGGATAGATGGGTGCTCCACATTCCCCAGACCTTCAGAACTGGAACCTCACCATCATACCCAGAACATGCAAACCCTCAGCCACTGCCTTCAAACACATATATGATAAAAAGGTTGGGGCTTGCCATGAAGGCAATAGGGTTGACATATCATATAGAAGCTAGGCTTGACATGACAAGACCATTGATTGCAGGGGCTTCTCTGATCACCTGTTACGTAGTGCCTTTTCTTTTCTTCTCTGTCCAGTCTTCTATCTTCTAATGGTCTGGTATATCTTCTACAGGTCTCGTCTGGTCTTCTTACCTGGGGATTCCGTGTCTGGTTCTGCTGGGGACCATTTCTTATCAGAAGCCTTGTGTCATTGTTAGCTTTTAGTAATAACAACAAGACTTCGATTTACCTTTGATTATTTTATTCTGGAACCCCCAGGACCAGACAACTGCGCGCTGAGAGTCACATCTTGCTAGCTTCTAACTCTGCAACTGACTAACTGCAACTCACTACTGCAACTCTGAGTTGCTTACACCTTAAACCGGAAAGGGCTTTCTATCGCTTCCGATTCTCACAATCATCCCAGAACGCAAGGTGAGAGTGAGGTCAAGCATTGTCACTCACTCTCAAGGCCATCAGTTGTACTAATCGCCATAAGGATTCTATACTACCTTAAAAAGTAATAGGGATCCAATTAATATGTAACACACCTGTCTAGCCTAAGTAAAGGCCAAAGTGGAGTGTTGCATGTCATGGAACACATTTGTAAATGACAAGGAAAATTTTTTTTTTAAAGCTGAGGATTTGAAAGCAACATTTTATTAGAAGATCAAATTAAAATAACCACAAAGACAATCAGTTATATCAAAAATATATTTTATTAATAAAAATAATATCTACATCTTGATGTAAACTCCAATTTAGATTAATAAGTTTTGTTTTTAACAGAAAACAAAAAAAAAAAAATCACAAAATCAGACTACAGAAAAAGCAGTTGTTAATTTGGAATATTTTTTAAATAGCAGTTGTTAATTTCAAATTAGATTTTTTTTAATCTTAATTTGATTTTTTTTTAATTTAATTTATTTTTTAAATTTAATTTAAGTTTTTTTTTTTTAAAGCAGTTGTTAATCTTAAATATTTTTAAATAAAAAAAATAAAAAAGTTCAAATTTTTAATGAAAGATATTTAATGGAATTGGTGAGTATACTATTGACATTTTCAGGTTTAGTCACAATTCACTAACAATGGGCTGCTACCAGGCCAGAAGTATGGGGCACCCAGTGAGAATCAAACTCACTTGCTGACTATTACACCATGTGATACAGATAATGCCATGTTTTTATTGTTTTGTTTTTGAATAGTTATAAGATTTTTAAATAAGGAAATTGTTACTATGACTACCAAGCTGTGTAATTTGCAAACTATTCACACACTGACACACTGACACACAGACATATTAATTGGTTGGTTGGATTTTATGGCATGTCAACCTTTGTTAGGTTACGTCAAAGACATTTTTTAAACTCATTTTTTTCTATTCAACCCTTAGATGGGTCCCTAACAGGTACTACCACTCTGAGTCAGGGTGGACCTGGAGTAATGGCGATGAAGGGGTACTCCACACTCCCCAGAGCTCCAGAATTGGAACTTCCCTACAAGACACACAGACACACACTCATAGAAAACATATACACTGATAAATTAAAACATTATGACCACCAGCCAAATAAGATATTGGTTTGATTTGGTTCTTTGTTTTACAACATATCAACCCTTCTAAGTCTGGCACAAGGCAAAACTCTCAATAAACATCAAAATCACAACACAAGAGAATTGTTGTTTTATTTTATTGTACCTCAACTCTTTTGTGTCATTTAATCCCAAATCAACTCATTTTGATATTCAGTTTCTTACAGTACCAGTAGCTGTTGTTTAAATGATCACGCATCTAAATGTTACATAATCTATGCAGTTGCATAAGATTATTGTCAATCCCCTATATTTCTAAAGGGATGGCCCTTTTCATATCACGGGCGGACTTTCCATGGAAGATTACAGAAATACGTGAAGTCACATGGGACCTGGTTGGATCCTCAGTTTCAGTTAGACGTCAGGCAGAGAAGATGTCCTGCCTTAACTGGAACTCACTGCATACGCGCGCTATGTTAGTCAGATATTTAGTTACATGAAATGTTTAGTTAAGTAAATAAAAGCTTAAGAAAATAACACGGTTTTGTAGTTGGTGTATGTCTTGGTAACAAGACTGATGAAGAAGAAGAAATGAGTTAAGTGCGACCGAGCACCAAGAGAAGTCCAGATGCTAGAAGAGATATCCAAGACTCTAGAAGAAGAACCTAAGATAGAAGATGAACAGAAGAAGAATAGAAGAAAGTAAAAAGTAGGGTATACAACATAAATACTGGACAGGCTCATCATTAATCTAGCAGGAAACAGTGCTTTCAACATCAACGTATTAGTCCTCCATGTGCCCATAAAAGAGTTCTTCTTTATGGTCCGGATACCATTACTGTACAACTCATGCAGTGAGACCAGATGTATTGCCCTGCTGAAAGAGGTCCTTATCATCTTGAAAATGACGGCTATGAAAGTTTTTATTTGTAAGGTTTTTACATACAAATAAAATATGGATCACTGAATGAAAATACAAGAGCAGGTTGTTGGAAATTAACAACATTTTACTTAACACAGGGTAGAGAATGCTTCGACCCAAAAAAGTGACTTAATTAGCTCAAACGTTTGTACGTGCATCCAGCCAGCATGAACACCAATCAAAAAGCATCGTGGCAGAAACCCCACTTCCGGGTAGCCACAATGCAATCTTCAAGGAGATAACTGTCCCTACTGATCAAAGAGAGTAACTCTAGATTTCATTAGGTCTGGGACCTAACAGGTTTGGTTTGTTGTTTGTTTAATGGCATATCAACCTTCGTGGGTTATGTTCCTCTTGCCCATAACTGCAACATTCAACATATAAAAATACTCAAAACTGACTTACCTACTTATATACCTCTGATTCTGATATACACAATTCTCCGCCTCTGGACTGGTAAATATAAAATTGATAGTGTGATCCCAGGGGCTATCCCCTCCCCGGGCAGCACCTGCTTCCTCGTCTAAAAGGGGCAGGACTAGGTTGATTGCCCAATGCTTGAGGTGCCTCAAACGAGGAATGCCGAAGGGATTCACGCAAATTTTTAACACTAGCCACACATTAGCTTCATTTGTTCATGGCTCAGAGGGGCATCCCCTGCCTAGGCAGCACCTGCCACTTCATCTCAAATGGGAAAGACTGGATTGATTGCCCAGTGCTTGAGGTGTCTCAAACAAGGAATGCCAATGAGATTCACGCAATTTTTGAACACTAGCCACATGAGCTTCAGTTTGTGCATGGTTCCCTACTATAATGAGCCTTGTGTTTGATAGACATGGTGGGATGCCTGTAAATACTTACACAATTATTATAAAACAGTAGCTATCATTCTTACCACATATTGCTGGTCATAATGTTTTGGTTCATCAGGTTATGTGTTTTTGTTTTTACTGCTGATATACAATCTGATTTTACAAAACTGTCCGTAGCTTGACAAGCAACGGATCCAACTTAAGAGCAGACTTGACATTACCGGCCACTTTCAATTGACCGTTCATATAAGCCGTAAGAGGCTTTAGTCGTCCGTGTATCATCTCAAAGAGATCTTCAATTTTCAGAGTGAGGCTGGCATCAACCATTGCACTTGTTCCTTGTCTTACATCTCCACAACCTGGAAAAAAACAAACATTGCATTCATTATGACATTATGTTCAACGATTTTCTATATCACAAAATCTGGTATCTGTCCATTCATCATTATCAATAATTCAATTAATTATTATTATTATTCATTATTATTATTATTATTATTCAATTATTATTATTATTATTATTCAATTATTATTATTATTATTATTATTATTAATAATTCAATTATTATTATTATTATTATCAATAATTCAATTAATTATTATTATTATTATTATTATTATTATTATTATTATTATTATTATTATTATTATCAATAATTCAATTATTATTATTATTATCAATAATTCATTATTATTATTATTATTATTATTATCAATATTCAATTAATTATTATTATTATTATTATTATTATTATTATTAATTATCAATAATTCAATTAATTATTATTATTATTATTATTATTATTATTATTATTAATTATTATTTAATAATTCAATTAATTATTATTATTATTATTAATAATCAATTAATTATTATTATTATTATTATTATTATTATTATCAATAATTCAATTAATTATTATTATATCAATAATTCAATTATTATATTATTATTATTATTATTAATAATAATTCAATTATTATTATTATTATCAATAATTCAATTATTATTATTATTATTATTATTATTATTATTATCAATAATTCAATTAATTATTATTATTATCAATAATTCAATTATTATTATTATTATTATTATTAATAATTCAATTATTATTATTATTATCAATAATTCAATTAATTATTATTATTATTATTATTATCAATAATTCAATTAATTATTATTATTATTATTATTATTAATTCAATTTAGTATGAACAATTCTTCATTTGTTTGTTATTTACTTAGCCAAGGTTTAAATTTAGTTTTCCTTCTCCCAGACTGGTTGCCTAACCAAGGTTAAAGAGCCCAGTATTCCCTTATTTACTGAATGACCCTCATAGATAAATTCCCTTTATTTATTGAATGACCCTGATAGACAGATAAATACCCCTTATTTATTGAATGTCCCTCGTATATATGACACTAGCCATGTTAACACAAGTTTAAAGAGCCCAGTGTTCCCCTTATTTATTGAATGACCCTCATAGATAAATTCCCCTTATTTATTGAATGACCCTCGTATATATGAGACTATTCGTGTCCAAATCACAAAACGTTTGCCCTTCACTAATAAACCAGATTTCTCAACAGACTGATTATTTCTCTTACCATTTTTGAGATCCAATATCAAATCCATTCTTGAATAAACATTTTCTTCAGATTCAATATTCAGTTGATAGATTGCCTGGATTGTCTTCACTAAATCCTCACTTAGTACTGATGCGATCAAAGATAAAATTCTCTCAGATTCACTTGGTTTCTGAGCCAATTCTTCAAAACGGGCAGTGGATTTCTCTCCACCACCACTCTGGATACCACCTGAAAAAAACAAAAAAAAAACAATAAATAAACATTTTCTATGGGACAAAGATAAACAAGACATGCCGGATACTGCTGGAGAAGCAAAGACGGACTCATAAGTGATGTTCTCTTATGGATGCCAGCACATGGGCACGCCAACATGGGCTGCTCAGCAAAGACAAACATTGACCAGCTCTGCATGGATACTGGATACTGCACAGAGGACCTCCAGGCGTCAATGAATGATAGGGATGGTTGGCGAAAGATTGTCATGGATATCTGTGCAGCTGGCAAGACATGATGATGGGAAATCTGACAGAATAATAAAGATTGACTGATTTTAATGGTATGTCAAACAGTCTAGGCATATTTAAAAAGAGAGGTTAGGGAATTGTCTTCATTGTATATTTATAATTTTTTGTGTAGTTTCTTTAAAGGTTTTTTTTTTTTTTGCATATAGTCACAGATCTATTTGACTCATACATAGGAGCCTAACAGGTACTACCACTCTGAGTTCACTTTGGACCTTACTTACGTCAAGTCCTAGCGCCTATATCGTTGTCCCAACCCTATTGCCCCTTATGGCAAGCCCGATCCTTTTTTATCATATATGTGCTAGAAGGCAGTGGCTTAGGTCTTAACAACAGTTTCTAAAAAATTCTGTGTTTTTACCTTTAGGAAGATTTCCTTTCAAAAGTGCCATAGACAATTGCTTTAAAGGAGTTGGTAAGTTTCCAAGAAGAGATTCTTTTCCTTCATTGGTAGACAGACATTTGGGTAAAGTCATTTTTGAAGATGGTGGAGCTGCAAGAACTTTGACAAGTGACCTAGAAATAAAAGACAAGAAAGACATCAATTAAAGAGTTAATGAAATAATAATAATGAAATTTATTGTGTACAGTGCTCAGGTGCACCACAACTCATCAAAGTCTCATGTCAAGTACACAGAATAATGTAGTGTCAGGAACATGAACAACATACAGTAATAATATGCATGTATGTGTTCGCATGTGTGCATATGTATGTGGAGAGTGGCATCAGGTATAGTGTCAGCGGACTACAGGAAGCATGGAGGCTTTGAAAGATTCAGTGCTTCAGCAGCCTACAACAGATGTGGGCAGTTTATTCCATGTCTCCGCAATTCTGAGCGTGAAAAAATGTTTCCGAAAGTCAGACATTATTAAAATGGAGATCAAATCTCTTCTTGTCTGTAAGCAAAACTATGTCACTGCTTACATCACAGTAATCTTTTAAAAATTCTATGAAAAATCAATTAAGAGTCAAATTTTCATGAAAATTTTTATATATATGAACCTTTAGATGAATTTATGTTTAAAATAGTTATTTGCTAAAATATATTAGGGGAAATATTTTTTTTACTAAATCAACACCCCTTATTTCAGTTTATGAAATCCAAACAAAATATATTTTACTCGTACGATTTTAAATTTTTCTATAAAGATAGGAGTCTGAATAATTAAATCTGAATTTTTTAGAAACTGTCATAAACAAAGCAAATATCTCAGTGGAGTGGAGTGAATATGATGTTTTTTAAGTAATTTTTTACAAATTTGAAACATTTATTTTATTAATTTAATCCCCCCCACCCAGCAATATCTTTCAAAATTATTTTTACACTGCCCAAAGGGTGTTTTTTTTTATAGTTATCATAATTGAGATCCGGTATCTGTCTGTAACTGAAACTACACTGCTTACTTCACCTTACCCTCAGAAATTGTGTAAGTTTATCAATGAGTATTTAATTTATAATCAAAATCATTAATACATAGAATACATTTTATCTATTAAGGATGTGTCTATGAAAATCTGAGTGAGATTTGCCTCAAAACAGCCCATGTTATTAGTGCATTTAAAATCCTGCAATGGGTCTTATATTTCACTAAGAAATAAAAGTTTACATAACATATGGTGTGGTTCATTTGCTTACTGGTTTTAACAAAACCATGTTTAATAAATAATTACTTGGTGATATTGATCTCTAATATAGCTTTATTCTCCAATGTATTAAAATTAATAATATGAATGATTTTATATAAAAAGCAATTAAAATATAATTAAGAGCAATCTTTTTATATGCGTTCTTATTTAATTTCATCAGTCTTTATAATTTAATATATTTCATTACACTAAAATATAAATACTTACACCCAGAGGGCACATGTTCTTGCTAGTTCTAATAAAAGATGGACATTGCCTTATTTTGAATAATTAGGATGACTCAAAAATTCTGCAAAAAATTTGGTATGTGCTAGTTTGAAGCACATATATCATATGATTAACAGTTTAACCAAACAGCAACTTTGAGCACCCTTTTTTGATGTGCATGTGTCAAACACACATAGGCATGCATAAAGTCAGATAATAAAAAATAAAATGATGAATAATTCTTATAATTTTTACATAAATAAAAATAAGAGATTTATTTTTAACTTTTTAAATCCCGGTCTGATAGTTTTCTCTAATATACTGATCGAATTTGTAGGTAAGAAATTATATCTTAATATATTCTACCTTTTCATAAACCCCTACGGTTAATTTACAAAAAGTATTTTCAAGGGAAGTAACTCTTAATAAATTTATTATGAGTTACTTCCCTTGAAAATACTTTTTCATTTAAACTATGGTAGATTGTCAATTTCATTTTCTATAAGAAAAAGTATCGAATTTTATGCAATACATGCGTTGTAAGTGCCTTTAAGTAAAAATTTAATATAAATAAGAGATTTATTTTTAACTTTTAAATTCCGAGAAACACCGGGTAGCTCTGATAGATTGTTATGAAACACTGACCGAATTTGTGGGTAGGAAATATTATCTTAACATAAATCAAGCTTTTTAAAATCTAAACCTTTTTTTTAAATGTAGACCTTTAATTTTCAAGGAGATAACTTTAGAAAATTTATCACGAGTTACCTCCCTTAAATACTTTTTTTTTTCCTTTTTTTTTTAAATTCAACTTATAATCGTCTAAAAATATAAATATAAATAAGAGATTTATTTTTAACTTTTTAAATCACGAGAAACGCCGGGGTAGCTCTGATAGATTGTTATGGAACACTGACTGAATTTGTGGTAGGAAATATTATCTTAACATCCAGCTTTTTTTTAAATCTAGACCTTTAATTTTCAAGGAGATAACTTTAGAAAATTTATTACGAGTTATCTCCCTTTAAATACTTTTTTTCTTTAGATTTAAATTATAATTTTTTTGAGGCAATAAAAATTCAATCGTCATTCAACAATCCAATAATAATTAAATTAAACAACACATAAATCCGATTGGATTCCTGTTCTACAGGGATAATGAAAGTTTGATTACTTACAATTCACATCGGCTGATTTCTACTCCCCAACTTGAGGCAGCTTTATTGCAGTCAACCTTTAAAGGAAAAAAATGTTATTATTTGATTAAAAGGTCGACCAAAGTTAAAAAGACTTGCACAGTAGAAATAGAATGTACAAATCATCACAAAATAGTAAAATGATTTTTTATAATAATTATCTATATTTTTATATGACTTTGAGGAGTCCTGTATCTTTATAAATATATTTTATATATTTATATATACATATATTGAGTATATATAAAAAGATATGAAACACCACAAAATGCTGTTAAAGTGAAAACATTTTATAACTGAGCTGATATTGAACAATATTTCGATTTTATGAAAATCGTCATCAGAGCTTGTTTATACTCCGTGTTGTTAAGAGCGGAGACAAAAGTCATATGAGTTCAAAACAAAAACCTTGACGTTGCAAAAAAGAAAAAAATTATACAATAAATGACTTTTGTCTCCGCTCTTAACAACACAGAGTATAAACAAGGTTCAAATATTTGAACTATTATCCTCATCTTTATTTATCTACACAATGTTTCAGCCGGCACATTGGCCAAAACGTTGTATAAATAACAATAAAGATGAGGACAATAATACAAATAATACAAGTCTTCATGTTTGTTAAAAAAACAAAGAAAATTTCCCTCGGAATAAACAAACCTGTACAGTGTTGATAATGGTTGATTTTGTTTTTTCAATTTCTTCTAATGGCCGCTGAGTGAGTTGCTTAACTAGCGACATCTGCACGAGGAGGCGGGTGGAATGATTCAGGTCCTGTACACATGTCACTGACTTTTGAACATCTACGATACGGAGATAGACGTCAGCTCCAACTTCAATAGCTGCTCCATCCGCAGTAAGGAGCTGGAGACAAAGAAAAAGAAAAAAAAAAAAAGCATTTTACATTAAGAATCTATAAGTTTAATATCTTTAAAAAAAAAAAGCATTTATATTAAGAATCTATAAGTTTAATATCTTTAAAAAAAAAAAAGCATTTATATTAAGAATCTATAAGTTTAATATCTTTAAAAAAAAAAAGCATTTTATATTAAGAATCTATAAGTTTAATATCTTTAAAAAAAAAAGCATTTATATTAAGAATCTTAAGTTTAATATCTTTAAAAAAAAAAAGCATTTATATTAAGAATCTATAAGTTTAATATCTTTTAAAAAAAAAAAGCATTTATATTAAGAATCTATAAGTTTAATATCTTTAAAAAAAAAAAGCATTTATATTAAGAATCTATAAGTTTAATATCTTTAAAAAAAAAAAGCATTTATATTAAGTTTAATTATCTCTTTAAAAAAAAAAAGCATTTATATTAAGAATCTATAAGTTTAATATCTTTAAAAAAAAAAAGCATTTATATTAAGAATCTATAAGTTTAATATCTTTAAAAAAAAAAGCATTTAATTAAGAATCTATAAGTTTAATATCTTTAAAAAAAAAAGCATTTATATTAAGAATCTATAAGTTTAATATCTTTAATATCTTTTAAAAAAAAAAAGCATTTTATATTAAGAATCTATTAGTTTAATATCTTTAAAAAAAAAAAGCATTTTATATTAAGAATCTATTAGTTTAACTAGCAAATATATGCAAGTATTTAAATTTTAATATAATAAAATATCATATTAAATTAGAAAGGCTAATGAAACTGAATAAGAATGTAGATAAAAAGATTTGGAACAGAGGGGTATGATTGAAAAAATAGAACAACTTTGAAACTAACTCTTCCCATCATTTTCCGTTACTCCCATCTTTCATTGGTAAATTTTCCTAATTTAACTGTTTAGTTAAAATATAATCAATCGATTGTCCTGTACACAATATATTTATAAAGATACAGGACTCCTCAAAGTCATATAAAAATATAGATAAGCTATTAGTCAGTTTTACACCTTTGCATTATTTATAATAATAAAATCATGGTAAATGTGATGTAAATAACAAAGGGAATTAGTAATATAGTTTCGGTTACAGACAAACAAACCCACAATCTCCATTATAATAAGATATCTTTATACATAAATAAATTCTAGCTTTTTCTCTAAGCGTTTTATTAGAGTTCAAGTGTGCAGCCATATCTCCCCGCACAATGATAAGGGCATAAAGATAAAATAAAAGCTTGATCAAGCAACAAAAAAATTTACTCTGTGAATTTACGAGGCTTCATCAGAAATTTTCTGAAGAAGCCTCATAAATACACAGAGTCGAAATATTAATCAATTGAAATTGTTTGTGTTTTATCCACTTTTATTCCTCAATTTTTAATCACATTTTGTCAGATTTTACTCACTGTTATTTCCTCATATATATATATATATATGTGAAGAAAAGTTTATAGAAAAGAAACAACAAAATGGTATATGTTTTGCTGACAAATGTTTGTTTCGACCCTATGAAGAGGGCTTTTTAAGCAAATGGAAAAACAAAATAAAAATATCATAGATCCCGAGGCACAGAACGCTCTCGTTCATTACCGGAAATTTTTTTAAAATGTTTAAAAATGCGTATTTTGTGTTTTAAAATAAAATAAATTTTATTTTTAAATTATAAGCATTTTATTAATGAAAAAAAAAAAAAATTATATTTCTTAACTTCTTTTGTAGCCTGAACATTTTCCTTAACTTTTTGTAACTTTTACTGCAAACTCTTTTGAGTTTTTTTTCATTAATAAAAATGCATACATATTGTCGCATTAAATATCCATTTTACCTTTTCTATATATATATATATATATAATATATATATATTATATATATATATATAGAGAGAGAGAGAGAGAGAGAGAGAGAGAGAGATAAATAAAAATAATATGAAAAAACACAGATGTTGTTTAATTAAATTTATTTTTACACCTTTGCATTGCTAATATTGCCAATATTTCGCTTTCATCAAAAAATGTGCATGACATTAAGACCCTCAGCCACTGCTTTCTAGCACATATATGAAAAAAAAGGGTTGAGGGGGTTGCCATAGGGGCGAGGGGTTGGAAACAAGTGGAGTGTTGCATGTCATAGACTGCTCAGCTACCAGGGGTTTCATTTATAAGCATCACAGGTTGCTACCCACAGTTAAGAAGGTGGCCCCATTGGTGGGGGTGGTGAGTCTTAACCCTCTGCAGATTGGTGTATTCTAAATCCCCAGCCAACGGGGCTATTAGTCAGTTGTACTAAAGAACTATATTAGATCCCACAGAAAAAAAAAAGAAAACATTAGATGGTTTTTGGATTCCTATGATTTGCTGATGCTATGAAGGGATCTACCTTAGAGAAGTGGGACCAAGTCACCAATAGGCACCAAGCCGAGAACAGTTTTCAAAAGAACTGCTTTTGCTTTTCACCGCAAAAAACTTCCAGTTGTTTGTTAACAAAATGAAATAACTAAAAAACATGTCTTTAATATAAAAACGTGTCTATTGAAGTCAGTAAGTCTACTGTTGGTTTGAATAACAGCAGCTAACTAAGTACAACTTAAGCAGTGTCCAAGACAGTTGGTATATATAGAAATCAAGAATGACCCATTCATGAATTTGGGTGATTTGGGTCATTCCATTCCTGAGTTCTGCTTGACTGCTTGATTTGAATGACATTGCGGAGTCTTATATATATCCTGTCATTCTGCAGTAGACTTTGTGACATTCGGGTTTGTATTTAAGTTACAACCGTTTGTTGCCTTGTCTTCCCAGTTCGACGTAATTGGAACTTTAATTATTCTTCAGTGTCTTTCGTTTAAAGTTTAATAAATAAAATTAAAAAAATTGCTATTAAATTAACAACAACAAAATAACTATTTATTTTTATCAAATCAAAAAACTATTTTTAATACAAAGTTTTTCAACTGGAGTCTGTTCAATTAACAACAGTAATCCCTTTCATTCAGCAAACAGCTCTCACAGTAAGTGTGTTACTCTGACTTTCGTTCTTCTTTAACCAAAACACAGTAGTCCACCGAATTCCACCTCTCTCGCAGTCACTTGCTTCGTTCCTGTCATACATTACTGCCCCTCACATCAGCAAGACTCGTCTGGTGTTAAACAACCGGAAGTTTATGTTGAAAAGCAAAAGTTGTTCTTTTGAAAACAGCTATCAGCTGGGGTGCCTATTGGTAACTTGGTCCAGAAGTGTTTATAAAAAATGCTAGTCTTACCTGCTGTGGTGGTACATTAAATGCTCTTGTCCTAATGTCTACTAAATGGTGACGATCAATCAATGGATGGACAAATACAAACCTGAAATAATCAAATTAGAATATAGTTATCAACAAATATATATATATATATAATATATACATGTGTGTGTGTGTGTGTGTGCAAGAGAGAGAGAGATTAAAGATTGAGGAAACAATTAATAATTGTTGTTAATTATAATAACTTTGAACCATGTATCTTTTGAGAATCTGTGTTACGCTCAAAGATATGTGGTTCAAAGTTAACTGACCAGAAAAAATGTAAAAGTTTTTTAAATAAAATAACTAGTGCATTATATCTTTTATTTATCAATATATCAACACTGAAAACTTCATTAAATTTGGTTAATTTCTTGATTTTTGTTATTGTGTTTTTCTTTCAGCAGGGTTGACATACGATGGTGGAATTTAGGTCCGTTAAGTTCGACTTAAACCGATCAACCTAATCTGGTTAAATCAGTGACTTCCTATTTCTTGAGTATTTTGATTGGCTGCTTCAGATTTCTTATGTTTTGATTGGCTGAATCTGATGTCATAGAACAAAGTGATTTATGAAAACATTTAATTGGTAATTTATGGAATTAAAAAATGTGACAGTTTTTAAAAGAAACCAGAATTAAACAAACAAAAAAGTAAAAGAAAATCTTCAGTCAATTTACCTGGTCCTTTGCCTTCAACATCCAGCCTAATCGAAAGACAACAGACGTTTAGATTCAGGTATAATCTTGAAATAAAGAAGAAAAAAAAGGAGAAGGGATTAAATATATAATGACAAATGGCATTGAGGAATTTCATAATCTACATATTTATTTTAATTCATAGAAAATTATTTTAAAAAAGGAAACTTGCTGTTTTTCTTTCTTTTTACAAATGTGATATTTTTTTCTTTATTTTCAGAAAATTTGATGTTTTTCTTTAATTTTTAGAAAATTTGCTGTTTTTCTTTCTTTTAGAAATTTGCTATTTTTCTTTCATTCAAGAAAATTTGCTGTTTTTCTTTCTTTTAGAAATGGGGCATTTTTCTTTCTTTTTAGAAAATTTCAGTTTTTCGAAATTTGCTGATTTTTTTTTCTTTAATAAATTTCCTGGTTTTCTTTTTTTAGTAATTTGCTATTTTTCTTTCTTTTTAGAAATTTCCTGTTTCTCCTTCGTTTTAGAAAAATTTCTGTTATTATTTTCTTCTTAGAAATTTCTTATTTTTCTTTCTTTTAGGAATTTGCTATTTTCATTTCCTTTTAGAAACTACTACAGTAAAATCTTTGAATAATATTTTCATCAAAATTTCAATTTGATTTTCATTTGAATTCAATTTATTTAATCAAAAAGTTAAAATTAAAAGTTAAAATCAAAGTTAAAAATTATTCATAAGTAATAAGTTAAAATTAAAATATATAATAAATTGTAATTTTAAATTTTAAAATTGTAATTTAAATAAAATTAAATTTTAATTAAATTTTAAATCATAATTAAATAAAATTAAATTTAATTAAATTTTAAAATCGTAATTTAATAAAATTAAATTTTAATTAATTTTAAAATTGTAATTTCATAAGTAATAAGTTAAAATTAAAAATTATTCATAAGTAATAAGTTAGAATTAAAAAGTTAAAATCAAAAGTTAAAATTATTCATAAAATAATAAATATCAAATTCCTTAAAACTAAACCATATTGAAATTGGTAACGTCAAAAAATGAATATAAGAAAAGAAGCTGCCTACAATGACCCAGTGTCCAGACGAGCAGATACAGGAAACATGATCTGAAATATTGAAACAGAAAATAATTGATGAGGATAATAGTCAGAATAATCCAAATAATACAAATTAAATAATTACTAGCAAAATGGCAAAGAAGAATTGTTTAGAATTCTGTGAAAAAAAATTTTAAAATACTGAGAAGAAATAGTAGAGTCAAAAGTTTTGCATATTTTGATACATGCTAATCCGTGAGATGTATTAAAATGTTATGTATTTTATACGTAATCTAATGATATCAATCTCTTGCGTGCTATTCTGCATTAGTATTAATTTGGTGTATTTAATATTGTTAGGTTAAAAGCCATTGAGAGATTGAGGTATTTTTGGTGAAAGTAGGCTGCGCAAGGAGAAGAATGTATTTGTTTTTGCATGGATCGGTCAGCGCATGGTACCTAGCTAGCAAGAACCATGTAGCAGTAAGAAAACAGTTTGTCCACCTGAATCTATGACTGAAGCTATTCAAGCTGTGGAAAAATATTGAGGTAGTTGTGGTCTGGCTGACAAAATAGGTACTTTGCATCACTCGGTTTAGCAAATATTTTGGTACGTGCTTAGTTTGTGGCGCAGTATATCATATGACTAAAGTTGTTCAAGCTGTGGGAAATACCCATTGTGTTAGTAGTATAGTGGTAGTTGGTGCACTGGCGCATAGGGCATTGCATCAACTCCGTATCAATGAGCATAAAAAACAATGACATTATTATCTAAATGAGATTATCATAAATTCTTCAATGCTTTGTTGCTCAACAGTCAAAACTATTCAAAATGATTTCCCAAGTTGAATCATTGCTATGATTGGATAGACAAAGTCTTGACAATTGTAGCAGAGTGAGAGCAGTCTAACCTAATGGTGGTTAAAAATGAACTTAACACACCTAAATTCCAACATCGTATGTCACCTCGCCAAAAGAAAAAAAATACAAAAAATTCAGGGAATTTACTGAAATTTTCAGTGTTGATACCATTAATGAATAAAATATATAATGCACCAGTTATTTGAATAAAAAACTTTTACATTTTTTTTCTGGTCAGTTAACTTTGAATTACGTATCTTTGAGGCGTAACACAGATTCTCAAAGATTTGTTGCTGTTAGTTTTAAAATTAAATGCTATACTGCACAATAGTGTTTTTCTATGCTTTTTTATTTTTTTTATGCTACTTGTAAACTATAGATGATAATAAAGTAAAAAAAAAAAAGAAAACTGTAGTGTTTCTCATAGAAACAACAACAAGGCAGGTGTTAGTTAAAGCCTTTATTCCTTTTAACAAGGTACATCATTGCCTAAGTCCCCAGGCCGGAAGTGTCCGGTGACCGGGAGGTGTTGTACCCTGTGATGATACATACATTACAAAAACGTTTTGATTTTGGGATAGTTTGAAATTATTTTTCGAGACAGTTGAGACAATGGTGAAAAAAGTTAGTCTTCAGCTTTTTCTGCGATAAATGACTGATCTTTTAAATGAAAAAAATTCAAAAAAATACACAATGTGTAACATGTCAATGCAACAGTCATTAACATTAACAATCTTATTATATGGAGATTATGTGTTTTGTCCTGTCTGTAAACGCAAAACTAATCACCACCAAACGTCATAATTCCCCTTATACTTACATTATATTCTCAATGGGGTTATTTCCTATAAGTCTAACATGATCAAAGTTTTTTTCAAATCTGTCAATCTATTCCATTTTTTTTCATACCCATCTATCTCATTCTTGTTCATTATCTATGTATTTATCTATCCAAGTTTTTCCAAATATGTCAATCTATTGCATTTTTTTTTCATACCCATGCTATCTCATTCTGTTTTCATTAGGTCTATGTATTTATCTTATCCAAGTTTTTCCAAAATCTGTCATCTATTCCATTTTTTTTTCATACCCATCTATCTGCATTCTGTTCATTATCTATGTATTTATCTATCCAAGTTTTTTCCAAATCTGTCAATCTATTCCATTTTTTTTCATACCCATCTATCTCATTCTGTTCATTATCTATGTATTTATCTATCCAAGTTTTTTCAAATCTGTCAATTTATTCATTTTTTTTTCATACCCCTCTATCTCAGACTGTTCATTATCTATGTATTTATCTATCCAAGTTTTTTCCAAATCTGTCAATCTATTCCATTTTTTTTCATACCCATCTATCTCATTCTGTTCATTATCTATGTATTTATCTATCCAAGTTTTTCCAAATCTGTCAATTTATTCCATTTTTTTCATACCGCATCTATGCTCAGACTGTTCATTATCTATGTATTTATCTATCCTAAAGTTTTTCCCAAATCTGTCAATCTATTCCATTTTTTTTTTCATCCCATCTATCTCATTCTGTTCATTATCTATGGTATTTATCTATACCAAGTTTTTCTCCAATCTGTTCAATCTATTCCATTTTTTTTCATACACGCATCTATCTCATTCTGTTTCATTATCTATGTATTTATCTTCCAAGTTTTTCCAAATCTGTCAATCTATTCATTTTTTTTTTCATACCCATCCCTATCTCATTCTGTTCATATCTATGTATTTGGCTTCCAAGTTTTTTCCAAATCTGTCAATTTATTCCATTTTTTTTTCATACCCTGCTATCTCAGGCTGTTCATGTATCTACTTATATAGTCTCATATTCAAATAAGCCTATATTTTATCGCTCATCATTAAAAATAAAAAGATGGTTATTTTCCTAGAAATCTAACATCAACAAAGGGAAACACTCTTGACTGATGAATTATGTATTTAATTTTCCCATTAAAACTAGCCCTAAACCGCTAAAACCCTAACGGCTTGTCTTCTTTTTCCTAGTAGATTGCAATAAATAAATACAATAATTTATCAGTCAAGAGTGGTTCCCTTTGATCATGCTAGACTCATAGAAAAATAACTCAAATGGTTTTTTACAATAAATCATCATTTAATCCTAATTAACATCTCTCATTTATTACATGTCCTCTATTAAAAGTTTTAAAAAGTGGGATAGACTTGCTCAAAACAGCCGCATTATAACAATAGCAAGGTATTTAAAGATCCCTGCGATGTGTGTAATCATCAATTAAGAAATAAATGTTTAGCACAGTACATAGTATTATTGTGTGAATAATTTGCATACCAAGTTTTAACAAAACTGTGTTTTAAAATAAATAGATTACTTGGTGCTATTGATTTCTAATATTATTTTTATGCTCAAAATCACGTAATTGGAAAGCAAAATCGTATGTTAGAATTTTTTTATATTGAAATCATTAGAATACAAGTAAAAATAAGTGTAAATCTTTTTGAAGTTCATATTTAATTTTCATTAGTACTTTCTAATTAATATAAAATTATAACTGTTACAAATCCTGTTGAGAATTTTTTAAGTCCAAAGTCCGCATTCCTAAAATGATCTTCAAAAATGCTAAAAAAATGACCTTTTCATTTAAAAATTATCTGTTATTTCTTTTAAAATCAGACTTCTTAATATGTTTAATAACACTTTAAACAAAGTGCTTCAATTGGGGTAGAGTTAGGAAAAGAAATGTGATTTCCGTCCGGTGACGAATGAAGGCGGCTATAGGATGTTGAAAGAGTTAATTATATTAAAGACTTAAGGTATTAATGAACTTATTGTTCTTTAGGCAGTCCCGATAAAAAAACAGAAACCCCAATTTTGTAATAAAGAACTGTTAGAATATTTTAACTAGGAGGGAGGTTAGGGTTTAAGGGTTCTGTTTTTCTGGTCACTCCTGTAAGCAGGGTGACCGCAGAAAAAAAACAGAGAACCATATTATTTATTTTTTCCCATTGAACTAACCCTAACGGCCTAAACCCCCTAAGTTAAAAATTAAACAAGTTTATTCAATTTTTGTGGTTCTGTTTTTTCTGGGACATTCCTAATTTACTAAGACCAAAGTTCCATAATTACCAAACTTAATACTTGTCCCTGAAGAGGCGCCATGATTTTTTGGCTAGTAATAATATAAATATGACACTTTTTCTGGCTAAAGTGAATATAATAATATAGCTTCTTTTGCTAGTTAATAAATAATATATAGAGGCTTCTTTTGCTAGTAATAAATATAATATATGACTTCTTTTGCTAGTATATAATCAATAATATAAGCTAAGTAATAATAATATATAATTTTTTTTGCTAGTTAATATAATAATATACTTCTTTGCTAGTAATAATAATAATATAACTTATTTTTGCTATGTAAATTTTAAATAACTTTCAAATTTGAATAACTTCTTTTGCCTAGTAATAATATGAATATAACTTTTTTTGCTAGTAACCTTGCCAGAGAACTGAAAAAAGTTATGGAATATGAAAGTCAAAGTGATACCAATTGTAGTTGGTGCACTTGGAACAGTCCCAAAAGGATTAGAAAAGGGTTTGGAAAGTTTGGAAATCAAGAGGAAAGGATTGAAACCATTCAAGACACTGCACTGCTGCAATCTGCCAGAATAGCTCAGAAGAGTCCCTGGAGACCTGAGGAGACTTGCTGTCACTCAGACTCCAGTGAAAGACCATCAGCTAATACTGATGTGAAAACTCAAAAGGAGCAAAATATAAATAATTATAATATTAAATATAATATAATAATATAATAATAATAATAATATAACTTAGCCAAACTGTACACTGAAGAGAATTAGAATCCGGTCCGTTATTATAAGTGAAGATTGATTTATATTGTTTCTCTAAACTTCTATTTCAATAAGTAAATGGAGAAGAGGAAAAATCAATTTTATCTTCTAAGGAAATGTCTTCCATTTGTAATTTCTGATATTTCACAGACATTTCGATTTGGGTTGTGACCTAAAATGAAAAATACAATAAATTAAAATGCAAATTCAAAAGTTAACCATGTTGGCCACAATGTGCACCACATATGTAAGGGAATAACTGTCCAAAAAACATGATGTGCGCCATATATGGTACACACCTATAAAAGTATATATATTCGTAAAATGGTCATAAATTAGTTTTAATTATCAAATTTCAAAATACAAAACATTAATACTAAGGAGTGTTCAAAGTAAACAATGATATAACAGAAAATCTTTTTTTGTAACTGCAAATGACAAAGTAATTTAAAAAAAATAAAAACTTACATCCTCTCATTTCAATGAATCCTAGTTAGATGCCATCAAATTATTCATAAAAAACACAAGTATTTTGTGCAACTCGTATGACCTCAGCATCAAGCCAGACATCAGATTCCGTACTTAAGCATCATGTGTCGCCACCCATGACCAACAGGTGTCTTCATTGGGGTGATTTTACATCACAGTCAAAACCTGCCTCGTTGGCTGAGGCTGTAGAATATGCCAATTGCACCTCTGCAGAGGGGTAAATCTCCCCCCCACCAATGAGGCTACCTGTTGGTCATAGATGGTGACACGTGTTGCTAAAGTACGGAATCCTGGTGGCTGAGCAGTACATGACATGCAACTCCACTTTGGCGCTTACTTAGGCTAAACTGCATCTAAAGGTCGAAATTCCAATTTTGGACCTCTGGAGAGTGTGGAGTACCCCTTTCATTGCCATTATTGAGTAATGGTGATGAAAGGGGTACTCCATACTCTCTAGAGATCCAAAATTGGAACTATCACCATTAGATGCAGTTTAACATCACACCCATAAAGGTTAATATTATCTTTAAAAATTTTTGTCCATTCGAAAGAAGAAACATTAAAAAAACTCATGATATTTTTTTTAAATTTTCAGCTTACGGAAATAATGAAAATTATAAATGAAAAACAATGTTTACATTTTTGCTCCGTTAAATCAATTGAAATTTAACGTAGCCGAAAACAAGTTATGACTAGAGTTTTTTTTTTTAATTCTATCAAAAATCACTTAATGGTCCTATTTTCACGATAATTTCCATAATTACTTACCTTTTAATGAAAAACACATCTGAAATAATTTTTTTTCCTAAAATATATCAGGGAAATATATATTTTTACAAGGTCTACCACCCCTTATTTTATTTTATGAAATATGAAAAATGAACCAACAAAAACGATTTTTAACTTTTTTTTTCCATAAAGATAAAAGTCTGAATAATATGTCAGAAGATTTTTATAAGTTTCAATGCCAGAGTTTTTCAGTAAAACAACCATGAATACACAATTCAGCTAATAAAATGTCAATAAAAGAAACTGACCATGTCGTTAAAAAAATGGACTGTTTTACTTATTTTTCAAGATAACGGTGAGTAATTTTCCCCAATCCGATAATTTGATCTTTGAATTAACTGTTTTTCTTTGTAACAACTCTTTTTGTTGATTATTTCTTTTTTGCGAGATTAAAAAAAAGTTCAAAAATATTTTCGTTTCTTCCTTCAATATGGCCTAAACTGATCACATGACCTATTTTGGTGGTACCTACAATACAACATATTAAACGTTAACCTGTTGTTTTTTTTTTTCCTTGCAACCCCTACGCATGATATAACATACCCCTGGGAAAAGTATGAATCCCCTCATTTGGCTGTTAAATATATTTAACTCAGGGATGAGGGGGGTCAATACTTTTCCCAGGGTATTATCACAAAATTAGTACCACTTCTCTTTGTAGGGCATCCGCCTAGCTTCCAAGGTTCGATACCAAACCCTCGCCAACTCAGTGCATGAGTAGCACAGCTTGGTATATAAAGTGGGGAGCTGATGGTAGGTGTGACGCTCACCTCAGACACAAACAATTTCCTCGTCTAGCAATAGTGAAAAGGGGGATAGACTCCGTCGCAACTGTTCTTCTATAATATATAGAAGAACAGTAGTAAAAGTAGAGCAGAATATAGACTATATTCTACAAGAATGGCTTTTGGCATTAGATAACCCAGGAAGGTTGATTGTCATTACTAAACAAAGAATTCAACTATTCCGCATCATTTTATCGCATTTTTCAGGTCGGGTTAAACATGCAAATCGTCGTCAAAATTAAAACGGAAACTTATTGGTAATCCATGACAATTAAACTACAGTGTATGAATGAACTTTTTTGGCGAATTGGGTTACGGTTTAGGTGTTTGGGGATTAAGGTGTTTTTTAATTACGTATTGCCTAAAAAAAAACAACAACTAAACCCAAATTACTATACATTTAATGTTGAAAAATATTTTTTAAACAAAGTTTAATTGAATTATACATTGTAATACTAACACAAACTCAGACTAATGTGTCTACCGTTGGATTCAATAATTAATTTCAATGGTTAATTAAATGTATAGTTTTTGGGGGTTTTGTTGTTGTTGTTGTTATTTTTAAGCAATACGTAATTAAAAACAACCTTAATCCCCAAAGTTAATTCATATACTGTACTTAAACTGTTATGGATCACCAAATAAGTTTCCGTTTTAATTTTGCGGATGATTTGCACAAGTTTAAGCTCAGGTCGTTACTCTAAGTAACTTAGATCCCAGAAATGACAAGCTTCCAATGAGTTCGAACCACATCCCTTAAAATTCTTAGACAATGCTCATTAAATAAACACAAATGTAACTTAATAAAAAGAATTAAAAACAAACTCTGGAACTTTTATATAGATTTCCTTATTTGTGTATTTAAATCAAAAGAAAATTGAATGGTGGGGCGTGTCCGAGTTGTCCAATGTTATTAGGGGGATATTTGTTTTACTATTTTTTATTGTTGTTTTTTGTTTTTATTTATTTTATTTTTTATCAATTTTTTAAATTATTTACAAGTAAAGCGAAGAAGAAAGCATCTAACCGTACCTTCTATATAAAAAATAAATAGGGTACTTACCACAAATAAATCGGATTTAATACGAACAAGAGCGAATAACTCCAGAATAATAATTTCTATGTTAAATTAGAATCCTAAAATTCTAAAATTAAAAAACCATTTTATTTGATTTTTTTTTATTTTAAAGAAAAGTTAAACAACGACGAAGAAACGTCACTCCAAGGTAAAAACAAATCTAAAATATAAACAATCCATAATTTGTGGACTTTATTAGAAAAGAGTTCGTTATCAAAGGTAGGTAACTCTATTTGACTATATTTTCTGTTTGGCTTTTTTTTTTTTGCTTTTTGCTTTTCTTCTCCTGTAGATTTATAATAGACTTGAAGTATGATAATTCGACTCTTACAACGTTTAAATGTTTACTTAAGAGCTATTGATAATAAATCAATATGGTAAAAAGTATAATAAGCTCTAAAGAAATTCTTTCTTTTCTCTTTTTTTCCTTCTTTTTCCTCTTTCTTTTCTGTTTTTTTTTTTTTTTTTACTTTTTTCGTTGAAACAGACTATAAGTGCTACCGCTTCTATCTCTTAGCTTTCCTTCTTTCCTTCTTTCCTTCTTTCTTTCTTTCCTTTTTTTCTTTCTTCTTTCTATCTATATTTTGGTTTCTTTTTCTCTTTGACATGTGGCACATTCTTTTTCTTCCCTTTCTTTCCTCACAATGACAACGATATGGTCAATCATTTATCTGAGATGATGACAGGGCATAATACATGTAGGTAACTAGTGTATTAAGATATAGATTTTAACTAAAAATAGGCAAAATTTTTGCTCTGGATTAAAATGATATTTTCCTAATGTAAACAAGTTAATATTGTTGTTGTTGTTGTGGTAGTAGAGTAGTAGTAGTAGTAGTATTTGTTTTAGTAACAGTAAAGTTGGCGGAGGGGCCTATTGTTGGTATCAGCCAGTCAGCGAAGGAGTCTATCCCCTTTTTGTTAGCACTAGACTAAGAGGAATTACAGGTTTAAGGGGGGGAGCCTCTTAATTCTCTCGGTTGTAGGCAAATTATTCAGACGAAAGAAGACAAACACACAATGTAAATTTAATACATGTATTGACAAATAGTACAGAATATGCTGCAAATTTTAATGGCATTTGCTACAAGACTTATCTGTGAGGTGAAAATACTGTTTGTTAGAGAAGTGGCACTAACAGGGGTATTCTGGTCGCTGTGGTTGTAGAGTTCTGTAAGAGACGCGTCCGTTTGGTCAGTTCTCGTACGATAGGTAAAAAAGTGTAGGGAGTGCTTTTTAGAAGCTACTCACCTAAGTTAACAATCTCGGATGGGGCCCCTTTTTAAGGTGACTATTCAGTTCGACAGCCTTCTGATAGTATGCTGTCGAAACGGCCTTCAGTAGTATGCTATTGAGACAGTAATGCTATTAGAAAGTATGCTGGTTAAGGGCAAGGTGATGGAGCGCTTTTTTAGCGTCTCTCCTCGATAACTACTCCTGATAATGATGGGTTTGGATTTGGCGCCAACCTCCTGTTGGTGATTCGCCGTCTAGCAGCAGGGGAAGATAATTCTCTATCGGATTTCCGAATAAGAATAGAGAGATCTTTAGCTTAGATGTGTGGGGATTAAATAAAACGAAAATAAAATTACCAATAAAAAAAAATAAAAAACTTCCATGGGGCCTTTACGAAGAACCCACTGCGCATATCGGGCAAAAAGGACTATCCCCCAACTCAAGGATTCTCAGCATATTCGTTTTAGGCCTTAACTGGGTCTGGGTTTCTCCTACTAGCTAGGGGGATATCCCTTGCTACAGGCCACTATGACCCGTTCAATAAAGCTAAGTCATAAAATACCTCCAGCCTTTGTCTCTTTCCTTTCATTCTTTAAATTCCCTTCTTTTCAGTGCAACTACCAATGAGATGGGGTTAAGGCCTAAAAACCCTAAGAACACGCAAGCTGTAAAACACCCAAAACGCACTCATACCCATATTTATTATACTCCAATAGGTGAAGCACCACACTACCCATTTGACCACACAGATCAGGTTACAAATCTGTAGTACTTATGCGCTGAGTTGGCAAGGACCAGTATCAAAGCCAGAACCTTGCGATTCTGAGACAGATGCTCTTCTGACTGAGAATCATCAATAAAAATAAAAAGTAAAAAAAAGTAAAGTAAGCAGTGACCTATTGTTGGATCACCTGAACAGCGAAGGAGTCTATCTCCTTTTCACTAGTGCTAGACCAGGGAGATTGTGCTTTGCATCTGAGGTAGAGTGCCACACTTACCATCAACTCCTTACTTTATGCACAGATCCAAGCTGTGCTAACTCATATGCTAAGTTGGCAAAGGGCTGGTATGAACCTGGAAGCTTGTGATTTGAAGGCGACTGAATTTTTTTTTTTTTTTTAATAATTTTGGAAAGTCTATCAAGGAGTCTATCCCTTTTCACTAGTGCTAGACCAGGGAGATTGTGTTTTGCATCTGAGGTAGAGTGCCACACTTACCATCACTCCCCTACTTTACTGCACAGATCCAAAGCTGTGCTAACTGGTATGAACCTGGAAGCTTGTGGTTTCAAGGCGACTGAATTTTTTTTTTTTTAAATAATTTTGGAAAGTCTATCAAAGTGTTAGGTATATAAGTCATACAGTTGACTGGGAGTAAAACTTGCCAAATATATGTAGGGAAACAATTGTCAGAAAGGAAGCTTTTACTTACCTGCTGTCCTTGGAAGAGAAAAAGCTCGAAGATGCCTTTAACTGGGTTTATATTTGTTGGTTGTCGTTTTTTAAGTGGTGGAATGGGTAATAATATCCTCATTCCTGCTAGTTTTGGTGTGTACAACTATCGTAGATTGAAATAATTACATTTATTCCTGCTCTAAACTTACCTGACCTAAAATGTTATTTTACTTCATACTGCTATCAAGGTTGCAACAAGGTCTTGTTGGCAAAAGTAAATCAATTAATGCGTATGGTTTGCAAAGCAAAATAGACGAGAAGGTTTTTGGATTAATTTCGTTTATTTAAAATAAACAAAAGCTGGAATTGTTGAGAATGGTAACTCCTTTTGCTGCTTAGTGAAATGAGGGCAGTTTGTGGGTTGAAAAGTCAGTTCTGGCACTGCATGATGTGAGGTGTGGTGTGGGTATAGTATGGCGTGACATGGGGTGCATGTGAGTATAGTATAGGCAGTTCTTTTATCTCGCTGCCTTAACTGATTTTTTTAATTTTAAGTCAGCTTGTATATGTAGCAAGTGATAGGCTCGAAAAGGCCTTTGAAGGGTTTTGGGGGGAAGATTTTTTTTATTGGTTGAAAACATAAAATCTCTCTAACA
>CM042161.1:74101222-74142922 GCA_023376005.1 Doryteuthis pealeii | reverse complement strand
TAATATATATATATTATATATATATATATATATCATAAATACACACATATAGCGTGCACACAAATTTTATATATATATATATATATATTATATATATATATGAGAGAGAGAGAGGGGAGAGGGAGAGATCGCTTGAATTTAGGAGTCGTGTTTCTTCGTCGTAAATACTTAAAACATCGAAAGATGCATTAAATCCTCAACAGAAAATAGAAAGAGTAAAAATGAAAGGCATTTTTGTTTTTCATTTTTAATTGTAAGTGAAGAAAATCAAGGGAGGTAATCGTGAGTAAAATCCTGATGGCCCCCAACGAGTTATTTATCTAGCAATGAAGGCGTAATAAACCATTCGGATATTCCAGAGCTTAATGATAGTGAAGAATGTTCCCATACAGACATGTAGCTATAGAAAAAAAATAAGCGATTTTTTTTCTTTAAAACTCAAGTCCAGAATTTGAACTGTGTCTCTGTATTACAAACGTCGTACTCTTTTTATTGTCTTCCCGAAATACCATCCTGCCACCATCGCCAATAGTTCCAAAAACGTGAAATCGTTCGTTAACAAAAGACTGTAAGTAGGTTAAAGTAATTCCTTGTAATTCGACAGAAGTATTTCAACGAATTATACAAGGCACTAGAAAATTTAACAGATATTTTAATCCATTTCGACGCACTGTTATGCGGTTTTTAACAAAAAATAAAAGTGCATATCTTCGTTCTGTGGTGATGAATGCGGTTCCGTAAGCAAGAAAGTGATAAATATGTGTACAAAAAAAAATGCATACAGATTTATAAGTTTCTTCATTGCCTTTTAATTTTACTTATGACATAAATAATCGTAGTTTGCCCCTCACCCACCCACAATTGGTTCATTGCTTAATCGGAATTACCTCCCCTGCCATTAAGACGCTGCCATGAGTTATCTCGCCTGAATTATTTCCCTTTTTCGACATCACTAGATTTTTTTGAAAAATAATTTCGCCCCAATTGATTAGAATTAGAAATACATTCCTCTGCTTAACTATTAAAAATCCTGATGTCTATATTACCAAAAATGTTTTGCCTCGTCCAGTTTTCCGCCATTTACAAATTAGGGCTGAAATGTTTGAGAAATTCTCTCTTTTTCCACATTACCTGTCATTTTTATGGGTCTCAAAGCACACAGTATTTGTTAAATAATATACATACATACATATATATATATATAAAAATATATATATATATCAAATTCCTTAAAACTACGCATATGTATATATAAAAACTCCTTAAAATTACATATATATATTGAAACTCCTTAAAATTATATATATATGTATTAAACTCCAAAAAAACTATATACATATACATATATAAATATATATATATATATATTGTATGTATGAAAATATAATTAAATCCACTCTCTATCATATGTATAGAATTTAAAAGTGGGAAACGGAAGATTTATTAAGGTTTATATCCCAAAATTTTTACATTTTAGTTAAATTGGACTTTTTTAATAATCTAAAGTAACTAAAACTATTTTAGTTACAGACTGATAGATACTTTTTATACTAAAAAAACATAATTTTTGTTGCAAAATGCAATAGATAATAAACATACTAATGATATTATCTATTTCAATTTTATCAGTTCACTATTTTTGTCCAGAGGGAAAAAATGAATAATTTATCCAATATCCTAAGATTTAAAAAATAAAAAATAAAATAATAAAAAAAACTTTTAGATTTCTATAAAAAAAAAATAATAATTGAAAATGATATAAACCAAAAAAAAAAAACTATTGTGGTTGTGTTTAATAATATTTTAACTATTCTTCAACAAAATAATGTATATTATAAAGTCATCGGTTAAATCTTTAGTAAATATATATGTATATAAATCATACGTATAGATTTACTTTTGATGCTTGGTAGATTTCTTTTTTTTTTTCTTTTTTTTTTATGTAATAAAATGAAATTTTTTTTTTATATGTCCATCCGGTGCTAGGCATTTCAATTCGTAGAATTTTGCCAGTGTCTGTTTTTTTTTTTAATCTATTCATTTTTAATGCTACAACTATGAACTAAGATTTTAGAAAGCGCCTATGTAGCATTTAATAATTTCTATATGCTGAAAGAAACTGTATAACATATATATATATATATATATATATATATATATATATATATATATATTATACTAATCCGTTGTTCATAAAGAATCATTAGTGTTATTATCATAAAACATCTGTTCTTTTCCCCAATTTTCCCCAAAAACTCCCAAACTCCCTTCAAAAAACCAAGAACACAATTGTATAACTCTCATTAGTCTTTAAAATACCAAGAGGAAAAAATCATATTGCTTCTTTTTTAAAAAACTAAACTCCAAATTTTCAAATAAAAAAGCAAAAAAGATATGATTTAAACTCTTGAAGATCAGACCCTAAAGAAGATCCAAAAGGGCATTTCTTTTATTTTTTAAAATAAATAAAATATCAAATACCTTTAAAAATAAGATATAAATTTCTTTGTAGAAACTATATTTTAACATTTTTCACGTCTTTTTTTTTTTTTTCATTTTTTTTTTAATGTCAAGTATTTAAAAATATTTTTAAAATTTAAAAAAATACTAAACTATCCATGAATGGCGCAAAAACCAGTTGTTTTTTTTTTAATTCTGAATGGAATTGAATTTTATGAATAAAAAATTTTATCGAAACGAACGAGAACTAAAATTTATGCAAACTGTGTACGTAATAAACTCCAGAGGTGAATTTAGAAGACACGAGTGAACAGGTTACTTGAATCAAACCCAAGTCAATCTGTTCACTCTTACAGCCCTATCGTGTAATGACACCTAATAATAATTTTTATTTGCTAACTAGATTATTTCATACTATTCTTACCATTATTATTATCATTAACATTATTCCTTATCTTCTGTTTAATTGGTGCTTGTATATTGCTTGCCCGTAAGACTGACCAAACAAAAATAATATAAATATATAGATATAATCATTTCCGAATAATTTATTTATAACATTCGAGCATTTCCAAATTTGGAAACGAATGCTAAATAAATTAGCTTAATGTGGAACACAAAAGTGTTGCTGCATTTCATATTATTAATTTTCTCTACATTCGTTTATTTAATTCATGAACATACATTAACTATCGATTTGTATTGAAATAATTATATTTAAATATTTATCATATCACCTGAAATGAATTTTTAAAAATCTAAAAAGAAAATTAAAAGAGAAAAATAACCAAATAGTATTGAAAGAAAATTTTATAAAATTCATAACTTTGATGCAATAATTACATCAGCAGCAGCAGTTTTACAAAATGAAAATAAATATCAGTACCACCCCTACCCAACAAATTTATATTTAATTCTTGAATTTTTTTGTTACTCTGTTGATTATTAAGAAAAAAGTTGTTTGATTCTGGTAATCGCCTCACCTAAACTTTATAATCAAGATAACGCATGAAAATAAGAATACATTGAATGGATTTGTAAAACACTTAAAATGGCGGAGTGGTTTGAGGGCCACATCATGTGAATCAGTCATCTGGTGCATTGCAAAGAGTCTACTATGACTTTGTGTCAATCCGCATTTTTCAGGAGTTAAAATGCTTTGTTTTATAGTCGCAGGGACAATTCTACCAGTTCACGGAAATGTTTGAGAAGGATGTTATGGCATGGAGAAGAACATAACAGACGGAGATCGACTCCGGGGATTTTCAAAAAAACCTTCTCTTCTCAATCATTCTTTTAAAAAAAAAAATGGCTACATAATTTGAAAAAAAAAAAAAAAAGAAAAGAAATGTAGTCGCCAAATTTTACATAATGAACCAGAGGCAAAAAAAAAACGCAAAAAAGCAGCAAATTGAGAGAGAAAAAATATCTCATTGATTATGAGTTCTGAAACTGACATTTTTTGGCCCATTTCATAAACCGTTTTTTTATCCAAAAAACATTTTTTATCGTGAATGAACGAAAATGGATCATCTGAGGAGTGCAACAAAAACAACAACAAAATAAACGTCGATTTTTTTTTTTTTTTTCAAAAAAAAAATGTTTATTTTCATTGATATTTTCCCAGCTTATAACTATTTTTTTTTTTTTTTTTTTTTTTTTTTTTTTTCCTAGATGAAAAAGACTGATAACGTGGGTCCTGTCATTCACGCTATAATAACGCATGTCCTTCCCAGAGAATAATGGATGTATCTAATGTTTGTTTTTTTAAATCAACTTTGATTTTTAGACTATCTAACTTAACAGCAACTTTTATTTCTTTTATTTTTTTCTTTTTAATTATTGAATTAATTTTAATTTTTAAATATAAAAAATAAATATTTGTTTTACATCAAATTTGTAATGAATAGAAGTATTCAATATACTCACAATTTAACTGCTATAAATGCACTAATTTTTGTGCAAACAGCTAAGTACTTATATTCTACTTATTTTAGAGAAAAAAAGACGTCTTACATCAACTATATGAAAAGTTATTTGCAAACGTCAATTCTTGAAAGGGAGATAACTTATACTGTCTTATCTATGGACTTAATTTTAACGTAATTTTTAGAACCAATTTATACTGTTTATTTTTGTCATTTTTGATAAAACTAATCAACAAGGTACTATGTGTGTTGCGTGAAGACAGGAAAATACTTCGATTTTTTTAATAACATCACGTTTAAATCAATCTTTTTTTCCCCCAGCCCAAACAAAATATATTCATCTCGAACGTCAATTTAAAAATTCAAGAATTCAAGACAATTTTTTTACCGAAAATGAGAAAAGAAACCACTGTATATATAAATATATATAAATATATAAGCAAATATTGTTGGATTGCTTATACGTGGAAATATAACAAAAATCAAGAAACTAAATTACTGGAAAATTTACGAAAATATCAACAAAAAAACTGTAATGCACATACTTTTTTTTTAAATAAAATTTCACTTCCTTTGAAAATTCAAGGGAGGTAACTCAAGACTTTATAGGACTCAATATGACACGAATCTCAAATAATTCACAAAAATAAAAACATATAGACAACACAAGAAAATTAAATTTAAAAAAATTCACTTTAACACACCTATCATTTGTGTGTACTCACCAGACACGGAGTTTGTTCAAATCAACAAATTTAAACAAGAAAATACCGCCTCCAAAAAAAATTATTATTGTTTGAAAATGAAAAGTATGTCTGTATGAGAAATTGGATCGACTAAGTTAAATACAATAAAAGATTTTAAAGAATAGAAAACACAATGCAGGGTTGCTTTATTTCTCTGAGTGGATTTTTTAAGATACATTTTTGTTTGTTTGTTTATCATATAATAACTAAGCGACCTTGCAAAGGAAGTTTAAAAAAGAACTTATCTTTCTTTTTTAATGTTACCAGAGTTTAGTCGATCTATTTGGACCTTTATTTTTAATGGAGAATGCTTTTTTAAGCTGTTTGAGAATTGTAATATTGCTATGAATTGTTTTTATTTCCAAACTTGTTTTCTTTATAATTATCATGTCAATGTATCTTTTTTTAAATAATTTTATTAACTTATATTATATTAATGTATGTATTTATGTGTGTATGTATGTTATATATATGTGTGTGTGTGTGTGTATATATATATATATATATATATATATATATATATATATGAGTGAGAAAAAATGGAAATAAATCAGACAGATATGTTGAAAAATAATTGGAAGAAAAATATATATATTTGGTATACATGAAATTTATTGTTGTTATTTTGTCAACACGAATTTCATCTATATCAAAGTATATATATTTTTTCCTATCATTTTTCAACACACTTATATATATATATATATATAATATATATATATATATATATATACATTGTATGTATGTATGTATGTATGTACATATGAATGTATGCATGTGTTTATGTATGCACATGTGTAAATATTTACATATGTGTGTGTATATAAGTATGTAAGTATACGTTTATGTATTTACTTACATATGTATGCATGTGTTTGTAGACACATATTTAACTATTTATCTTTGTATGTATGTATAGGTATATGTGTATTTATGTATGTATCTACATATGTATACATGCATATATTCATGTATATACATATGTATGTTGTGTGTAAATGTAAGAATTATATATATATATATATATATATATACATATATAAATACATATATATTATATATATATATATATACATATATATATATATATATGCATGTGTGTGTGTGCCTGTCTGTCTGTTTCTACGTATGTATGTATGTATTCAGGTATATATATATATATATATATATATATATATATATGCCTGTGTGTGTCTGTCTGTTTGTCTCTATGTATGTATGTATGTATGTATGTATTAAGGTATCCACATTGTTGACAGGGAAAACCAAGGCAGAAAAGACAAAAGATAATCATTATGACTTTTTCAACAAAATTGTAGAAGGCAGTCACATTAAAAAAAAAAACATGGTGATGAGAATGAAGAGATGTATCAAAGAGACACCACTTTCCTCGTGTGACAAGAACGACTCGATGGACTCACCAGATAAAAACTTTCAAAAACACCATTAAACATCAATTCACCAAAAAAAGAAAAAGAAAATAATAATCGGATAAATCATTGTTTGTATCTATTCAAATATAAATTGACAAATCTTATTTAAAAAAAATCAGCAAACAATTTATTGCATCTGTTTATGTATGTACATATGTACATATTTACATATACATATACGAGGAGTAACAGATTGGGTAAATCCGACAAAATTTGATTGAAATTTGAGGAAAATGCGGATAAAACACAATACAACTTCAATTGATATTTCACCTCAGTATGAAAATTTGACAAAGCTTTGTTACACACCAAGGCGAAATATCATTTGAACAAAGTTATTCTATCCGCATTTTCCTCAATTTTCAATCACATATGTAAATATTTACATATGTATGTGTGTATATAAGTATGTTTGTAATAATTTGTTTTTATCTAATCACAAATAAATAGACAAATCTTATTCAAAAATCAGCAGACCACTTATTTCACCATCTTTGCATTTTTGGACGGGGGGGGGGAATACATGTTTGATTTTTTATTTTGAAATCTTTACCTGGTCAGTTCATAGAATGATTCCTGGCAGTCTCTACAAGAGGATGAAGAATTACATTTTTCGGTTTTTATCATCACTTTTCTGTTGCAATTATCTTCAACAATCAAAGAAACTAATGTTATTTCAAAGAATATTGTTTTTTGTTGCTTTTTAAAAAAAGAAAAACTTTTTTTTTTGTTTTTTGTTTTTTGTTTGAAGATAAAAAAAAGGACCAATTAAATGTAATAAAATACATTTTACACCCCTACACATACAAAATAGCCAAAGCAAATAATCCATTGAGAAAATATTTCTATCTATACTTATATGTTTGTATATTCGTTTATATATATATATATATATATATATATATATATATATATATATATATATATATATATATAATCATGTTTAAAGGTTGTGGTAGCTATAAGAGTGCTTGTTATCTGGGATGGAGTATATATACATATATAATATATATAATATATATATATATATATATATAATATATATGTATGTATGTATGTATGTATATATATATATATATATATATATATATAGTATTGATAATATAGTTTGCTATATTTACAAGTCAATATCCATATATGGAGCCTGTGTATCTAAGTTAGGATAGTAAGGACATAAAATCAACACAATTTGGTTACAATCAATTTCTCACCTATGTGATTTTCAAATCAACTATATATATATGTGTGTGTGTGTGTGTGTGTGTGTGTGTGTGTGTGTGTGTGTGTGTGTGCAAGCATGTCTCTATGTATGGAAAACACCAGAAATCCTAACCACATACAGTTACTCATACTTCCATTCTTTTACAATGATCAGCTAATATATTCAGAATAACATCAATCTATTTTTGTTGGCTCACTGCTATGAGTCATCTTGGAAGGTTAATGTTCAAATGATCATAAAAACTGAAATAATTAGTAGCCTTATTTTAATTTTAGTGTTATACTGCATATACATATATAATTATATATATATATATATATATATATATATATATATATATATATACGCAATACATATATATATATATATATATATATATATATATATATGTATACATATATTGTGTGTCATAGAAGGTAATTTGATTAGATTTCTGTTATTTAATAAAATGTTTTAAGTGTTACCTTTTTAATATTTAATACTTTACTCTTATATGAGCATTTACATACATATATATATATATATATATATATATTATATATATATATATATATATATATATATATCAGGCTTGGCTTCATGAACGAAGATTAAGAATGGGGTGTTTCATGTTGACTGCAGGCATGCTCATGCCTGACATGGCCACTATATATACATACATACATACATATATATATATATATATATATATATATATATTATATATATATATATTAAATATACATATATATATATATATATAATTATAATTATATATGTACATATATATGTATGCATATATTTCTATATATATATGCACACCTGTATGCACATATATACATAAGTACATTAATATACTATGTCTGTACCTGTGTGTGTATGTGCATGTGTGCATGTGTAAGTGTGTCTGTATCTGTTTAACTCAGCTTTTTATTTGCTTGCTTATTTATTCCTACATAAAGACAAACACTGAATAACAACAAGACTGTAACATTATCAAAATATTTGGGGGAGGACAAAGTCTGATCCTTTGTTCAAAAAAAAAAAACAAACAGTAGCCATTTTGTTGCTGTTGTTGTTTGTATATCAAAAAAAAAAAATCTCTTTTGTCCATTTCGATTACGACTGCTTCATCAAACTTTCATGATACAAAAAAAAAATCCTAGCTTTAATTAATAAATGAAAGGACAGTCCTTTTGATAGCATTTTAACAGCACTAATAGAGAAATATAATAAAGAAATATACCCCTGAAAAAATAATAATTTCTTTCATGGTTACATAAGTTTTGAATCCTAATGAAATTGAAATAAACCAACCAAATGCAGTTTTTGATTTTTTTTTAATAAGAAGCAACTGGATCATTTTGTGGTTAATTGAGATGGCTGTGAGGGTAACTGTAAAAAATAATAATGTTAGAGTGAATATCACAAGTAAAAACATTTTAAACAAAAATTAAATAAGAATTAGAAAAAAAAAAGAAAACCCAATTGTAATAAAAATGAAAAACCAAAGAGTCAAGTTTGACAACATTTTAAATTATATTCGTTTATAAAGTTTTACTTATAGAAAAAATAATATACAATATATAGAAAACTATAAAACTATATACAATATCATACACCATATAATACACACACACACACACATTATATATATATATATATATATATATATATATATATATATATATATATATAATATATATACTATTATATTACATACTATTTATATACTAAATCATATATATATATAAGTAAAGAAATAACAAAAAACTTAAAGATTTAGCTTATAGTCTATTTCAGGGAGCTGAAATAGACTATAATGCTAAATCTCTAAGTCTTTTGTTATTTCTTTACTTATATATTTGCTCTGTGACTCTAACATTAAGAGCACACATTGAGCTCTCAAACTGCGACAGGTTTTTTAAATAAAACTCTTGGGTCGTAAGGAAGATTTCTTCTCTGGACTTTTGGATTATATATATATATATATATATATACATGAGTTGAATTCAGATGTTTTTTCTCATTTGTATCTATGTATCTAAATTAGAATCAAATGATGGAACAAACTTTTATACAAAAAAATATTACTAGAAATCTGTTGAATTTAGATTCAAGTATTTTTTAAATTTGCATCTATGTATGTAAATTGAGATACAATAACATTATTCTATGGAACCAACTTATAGGATCAAACATATTGTTAAAATCATTTGAATAGATCTTTCTGTATTTTTATATGGTACATCTAACAATCGCAAATAAAAACAACAACAATAATAATGATAATAGTAACAACAATGACAACGATGACATAATAATAATAATAATAATAATAATAATAATAAATCTCTTTTAATGGTAGCACAAAACAATGATATAAAAAGCAAAAATTGATAATATACAGAAGAGCAAATTTGGAGGATTTTTTTTGTTCTTTTTTCTTTCTTTTTTCTTTCTTTTTCTTTTTTTTATTAAAATACATAGAATATAAATAATTACAAGAAATGAAGTCATTTTAAGATAATTCATAAAAGCAATCAGAACTTGACCCATTTTCCAATCCACGTTGCAACATAATTCTTATATAAAAAAAATATATCAAAATAGGAAAAGCTAGAAAAAAAAAAAACAGGGGAGGTAACTCTGTGTTGCACATACAGAACGATGAATATCAACAGACGATAAGATTCTTTTAAGTCTTCTATATTCTTTCAAGCGAAATATTGATACATTGGTTCATGCAGTGCCAATCTTGCCATGCAACGAGGAGAGGGGTGTGTTCATGGTTAAAAATTAACCATCACAAAAAAACATTTATTCATTTTTTTTATGTCAGTTTAGCTTAATATCAAATATTTTTCTTGTGATATTCACATTTTAACTTTTAATTGAAAACCATTATTATTTTATCTAACCACCAGGTCAGTTTTAAAATTATTTTAATGTTTTGTTTTTTTTTGTTTTTAATTTTTAAACAATAAATTTCTTTGGATAGGAATAGAATATAAATGGCCAGTTTAGCTCAGTTGATAGAGCCCCAGGGTTCCAGGTTCAAGACCAGCCCTCACCAACTTGAGTAGCACAACTTGGATCTGTGCTGTAAAGTAGGGAGCTGATGATAGGTCTGCCACCTCAGATGCAATATCTCCCTGGTCTAGCGCTAGTGAAAAGGGGATAGACTCCCTCGCTGTCCGGTTTATACCGACAACAGGCCACTCTGGTTTAATCAATGAGACACTGAACAAGATTTGTTAGTCTCAAATTCCTGGCTATATTTGAGGGAAAATAGGACATTTCTCTGTTGCCTAACCTTCAGCAAGTTCTTCAGACCTCCTGCATAAAAAGATGATATGGCAAACATATGTCAACAAACTTTTTTTTTAAATTAAAGATAAAAATCTTATTAATAAAATACAACTTAATATAAAGGAAATAAATACAAAAACGGATTACCTGCCCCTGATTTTTTAAAAACAAATTACCTGTCCCTGAATATTTATATCTATAAAATTGTAACATAATTATACAGCTCGAATTTCATTTTTAAGGATGAACAGTTCAGATTAAAGTGCGTTAAGAGTAATCATTTTTCTGATGCAAGTATCATTGGGCAACAAGAAAAGCTTTACTAAACAGGCCAAAGCCACCCTGTTTACCAAAAATTTTCTCGTTCCCCAATGATACCTACACCGGAAAAATAAGGTCTAAAAAAAACTTTTGTCTTTAGGTTACCCTTACCGCGCTTTTAACCTGGTCTAGAAGGGTATCTCAGAGTTACCCAAACAATATAAAAAAATATCCATAGCTAAAGATACCCTATAGGTTGATTGTTGCTTTAAATACAATTTTTAAATGGTGTTATTCCCTGTTTACTCCTATTACAACAACAACAACAACAACAGCAAGCAGCAGCGCACATGGCAAATAAAAATATATAGTATTTAAAAGAAATATGTATTAAAAAAGAAGAGAAAAAAAAAAATAAACGAAGAATCGCACTCAACAAGAATGATCATATCGCATTGTATAACACACATAAGCTAATGATAAAAAGAGAGAACCAACGCCTTACACGGCCATACATCTGCAAATGATAACAAAATAATATACATTAAGAAATACCATAATAACCCCAGCACCACATAACTCAACACACCACATCAACAAGTTAAGAGATACATAAGTCCTGTATAAATAAATTAATCTAATGATCTGCAACACTACATAAAGATATAATATCACTATATCAAAAGCACACCACCAACAAACCACCAACACATAACCAAAAAAACCTATAACAAATATCACAAACAATATATAAACTACATAAATATATCAACATCAAAAAAGTTGTAAACAGAGAATATAAAAAAAAAAATAACTAAAAAAAAAAAATTAAATATACCCGTGATATTCTAATAATTTTATATAATTAACTGATAAATAACAATAAATCAAATAAAGAAAATGTATAATATAAAAAATAATATTTAAACCTATAATGTTTTTTCTTTTATAATACAGAACAGCCTCTCAAGCCACCGCTGACTTCCTCTCCGTCCAAGATACAATAAGTAGGAACCAAATAATAAATACACTGTATTCTCTGCATTATCTCATTGAATACTTACTAAATATAATTATAAACACAGAATATACAAATAAATAATATAAACTAAAAATAAAAACAATATATACAAATAATAACTATAACATAAAGAACAAATATATAGCAACACCTATCAACGGGAACAGTATATATAAAGAATACAAACTTAATAATATAGAGAATAATAAGAGTAAAATATAAAATATAATAGAAAGGACTACATGAATAAACATAAAACATAAAGACATACAAGAAAACAAGAATAATTAGAACAAAGAGAGAAAAAATAATAAATAAAGATATAATGACCAAGAAGAAAGGTAAAATAGAAACATGAAAACATAATTACAAAACATCACTCATCAATAACAATAAATATCAAATGATTAAGATTTATTCTAAAAATTAAAGAAAATTTAGTATAAAAAGAGATAAATATTACAATAAACAAATAATATTATAAAATCTTGAGAATTAAATGAAGAGAAGATATAAACATAAAAATATAGAAAAAGACTTTTTCTTAATCATTAAAATTAAAACCAAACGAGTAGAAATCAATAAGCAAACGAAATACTAAGCACATAACTTATTAAATTCGATTATTTTAAATATTAAATTATGATGCTATAGTAATTATATAGATTTCTAACTGTATATTGATTTAAAATATATATAAATGATAAATATAAGAAAAAGAAACATATCATTCCAAATAAATCTAAATGAAACTAACCAAAAATAACAAGAAACAATACTATACAATATATATCAAAACATAAACACCAAATAACAAAAAGAAATAACATTAAAGTAAAAATAATAAAGAAAATAACAATTGAAAGACGAGAGTGAGAAGAGTAAGTATTCAGTTGTTCCATCTTTTCATTACTTACTCCCTCTGTTTCAAATTTTTATTATACTCCCTCGTTTCAAATCTTTATTATCTGTATTCTTATTTAGTTTCATTAGCCTTTCTAATTAATACAATATTTTATTATATTAAAACTTAAATACTTGCACCGGAGGGTGCATATATTGCTAGTATAATAGTATATATATATATATATATATACTATATATATATATATATATATATATAAAGGTATCAATGAGGATCAATGCAGAGAATACAGTGTACTCTAAGCCCCACAGACTGGACGGAAGGAGTCACGGTGCTGAAGCTGTAAATGAATTAAAAAGAAAAATACATTTAAGAAAAACCTCCAAAAAACAAGCAAAATTCTCATTGATTTTGTTTACAAATAAATAAATAAAGAAATCACGGAAGACATTAAGTTTAGACATTAGTTTTTTTTATTCTGTTACAACTGTGTTTGTATGAGAATACAATAGAGTTATATGTCTTGTGAGTTTGTATATGTGTGGGATTGGTGATGGTGGGTGTTGGTGTGTGCTGTGGGTGACAGGGAAAACAGGTAGTGGCAGACATTAGATAAAACAGAGACGTAATACAACAGGTTGAGGGAGGGAGATGGGTGCTGGGACTAACGGAACCAACGATATATTGGTACCATTTGCAGATGTAGGCTGTAAGGCACTTGGTCCTTCTAATTATAAACAGATTAGCTTGTGAATACAAGCGAAACATTCTGTGAGGCGATCTTCTGATTTTTAATTTTTTTTTCCTTTCTTTTTTTAAAAAATTCATTTCTTTTTTAAAAAAATGTTTTTTTTTTGCCATGGATGCTGCTGCTGCTGCTGTTTGTTGTTGTTGTTGTAATAGGAGTAAACAGGGAATAACACCATTTAAAAAATTGTATTTAAAGCAACAATCAACCTATAGGGTATCTTTAGCTATGGATATTTTTTTATATTGTTTGGGTAACTCTGAGATACCCTTCTAGACCAGGTTAAAAGCGCGGTAAGGGTAACCTAAAGACAAAAGTTTTTTTTAGACCTTATTTTTCCGGTGTAGGTATCATTGGGGAACGAGAAAATTTTTGGTAAACAGGGTGGCTTTGGCCCTGTTTAGTAAAAGCTTTTCTTGTTCGCCCAAATGATACTGCATCAGAAAAAGATTACTCTTAACGCACTTTAATCTGAAATGTTCATCCTTAAAAATGAAATTCGAGCTGTATAATTATGTTACAATTTTATATATATAAATATTCAGACAGGTAATTTGTTGTTTAAAAAATCAGGGCAGGTAATCCGTTTTTGTATTTATTTCCTTTATATTAAGTTGTATTTTATTAATAAGATTTTTATCTTTATTAAAAAAAAAGTTTGTTGACATATGTTTGCCATATCATCTTTTTATGCAGGAGGTCTGAAGAACTTGCTGAAGGTTAGGCAACAGAGAAATGTCCTATTTTCCCTCAAATATAGCCAGGAATTTGAGACTAACAAATCTTGTTCAGTGTCTCATTGATTAAACCAGAGTGGCCTGTTGTCGGATAAACCGGACAGCGAGGGAGTCTATCCCTTTTCACTAGCGCTAGACCAGGGAGATATTGCATCTGAGGTGGCAGACCTATCATCAGCTCCCTACTTTACAGCACAGATCCAAGTTGTGCTACCTCAGTTGTGAGGGCTGGTCTTGAACCTGGAACCCTGGGGCTCTATCAACTGAGCTAAACTGGCCATTTATATTCTATTCCTATCCAAAGAAATTTATTGTTTAAAAATTAAAAACAAAAAAAAAAAAACATTAAAATAATTTTAAAACTGACCTGCGTGGTTAGATAAAATAATAATGGTTTTCATTAAAAGTTAAAATGTGAAATATCACAAGAAAAATATTTGATATTAAGCTAAAACTGACATAAAAAAATGAATAAATGTTTTTTGTGATGGTTAATTTTTAACCATGAACACACCCCTCTCCTCGTTGCATGGCAAGATTGCACTGCATGAAACCAATGTATCAATATTTCGCCTTGAAAGAATATAGAAGACTTAAAAGATCCTATCGTCTGTTGATATTCATCGTTCTGTATGTGCAACACAGAGTTACCTCCCCTGTTTTTTTTTTTCTAGCTTTTCCTATTTTGATATATTTTTTTTATATAAGAATTATGTTGCAACGTGGATTGGAAAATGGGTCAAGTTCCTGATTGCTTTTATGAATTATCTTAAAATGACTTCATTTCTTGTAATTATTTATATTCTATGTATTTAATAAAAAAAAGAAAAAGAAAGAAAAAAGAAGAAAAAAAGAACAAAAAAAATCCTCCAAATTTGCTCTTCTGTATATTATCAAATTTTTGCTTTTTATATCATTGTTTTGTGCTACCATTAAAAAGATTTATTATTATTATTATTATTATTATTATTATTATTATGTCATCGTTGTCATTGTTGTTACTATTATCATTATTATTGTTGTTGTTTTTATTTGCGATTGTGTTAGATGTACCATATAAAAATACAGAAAGATCTATTCAAATGATTTTAACAATATGTTTGATCCTATAAGTTGGTTCCATAGAATAATGTTATTGTATCTCAATTTACATACATAGATGCAAATTTAAAAAATACTTGAATCTAAATTCAACAGATTTCTAGTAATATTTTTTGTATAAAGTTTGTTCCATCATTTGATTCTAATTTAGATACATAGATACAAATGAGAAAAAACATCTGAATTCAACTCATGTATATATATATATATATATATAAATCCAAAAGTCCAGAGAAGAAATCTTCCTTACGACCCAAGAGTTTTATTTAAAAAACCTGTCGCAGTTTGAGAGCTCAATGTGTGCTCTTAATGTTAGAGTCACAGAGCAAATATATAAGTAAAGAAATAACAAAAGACTTAGAGATTTAGCATTATAGTCTATTTCAGCTCCCTGAAATAGACTATAAGCTAAATCTTTAAGTTTTTTGTTATTTCTTTACTACTATATATATATATATAGTATATAATAGTATAGTATATAATAGTATATATATATATATATATATATATATATATATATATATATATATTATATATATATATATAATGTGTGTGTGTGTGTATTATATGGTGTATGATATTGTATATAGTTTTATAGTTTTCTATATATTGTATATTATTTTTTCTATAAGTAAAACTTTATAAACGAATATAATTTAAAATGTTGTCAAACTTGACTCTTTGGTTTTTCATTTTTATTACAATTGGGTTTTCTTTTTTTTTTCTAATTCTTATTTAATTTTTGTTTAAAATGTTTTTACTTGTGATATTCACTCTAACATTATTATTTTTTACAGTTACCCTCACAGCCATCTCAATTAACCACAAAATGATCCAGTTGCTTCTTATTAAAAAAAAATCAAAAACTGCATTTGGTTGGTTTATTTCAATTTCATTAGGATTCAAAACTTATGTAACCATGAAAGAAATTATTATTTTTTCAGGGGTATATTTCTTTATTATATTTCTCTATTAGTGCTGTTAAAATGCTATCAAAAGGACTGTCCTTTCATTTATTAATTAAAGCTAGGATTTTTTTTTTTGTATCATGAAAGTTTGATGAAGCAGTCGTAATCGAAATGGACAAAAGAGATTTTTTTTTTTTGATATACAAACAACAACAGCAACAAAATGGCTACTGTTTGTTTTTTTTTTTGAACAAAGGATCAGACTTTGTCCCTCCCCCAAATATTTTGATAATGTTACAGTCTTGTTGTTATTCAGTGTTTGTCTTTATGTAGGAATAAATAAGCAAGCAAATAAAAAGCTGAGTTAAACAGATACAGACACACTTACACATGCACGCATGCACATACACACACAGGTACAGACATAGTATATTAATGTACTTATGTATATATGTGCATACAGGTGTGCATTATATATATAAAATATATGCATACATATATATGTACAATATAATTATATATATATATTATATATATATATATATATATATATTATATAAATATATATATATATATATATATATATATATGTATGTATGTATGTATATATAGTGGCCATGTCAGGCATGAGCATGCCTGCAGTCAACATGAACACCCCATTTCTTAATCTTCGTTCATGAAGCCAAGCCTGATATATATATATATATATATATATATATATATATATATATATATATATATAATATATATAATATGTATGTAAATGCTCATATAAGAGTAAAGTATTAAAATATTAAAAAGGTAACACTTAAAACATTTTATTAAATAACAGAAATCTAATCAAATTACCTTCTATGACACACAAATATATGTTATACATATATATATATATATATATATATATATATATATTTATGTTTGCGTATATATATATATATATATATATATATATATATTATATATATATGATATGCAGTATAACACTAAAATAAAATAAGGCTACTAATTATTTCAGTTTTATGATCATTTGAACATTAACCTTCCAAGATGACTCATAGCAGTGAGCCAACAAAAATAGATTGATGTTATTCTGAATATATTAGCTGATCATTGTAAAAGAATGGAAGTATGAGTAACTGTATGTGGTTAGGATTTCTGGTGTTTTCCATACATAGAGACATGCTTGCACACACACACACACACACCACACACACACACACACACACACACACAACATATATATATAGTTGATTTGAAAATCACATAGGTGAGAAATTGATTGTAACCCAAATTGTGTTGATTTTATGTCCTTACTATCCTAACTTAGATACACAGGCTCCATATATTGATATTGACTTGTAAATATAGCAAACTATATTATCAATACTATATATATATATATATACATATATATATATACATACATACATACATACATACATATATAATATATATATATATATATATATATATGTGTATATGTATATATACTCCATCCAGATAACAAGCACTCTTATAGCTACCACAACCTTTAACATGATTATATATATATATACTATATATAATATATATATATATATATATATATATATATATATATATATATATATATAAACGAATATACAAACATATAAGTATAGATAGAAATATTTTCTCAATGGATTATTTGCTTTGGCTATTTTGTATGTGTAGGGGTGTAAAAATGTATTTTATTACATTTAATTGGTCTCCTTTTTTTATCTTCAAACAAAAAAAAAAAACAAAAAAAAAAGTTTTTCTTTTTTTAAAAAGCAACAAAAAACAATATTCTTTGAAATAACATTAGTTTCTTTGATTGTTGAAGATAATTGCAACAGAAAAGTGATGAAAAAACCGAAAAATGTAATTCTTCATCCTCTTGTAGAGACTGCCAGGAAATCATTCTATGAACTGACCAGGTAAAGATTTCAAAATAAAAAATCAAACATGTATTCCCCCCCCCCCCCCGTCCAAAAATGCAAAGATGGTGAAATAAGTGGTCTGCTGATTTTTGAATAAGATTTGTCTATTTATTTGTGATTAGATAAAAACAAATTATTACAAACATACTTATATACACACATACATATGTAAATATTTACATATGTGATTGAAAATTGAGGAAAATGCGGATAGAATAACTTTGTTCAAATGATATTTCGCCTTGGTGTGTAACAAAGCTTCGTCAAATTTTCATACTGAGGTGAAATATCAATTGAAGTTGTATTGTGTTTTATCCGCATTTTCCTCAAATTTCAATCAAATTTTGTCGGATTTACCCAATCTGTTACTCCTCGTATATGTATATGTAAATATGTACATATGTACATACATAACAGATGCAATAAATTGTTTGCTGATTTTTTTTTAAATAAGATTTGTCAATTTATATTTGAATAGATACAAACAATGATTTATCCGATTATTATTTTCTTTTTCTTTTTTGGTGAATTGATGTTTAATGGTGTTTTGAAAGTTTTTATCTGGTGAGTCCATCGAGTCGTTCTTGTCACACGAGGAAAGTGGTGTCTCTTTGATACATCTCTTCATTCTCATCCACCATGTTTTTTTTTTTAATGTGACTGCCTTCTACAATTTTGTTGAAAAAGTCATAATGATTATCTTTTGTCTTTTCTGCCTTGGTTTTCCCTGTCAACAATGTGGATACCTTAATACTACATACATACATACATACATAGAGACAAACAGACAGACACACACAGGCATATATATATATATATATATATATATATATATATATATATACCTGAATACATACATACATACGTAGAAACAGACAGACAGGCACACACACACATGCATATATATATATACATGTATATATATATATGTATATATGTATAATAATGTATTTATATATATGTATATACATGCATATATATATGTATATATATAAATTCTTACATTTACACACAAACATACATATGTATATACATGAATATATGCATGTATACATATGTAGATACATACATAAATACACATATACCTATACATACATACAAAGATAAATAGTTAAATATGTGTCTACAAACACATGCATACATATGTAAGTAAATACATAAACGTATACATACATACTTATATACACACACATATGTAAATATTTACATATGTGCATACATAAACACATGCATACATTCATATGTACATACATACATACATACATACATACAGATATATATATATATATATATATATATATATTATATATATATATATAAGTGTGTTGAAAAATGATAGGAAAAAATATATATACTTTGATATAGATGAAATTCGTGTTGACAAAATAACAACAATAAATTTCATGTATACCAAAATATATATATTTTTCTTCCAATTATTTTTTCAACATATCTGTCTGATTTATTTCCATTTTTTCTCACTCATATATATATATATATATATATATATATATATATATATATACACACACACACACACATATATATATACACATACATACACACATAAATACATACATTAATATAATATAAGTTAATAAAATTATTTAAAAAAAAGATACATTGACATGATAATTATAAAGAAAAACAAGTTTGGAAATAAAAACAATTCATAGCAATATTACAATTCTCAAACAGCTTAAAAAAGCATTCTCCATTAAAAATAAAGGTCCAAATAGATCGACTAAACTCTGGTAACATTAAAAAAGAAAGATAAGTTCTTTTTTAAACTTCCTTTGCAAGGTCGCTTAGTTATTATATGATAAACAAACAAACAAAAATGTATCTTAAAAAATCCACTCAGAGAAATAAAGCAACCCTGCATTGTGTTTTCTATTCTTTAAAATCTTTTATTGTATTTAACTTAGTCGATCCAATTTCTCATACAGACATACTTTTCATTTTCAAACAATAATAATTTTTTTTGGAGGCGGTATTTTCTTGTTTAAATTTGTTGATTTGAACAAACTCCGTGTCTGGTGAGTACACACAAATGATAGGTGTGTTAAAGTGAATTTTTTTTAAATTTAATTTTCTTGTGTTGTCTATATGTTTTTATTTTTGTGAATTATTTGAGATTCGTGTCATATTGAGTCCTATAAAGTCTTGAGTTACCTCCTTGAATTTTCAAAGGAAGTGAAATTTTATTTAAAAAAAAAGTATGTGCATTACATTTTTTTTTTTTGTTGATATTTTCGTAAATTTTCCAGTAATTTAGTTTTCTTGATTTTTGTTATATTTCCACGTATAAGCAATCCAACAATATTTGCTTATATATTTATATATATTTATATATACAGTGGTTTCTTTTCTCATTTTCGGTAAAAAAATTGTCTTGAATTCTTGAATTTTTAAATTGACGTTCGAGATGAATATATTTTGTTTGGGCTGGGGGAAAAAAGATTGATTTAAACGTGATGTTATTAAAAAAAATCGAAGTATTTTCCTGTCTTCACGCAAACACATAGTACCTTGTTGATTAGTTTATCAAAAATGACAAAAATAAACAGTATAAATTGGTTCTAAAAAAATTACGTTAAAATTAAGTCCTAGATAAGACAGTATAAGTTATCTCCCTTTCAAGAATTGACGTTTGCAAATAACTTTTCATATAGTTGATGTAAGACGTCTTTTTTCTCTAAAATAAGTAGAATATAAGTACTTAGCTGTTTGCACAAAAATTAGTGCATTTTATAGCAGTTAAATTGTGAGTATATTGAATACTTCTATTCATTACAAATTTGATGTAAAACAAATATTTATTTTTTATATTTAAAAATTAAAAATTAATTCAATAATTAAAAAGAAAAAAAATAAAAGAAAATAAAGTTGCTGTTAAGTTAGATAGTCTAAAAATCAAAGTGATTTAAAAAAAACAAACATTAGATACATCCATTATTCTCTGGAAGGACATGCGTTATTATAGCGTGAATGACAGGACCACGTTATCAGTCTTTTTCATCTAGGAAAAAAAAAAAAAAAAAAAAAAAAGAAAATAGTTATAAGCTGGGAAAATATCAATGAAAATAAACATTTTTTTTTTGAAAAAAAAAAAAAAAATCGACGTTTATTTTGTTGTTTTTGTTGCACTCCTCAGATGATCCATTTTTCATTCACGATAAAAAATGTTTTTGTGCAAAAAACGGTTTATGAAATGGGCCAAAAAAACTGTCAGTTTCAGAACTCATAATCAATGAGATATTTTTTCTCTCTCAATTTGCTGCTTTTTTTTTTTTTTTTGCCTCTCTTCATTATGTAAAATTTACTACATTCTTTTCTTTTTTTTTTTTTTTCAAAATTATGTAGCCATTTCTTTTTTTTAAAAGAATGATTGAGAAGAGAAGTTTTTTTTGAAATCCCAGTCATCTTCCGTCTCAATGCCATAACATCCTTTCTCAAACATTTCCGTGAACTGGTAGAATTGTCCCTGCGACTATAAAACAAAGCATTTTAACTCCTGAAAAATGCGGATTGACACAAAGTCATAGTAACTCTTTGCAATGCACCAGATGATGATTCACATGATGTGGCCTCAACCACTCCGCCATTTTAAGTGTTTTACAAATCCATTCAATGTATTCTTATTTTCATGGCGTTTCTTGATTATAAAGTTGGTGAGGCGATTACCCAGAAGTCAAATTTTTTCTAATAATCTCAAGAGTAACAAAAAATTCAAGAATTAAATATAAATTTGTTGGGTAGGGGTGGTACTGATATTTATTTTCATTTTGTAAAACTGCTGCTGCTGATGTAATTATTGCATCAAAGTTATGAATTTTATAAAATTTTCTTTCAATACTATTTGGTTATTTTCTCTTTTATTTTCTTTAGATTTTTAAAATTCATTTCAGGTGATATGATAAATATTTAAATATAATTATTCAATACAAATCGATAGTTAATGTATGTTCATGAATTAAATAAACATGTAGAGAAAATTAATAATATGAAATGGCACTTTTGTTTTTGTGTTCCACATTAAGCTAATTTTTTTAGCATTCGTTTCCAAATTTGGAAATGCTCGAATGGTTATAAATAAATTATTCGGAAATGATTATATCTATATATTTATATTATTTTTGTTGGTCAGTCTTACGGGGCAAGCAATATACAAGCACCAATTAAACAGAAGATAAGGAATAATGTTAATGATAATAAATAATTGTAAGAATAGTATGAAATAATCTAGTTAGCAAATAAAAATTATTATTAGGTGTCATTACACGATAGGGCTGTAAGAGTGAACAGATTGACTTGGTTGATTCAAGTAACCTGTTCACTCGTGTCTTCTAATTCACCTCTGGAGTTTATTACGTACACAGTTTGCATAAATTTTAGTTCTCGTTCGTTTCGATATAAAATTTTTATTCATAAAATTCAATTCCATTCAGAATTAAAAAAAAAAAACAACTGGTTTTTGCGCCATTCAGGATAGTTTAGTTTTTTTTAAATTTTAAAAATATTTTTTAAATACTTGACATTAAAAAAAAAATGAAAAAAAAAAAAAAAAGACGTGAAAAATGTTAAAATATAGTTCTACAAAGAAATTTATATCTTATTTTTAAAGTATTTGATATTTATTTATTTAAAAAATAATAAAGAAATGAGCCCTTTGGAGATCTTCTTTAGGTCTGATCTTCAAGAGTTTAAATCATATCTTCTTTTTTGCTTTTTATTTTGAAAAATTTGAGTTTTTAGTTTCTTTCCAAAAAAATGAAGCATATGATTTTTTTCCTCTTGGTATTTTAAAGACTAATGAGAGTTATACAATTGTGTTCTTGTTTTTTGAAGGGAGTTTGGAGTTTTTGGGGAAAATGGGGAAAAGAACAGATGTTTTTATGATAATAACACTAATGATTCTTTATGAACAACGGATTAGTATTATATTAATATATAGATATATTAGTATATATAATATATATATATAAATATATAATATATTATAAATTTATCAAAGCATTATATGAAATTATAAATATAAGCGCTTTCACTAAAATAAACTTAGTTCAGTTTAGTATTTAAAATACTGAATAGAATTAAAAAAAAAAACAGAACTGGCAAAAAAAACGAAAAAAAAAAAAAATACATATAAAAAAAAAAATTAATAAAACATTTTATTACATAAAAAAAAAAAGAAAAAAAAAAAAAATTAACCAAAGCATCAAAGAAAAATATAAATATAGTAACATAACAGACAATTAATCACACGATGACTTTATATATAACAAATATATTTGTTAAGAAAAAGAATAGTTAACAATATATCTTGACAAGTAATTATTTATTTTATAATTAAAGATTTTTAAAAAATTAGACAATTAGTTAAAAAAATATATTATAATTATCATTATTATTTTAAATCTTTTACATATAGAAATAAAAAATATAAAATATATATATAAAATATATAAATATAACAAAAAACAAACATAACAAAATGGCACCAACAAAAAATAAAAGATAAAAAATACAATCAAAAAATATAATAAAATTATTAGAAAATAGAATACTAAAATCATTTAAATAATAGAATAAATTAAAATAAAAAATAAATACAATAATAATCAATATATGACATATATAAAATTTAAAGTATAATATATATAATTAAAATATAATAAATTATATAATCTATAGTATAGTATGGAATATATATATAATAATTTATTTTTTTAAAAAATATATACATAATAATTTTTATTTTATACATATATAATATGTGCTGCAGAGGAAAATGGTAGGACATTGGGGCGGACATATTCTTTTTTAGTAGTAATGTAACTGGACGAGCAAAACATTTTTTAGGAATCATTATTTTAAGCGCCAGACTATATTTCTAATTCTAATCAATTGGGGCGAAATTACTTTTTCAAAAAAAATCTAGTGATGTCGAAAAAGGGAAATAATTCAGGCGAGATAACTCATGGCAAGGCCGTTTAATGCAGGGAGCGGGGAGGTAATTCCGATTAAGCAATGAACCAATTGTGGGTGGGTGAGGGGCAAACTACGATTATATTATATGTCATAAGTAAAATTAAAAAGGCAATGAAGAAACTTATAATCTGTATGCATTTTTTTTTGTACACATATTTATCACTTTCTTGCTTACGGAACCGCATTCATCACCACAGAACGAAGATATGCACTTTTATTTTTTGTTAAAAACCGCATAACAGTGCGTCGAAATGGATTAAAATATCTGTTAAATTTTCTAGTGCCTTGTATAATTCGTTGAAATACTTCTGTCGAATTACAAGGAATTACTTTAACCTACTTACAGTCTTTTGTTAACGAAACGATTTCACGTTTTTGGAACTATTGGCGATGGTGGCAGGATGGTATTTCGGGAAGACAATAAAAAGAGTACGACGTTTGTAATACAGAGACACAGTTCAAAATCTGGACTTGAGTTTTAAAGAAAAAAAATCGCTTATTTTTTTTCTATAGCTACATGTCTGTATGGAACATTCTTCACTATCATTAAGCTCTGGAATATCCGAATGGTTTATTACGCCTTCATTGCTAGATAAATAACTCGTTGGGGGCCATCAGGATTTTACTCACGATTACCTCCCTTGATTTTCTTCACTTACAATTAAAAATGAAAAACAAAAATGCCTTTCATTTTTACTCTTTCTATTTTCTGTTGAGGATTTAATGCATCTTTCGATGTTTTAAGTATTTACGACGAAGAAACACGACTCCTAAATTCAAGCGATCTCTCCCTCTCCCCTCTCTCTCTCTCATATATATATATATATATATATATATATATATAAATTTTGTGTGCACGCTATATGTGTGTATTTATGAATATATATATATATATATATAATATATATATATATATGTGTGTGTGTGTGTGTGTGTGTGTGTGTGTGTGCGTGAGTATACATATGTGTGCATTAATTATTATTATATATATTATATATATATATATATATATATGTCTGTGTGTGTGTATTTTGAATTGTGCATATGTTTATAAGCGTGTATATATGTATGTGTGTCTACATATGCGTGCAAATGAGTATATATATATATATATATATATATATATATATATATATATATATATATAAATTCGTGTGCGCATGCTTTATGTATATATTTATGCGTGTGTATGTATGTACGTGTGGCTTTTCCTGATGTTCTGAGCACATAAATCCGAAAGAGCAAACCGTTTACTTTTTGGGGACTTCTGTGCATCCCCGCTGACCCCTGACCTTTCTTCTTTTATTACTCAGACACCGAATTGACCGCTGATTTCTTTTATCATGTGTCTATAAAACACGTTTTCTCGTGGACTGGGCCGAACTGTCCCTATATATATATATATATATATAATGTGTGTGTGTGTGTGTGTGTGTGTGTGTTTATGTATATGTGTGTGTATATATATATCATCGAGCTCACGAACGGACAATGATAGCAGGAGCGGCATTCGTCGAACAAGATGTTGCGATCAACACACACACATACGCACACACACACACACACATATAATATATATATATATATATATATATATATATATATATTCTGTGTATGTGTGTATGTGAGATAGATAGATAGATAGATAGATAGAGAGAGAGAGAGAGAGAGAGAGAGAGAGAGAGAGAGAGAGAGAGAGACAATGAAAATAGGAATTAGATAACGTGATAGATAATATATATCGATGGAAGTATTTTTATGATCGCTTTTGGCGCATTTCAAATCTCAGTTTCTCAACAATAAGATGAAATTATCTTTAAAAAATTGTTTTGTTAGTTTTGCTTTCGGTAAAAAATAATTATGTTCTATCACGAAAACAATATCTAAAAAAAAAAAAAAAAAAAAAGAATCCTACATTGGGTCTTCTTATCCTAATTTGACAGAGGCACGACTATTTAAAGGCCCGTGTCAAAACTTCGTCCTGAAAATGGAACCGTTTGTATTCTGCTTGACAATCTTGTCTCTGTACAAGATGAACATAAAACAATAAACTCTTCTCTCTCCCGTCTTCTCCAAAAAAAAGAAACAAAGAAAAGAAGAAATTACAGAAATCGATAATCATCACTCGCTCGAAACTTCTGGCCTCTGTATATAACTAAAATTTGTGGATTTTTTATATAAAAAAAATGATTGAAAAAACCACATCTCAAATCCCTGACAACGATATAGTCGGCCATTTTCCCTTCTGCTAGACTAAGTCTTCTTTCTATTTTATTAAAAAAAAATATCTATCAAATCATCGACCGGCTTTATAACGGCCAAATACCGACTTAACAGCTATTCAGGTATCTTGCAAATTATTTATTTAACTCCGTTGTATAAGCTGTTTCCTCCTTAGTATAAAAAGAAGTTTAATAAAAGAGAACTCTTTTTATACTCGGAGGAACAGCACGACGCTACTGACGACAGTGTATGCGTAAGTAGTGCACTCATTGTGTTAAAATAGATCGTTTGTGGTTATTTTTGCGGTCACGTAGTCCGGAGAATATATTTGAATATAGTTTTTTTAATTTTTTTTAAATATTTCAATCTCAGCTTCTTTCTAACATTTTAAACAACACATAAAATATATCTTAAATGACACAGAGCATAACTTTATATATTAATCCTTCTGTCTATCTCCCAGTTCTCAGTAACGATAGAAATATGAGGTTTGCCTTCTATAAATATATTTGTTTTTTTTTTTCCTGGCTGGGAATCTTTGGAAGACCCGACCAAAAAAAAAAAAAAAATTTAGGAACCAAAGAGTAACATAAGATTTAAAATTTTAAAAATTTTCAGGTAAGTGTTCGATTGAGGTAAGGGCCAAAAATCGCACCCCCACGGGAATGTGTACATCCGTGGGCGGTGTTTAGTCCTAGCAATGCCTCTCACTGAGTTTGCGAATGGGGGAGGGGTTGATCGGTTGACTTGGTGGGTGTAGCGACATTGGCGCTCCTTCCGACCCACACTTGTCCCATCAACCACCCCCCGCCCATGCCTAGCCGTAGGCTTCCTTGCCGGTGGCTGCACTAAACCCTGCCAGCGGCATGAAGTGAATGCCGTTGTCTGTGATACTTTTTTTCCGGGGGCCTTTCTTCACTGTCTTTTTTGACGAACCAAAGCATTTCATTGCGAATCGGAACTCTCTTAACATTTCAGCACAAATGGAACGCTGCAAAGAGACAAGAATAACAAAAAAAAAAAAAACATTAAAAATAAATAAAAAACAACAAAAACAAAAGCGAAAAACAAAAAACAATATCCCCCCCCCCGCCGGAGCAAGTAACCAATAAGCACCCCAAATCATCAACTTAATGAAAGGTTCACATTTTAACTCATCACCGGTAACTTCCGCTTCCAAATTTTTGTAAACTAATGATTTTAATCACAAGTTTATGGAGATGTTGAATCCACAATAAATGAAATAAATAGATAGTTGGTACACGTAATCAAATTAAAATTCAATAGCAACATCTTTTTTTGAATAAATACTTTTTAATCAGAAATTTATGAATATTTTTCAACACTTGTGATGATTAAACAAAAGACGAAAGACGTTTTTATACTAAAATAGTTTTTACTTAATCAGAAGAGAAATGCAATTATGTTTATTTAAATAAAAATACAGTTTTTATTTACAAAATATTTTTATGCTTATTTAAATAAAAGGATGTTGTTCAGAAATAGTATTACACAATTTGTAAAAAATTGTTTTTGTCAGATACAGTATAATTGCAAAAAATCGTCTGTTCGTTTATTTTTAAATATTTGAAAGCGAAACTTACCGGTGTAGAGTTAAAATATGAACCTTTCATTAAGTTGATGATTTAGGGTGCTTATTGGTTACTTGGTCCACCCCCAAACAAACAAGCAAACAAACAAACAAAAAACCAAGTTTGGTTTATCGACGAACAAGAGGAGATATGATTGAAGTCTGTAAATATACCCATGGATTTTATTCAACGAACTTTTATCTATTAAATATTGCTCAAAATATCAATACCGAGGGTCATAAATTAAAACTCTTTAAAAGAATTTGCAAAACAAATGCAAGATAAAATTATTTTAGCAACAGAGTGGTGAATACATGGAATGTACAACCATCATCAATAGTGAATGCCCCATCTCTAAACTCCTTTAAGGCAATGTTAGATAATCTGTGGAAAGATTATAAATATTCTGTGGAATTAAGATGAATGTTTATAAGGAACAGCTGACAGGTCTCAGACTTAATATACTAGGTGACAAAGATATTATTACTATTATAAGAATAACAAAAAAACAAACAAAAAAACAAAAAAATGAAAAGTGGCACCCCACGTGGTGTAATGATTAGTGAGCTAGATTAGCAGACCATTGGTAGTGAGTTCGATTCTCACTGGGTGCCCTATACGTCTAACCTTATGCCACATCTAAGCTAAGCTTAATAAATAACTGTGTATCCTACCCAGGTTATATTATATTTTCAAACGAATTTTAAACAAATATGTCTAGATTAATTTCAACACCCAGTGAGAATCGAACTCACTAACAATAGTCTGCTAATGCTAGCTTGCTAATCATTACACCACATGAGATTTCCATTCCGCCTTGGTATACGAACAATTACTAATACTTACTAAGCTTAGTTTAGATGTGACACAAGGTCAAAAGAATTGGGCACCCAGTGAGAATCGAACTCACTAACAATGGCCTGCGAATCTAGCTCGCTAACCATTACACCACATGAGGTGCCCATTCCTCCCAGGTATAGTTATTTACTAAGCATAGCTTTGATGTTGCACAAGGCGAGAAGTATGGTGCACCCAGTGAGAATCGAACTCACTAAAAATGGTCTGCTAATCTAGCTTGCTAACCATTACACCATGGGAAGTGCCCATTCTGCCTAGGTATACGAACAATCACTACTTATATTTATAGACTGTTCCAAGTGGCAATGACTGAATTGACCAATGAAAAACGCCCAAACATGTATTTTACGGTGTTGATAAATTGTCCTAAAATTACTTGTTTGATAGACTACTTCGGGGACAGATCAACAGACAAGGATTCAAACTAATACTGCATCTTTCTACTTCAAGGAAGGGTCACACTTTATGCCACAAATAATATCCATTGTGAATCTGCATTCAATTACAGGACTAAAATGGCGACTCGAATCATAACAGCTCGAGTGTAGCAATTGCTGGGAAGTGCTGAAAAGTTCTCTGTCCAACCAAGAGGGAAATTACCTAAAACTATGAAACGTACACGTTATTCCACGTGATAATTGCCGCAGTTTCACGAGTTCACTTGCGAGAATACACCAACCATAAAAGAAAAAGAATAAAAGAAAATGGCATTTTGTGTCTTAGTTAGGCCGAGAACTTTCCAGCTGTCTTTCGTAAAAAGCATATACTTATACACAGATCACGGATATTTTCAGTGAAGGAAATAAAGATCAAGATCAAGATCAAGATAGATAGATAGATAGATAGAGAGAGAGAGAGAGAGAGAGAGAGAGAGAGAGAGAGAGAGAGAGAGAGAGAGAGAGAGAGATGTAAAAGATCTTTCTTTTAATTTCTTTTGTATTCTTCTTTCATCTGTCCCTCCGACCCCCTCTCTCTCTTCCAAACTGTAAAAGATTGTTATATATATATATATATATATATATATATATATAGAGAGAGAGAGAGAGAGAGAGAGAGAAAGAGAGAGAGAGAGAGAGAGAGAGAGAGAGAAGAGAGTGAAGAAAAAAAAGATCTTTCTTTTAGTTTCTTTTGTATTCTTCTTTCATCTGTCCCTCCGACCCCCCTCTCTCTCCCTAACTATAAAAAGATTGTCAGAGATAGATAGATAGTGTGTGTGTGTGCGTGAGAGAGAGAGAGAGAGAGAGAGAGAGAGAGAGAGAGAGAGAGAGAGAGAGAGAGAGAGAGAGAGAGAGAGAGAGAGAGATTGGAGGGGTAAGAAGAAGACGAAAGAAACAAAAAGAAGCCAGAAAAGAAAAATGTCGATAAAAAAAAAGAAAAAGTCCCGATAAAGCAAAAGTATTCTGACCTTGTCTTCTTCTGCGTTTTTCTTGGCTTTCCAGACGAACTCCATCATGGCGGCGATGAGACCGGTAGCCAGTCCCCCGCCAAGCACGACGAAGACGCCGCCAACAGTGGACACGCCCAATTCGCTGGCGTCCTTGTTGGCGTCTTCATTCTCACATTTCACTGCTCCGTACCCTTCGCGCCACCATTTGTTATAGAGCAAGGTGATTACTTGTTCTTCTTGCAGTTTCAAGATAGCATCTGAGATGAGGTCTCGATAAGGAGATTCTGAAATTTAAAATCAATGGTTTCTCTTAGATACAAACGAAACTAAATAACAGTAACAGGCAACTGGAAACAAAACACTCTACCATTACAATGATATCATAATATATATTTATACTATGCTAATAATAATAATAATAATAATAATAATAATAATAAAACACATAAAATTCTCTGGGACTTTGAAATAAAAACGGATCATCTTATCCCCGCAAGAAGACCAGACTTAGTGCTGATTAACAAAAAAGAAAGAACTTGTCAACTGGTTGATTTTGCAGTTCCAGCAGATCACAGGGTGAAGCTGAAGGAAAATGAAAAAATGGATAAATATCTGGACCTTGCCAGGGAACTGAAAAAGTTATGGAATATGAAAGTGAAAGTGATATCAATTGTAGTTGGTGCACTTGGAACGGCCCCAAAAGGATTGGAAAAGGGTTTGGAAAGTTTGGAAATCAGAGGAAGGATTGAAACCATCCAGAACACTGCACTGCTGCAATCTGCCAGAATACTCAGAAGAGTCCTGGAAACCTGAGGAGACTTGCTGTCACTCAGACTCCAGTGAAAGACCATCAGCTAACACTGATGTGAAAACTCAAAAGGAGTAAATAATAATAATAGGTACAGACGGATCACCTAATCCCGGCTAGGAGACCAGATCTAGTTTTGATTGACAAGAAGAGGAAGACTTGTCATCTCGTGGACTTTGCCGTTCCGGCCGATCACAGAGTGAAAATGAAAGAGAGCGAAAAGATCGACAAATACTTGGACCTTGCCAGAGAACTGAGAAAACTGTGGAACATGAGGGTGAAGGTCGTACCAATTGTAATTGGGGTCTTTGGAACAATCTCCAAGGGGTTGGAAAAGAGTCTGGATGAATTAAAAATCAGAGGAAGGATCGAGACCATCCAGACTACAGCATTATTGAGATCGGCTGGAATACTCTGAAGTGTCCTGGAGACCCGAGGAGACTTGCTGTCAATCAGCATCCAGTGAACCACCGGCTTCTGCAGGTGTGAAAAACTCGAATGGAGTGAAATAATAATAATAGATAATAATAATAATAATATATATATATATATATATATATATATATATATATATATATATATATATATATATATTTATTTATTTATTTATTTATTTATACATGTAGAATTAAACAAAAGGCACGTCTACTGTTTAACAATTTTATAAACGATCTTTTCAAGCTTTCTGGCCAACTTTTTTTTTACCTTTGGATGGAATCCGTAGATTAGTCCACCAAAGTTCTTATCCCAAGTACTTCGGTGGACTAATTTACGGATTCCATCCAAATGTAAAAAAAAAAAAATTGTCTAGAAAGTTCGAAAAGATCGTTAATAAAATTGTTAAACAGGAGACATGCCTTTTGTTTAATTCTACATGTATAAATGAAAGAATTCTGCCGAAATAAGAAGACTAGGAACCCCACCCTCCGGGTGGTGTAAAGATCAAGTTTCGAAATATATTGCCTAAGAGGGTGGGAGTTTGTTTTGTTTTACGACAGACGACCATGTTTTTTTAAAAAGATTACACTCATACATAATTATACAAACTTTTAATTAAAATTGAAAGAATATTCAAATTTTAATGCAAAAATGTTCTTAAAATTTTTTATCTCGATTTTATCGACGTCCAAAATTACGTAAAATGACTTTTTTTGCTACACTCTTTCATAAAAATGTAAACAGATCTTTGAAATCTTATATTTTTTGATAATAGACATAAAAATAGTTTTCCTGTAGAAATTCAAATAAATATGTTTTCTTTCTATTAAGATCAAGTTTCTCACAGTTAAATTCCAATGAATTCAGACAAGGTTGTTCTTTATTCGATGTATTGGCGATTTGGGTAATGTGACGTAGCAGTGACATAGTTTCGGTTACAGACAAATAGAAACTGAGTCTCTATTATTTAATAGATTGATGAAAAAATGTCTATTTGTCGAGATGATAGAAAATAAAAAGATCCATGAAATGTCTTTAAACAATGAATGAAGATCGTAGAGTGCCAGGGTTAATTTATGTCTGTACTGAGTTTCAAATAGTGTTGTAAGGGACTAAATGGAGTAGCCTCCATTGTCACATGGTTTGGGTAATCACCTGCGTCAGGAGTCCTTTTTGGTCACGTGACGCAGGAACCCAAGAAGATCACCCTTTTTTTGCCGAAGCTACTGGACAAGTGCTGACGTGCTAGTCACCTCTCGCCAGCACACACATGGTGCATACCATATGGTACAGACACCGCATACAGTAAGTGGTTTCCACCTATTTTGCCTCTATTACACTGCTACGTCTGTTTGGACACTTGTGACATTGTATATATGTTAAAATAAATGTTGTATAAAGGTAACTAACGCGTTTGTTGAACTACCTGAAGTATTCCGCGTTGGGGTACTTTTCCTTTAAGTAACCTAATGTTTTATAAGAACCGGAGTTCATACTCTGTGAACCTCTTATATATATATTTACCAACCCCTCCGCACGAGCAGGATGCGACACAAGGTCAATTTCTTAAGCGGAGTTCAGCAGGTTTGAATTCAGAGTTTTCCTTCTCCTAGACCAGTTGCCTAACCAAGGTTAAAGAGCCCAGTCTGCCCTACTATTTACCCATAGCTGGAGGGAGAGTAGAATTCATACCTTTCCCAAGGATATTAGCGCTAAGTGAAATGCAATTACCACGTCCAGGATTTGAACTCGGGGCAACGAGTCCATTTCCCATGACTTTAACCATTACACCACGCGCTTCCTACTTCTGTGAACCTCTTATAATGCAATCAAAACAAGCAGTAAAATAAGCTTATGTAGGATTTATCAAAATGTTTGTCCCTTTTACAAAAGAAAATGAATTGGTGTACTTACCTCTAGGGGTTGCGATGCCATATCCCTTAGAATCTAGACGCCCACCTACTTGCATAAGATCACAATTACGTTGTACGTTATAGTCGATAATAGCCGATTCGCCTAGGTAAGCATAATTTCCTTTCAATACTCGATCAATTCCTTCCTGAGATGAGTTAACGAACACGCTGGGTTCTGTAGAATCCATTACGTGCCACATTCTTTGGTAAGTCGGTATTTTTGAAGTCTGCAAAAGAGAAAGAAAAACGTTTGTAAATCTTACCAAAACATTATTTTAACTAGCAAAAAAAATGCGCCCTCTACCGGGCACAACTATTTCAGTTTGAATATAATCAGATATTATATTGAATTAGAAAGACTAATAAAGTTAAATACACACACAAAAAAAGATTACACTTATTTTCACTTTATTCTAATTGATTTTAATATAAAATTATACATAAGATTGCTGTTAATACGTTTGAGAAAAAAATAATATATTAAATCAATAATACCGAATAATTATTTATTAAACACGGTTTTGTTAAAACCGGTATGAAAATTATTCGCACAATATACTTCGTAAATGTTTATTTTTTAATGATATATAACACACATTTTAAATACATTAATAACATGGGCTGTTTTGAGGCAAATCTATCTCAGCTAGCTGTTAATAGATATTGTTAATAAATAGGATGCTTATTCAAGATTAATAAATAAGTAAGATAGCATTTAAGATTAAAGTATAATTGGAATATAATTTTCCTATTTATTTTCTTCTATTTTCTTATTAAATCATATTCAGTTGTCTACACGAAAATCTTGATAAAGGGTGGAGCCTACTCGAAATATTGGAAAAAAAATCAAGCAAGCCTAGGGCAAAACAAAGTTTATCTATTAGAACTCTGTTTTTTTTTCTCTTTATATATTTCCTATACTTCCAATATCACCGAAAAAGTTCACAAGAACTATATATTGATACACAACTATATTCATTTATAAAGAAGCATACGTTAACTCAACATCAACCAACAACATCATATATATATATATATATATATATATATATATATATATATATATATTCTATAATTATCGAATTTTATGTGATATGCGCATTGTAATCGCCTTCAAGCAAAATATAGATATTAAATATTTATATTTTTGCTTGAAGGCGATTACAATGCACATATCACATAAAATTCGATAATTATAGAAGATAATAATGACAAGTGAATTTCGCAAAGAATCACTCGGTGTGTAGAATATCGTACAGACTGTTTCAACTTTATTAAGTCTCATCAGCGATATATACTAACGATTTCCCTCTGACAGAAATCGAATAAATATTAATATATACTTTATTCAACAATGCTTCTAAAATAAACAAACATCCAAAAATCTTATTTCCTTCGCCGAAGAGCTTAAAGCCCGAGTTTGTTATTGTTCACTCAGCACCCCCTTACCTCACATGGTAGAGACGTCTCAGTATCAGTGTCAGGTTAATTTCGCAGGAATTTCTCCGTGCTGTATCGTGGCTGAAATAGTATAGTTTCTGACTATCCTGCTGAAGTCCCCGTTTCGATTTCTGTCGGAGGGAAATCGTTAGTATATATCGCTGATGAGACTTAATAAAGTTGAAACAGTCTGTACGATATTCTACACACCGAATGATGCTTTGCAAAATTCACTTGTCATTATTATCTTCTATAATTATCGAATTTTATGCGATATGCGCATTGTAATCGCCTTCAAGCAAAAATATAAATATTAATATATACTTTATTCAACAATAAAATAAACAAACATCCCAAAATCTTATATTATATATATATATATATATTATATATATATATATATATATATATATGGTAATTTAAATTAACTCTCACTACTAGCATATAAGCAATGATCGTTTCTCGGAAACTTGATCTCTCAATGACCGTGAAATACATAAACAAGCCTATGTATTTAATAGTTTAAAAACACCAGTCCCGCTGCAGCTGTCAGTGGACGAGTGGATAAGATATCAGGCAGGCAAACAGCCAGCCTGAGTTCGACCCTAGCCAAGGATAGTTGTGTCTAGCCACACTGAAGAGGCATGAAATGCCGAACACGTGTCTGTGGATGACTTATTAATATATATATATATTATATATATATATATATATATATGTGTGTATGTGTGTGTGTGTGTATCTCTCTCTAATGAGAATATAATCAAGATACATAGAGGGGAAAAAGTGATAAGCAGAAGTAAAGTAAGAGATTGGTCAGTTTTTGACTTAATTGCAAATTACGACTAATTGGAACCAATTAAAACGGAATTTTTTCAAACATAATTCAATTCTAAAAGTAAGGAATAATTTAGTATAATTTTCCTGTCATTAAACTAAATAGGAAAAAAGCCTTAGGGAACCAAAAGTTGATTCGCTCAGCTTTAGTATAATAAAAGATAGTGTAGCCATCACGTCAGGAGGACACTCCCTATAGAATAAAAAAAATAGTTGAAGGTGCCATTCATTGAAAACATGCTAATGAATCTGGTCTGAAGATCTTCATTTCCGACGCTGCTTATTTTAATGGTTATTAAAAAAAATCTCCAAGAAAACACCCAAAAATACTAAAGTCACAGGAATTTTCCGATTTTATTTTATTTTTAAGCTAAAATATTCAAATTTGTCAATTATGAATTCTTTTCGAGAAATATCAAATTTATTGTGAGAAATTTCGTTTTCTTTGTTATTTAAAGATTGTTTCTTTTGGAATATCATAAAGTAATTATTTGGTGCCGCGTCCATATTGACTGGCCACAGCAATTTTGTGTCTTTGTCTCCACCTCCTCCCTTATTATTTTCCGAATTATTTATTGTCTGATAATTAAGCAAACTTTTCTATTTCTTTGTTTTGTAGCGCAGTTTTACTTTCCAAATGACTTGAGGGTTTTAATGTTATTCTGTGTAATTTGAAATTCATTCACAAAATCTTGATGTGAACGAAATCTAAAAGTGAATGAACTTCTCCTTCCATTTTCCTTTTGAGCATTAATACTTTTTTAGTATTTAAAGTCGTCAGGGTGGCCTAAAGTCAGCAAGGGAGTCTATCCCCTTTCCACTAATGCTAGACCACGGAGATTGTTTTTGCGTCTGAGGTGGAGCACCAAACCTACCACCAGCTCCTTACTTTACCGCACATACCCCTATGCTACTCATACGCTGAGTTGGCGATGGCTGGTATCGAACCAGGAACCTTGTGATTCCTAGGCAGATACTCTACCAACTGAGCTTGTCCTACGCATTTATATGCATAAGTATTATTTTATCATATTGGTTGGTTGGTTGGTTGGTTGGATTTACGTCATATCAACGGATTGTGTCATTTTATGTGGAAGACATTTTGTTGTATTCCTTCTTGATCTATACTCAATGTTTTTTTCAAGTCATTTTTTTCTTTAAACACATTAAAAAACAAACTAATTTCGTTCTATTTAACTCATATATGAGTGTTGGAGTTTTGGGTATATAAGGCGTGCGTCAATGGGTCACTTCTATTTATAGACTCGCCTATTAGCACGTGACCTCGGAAAGATTCCTATTGTCCAATCACTGACAGTGTTGCTGCTGCTGTTGTTGTATTTATACTAGCTGATTCTTAACCTTAGCTCGTTGACACATGGATCATCTAGGACGTCGGACCCAAAGGACACTATCCCACAAGGACTTATTGATTTACTTACTTGTTTACTTTAAGTTCTACTACATCTGGAACCAAGGATGGCGGCCAGATACTCAACAATGAGACCCTAACAGGTACTACCACTCCGGTTCAGAGTGAACCTGGGAGTAATGGTGATGAGGAGTACTCCACATTCCCCAGAGCTCCAGAACTGGAATTCACCATCAGATAGAATTTAACATCTGACCCAGGATAAGACCCTCAGTTAACTTTCGGACAAAAGGACAATAATTGTTAGCTCAGTCGTTAGAGCATCTGTCTAGGAATCAAAAGGTTGATACTGGCCTTGTCAACTCAGCGTATGAGTAGCATAGTTGGGTTTGTGCAGTAAAGTGTGGAGCTGATGTTAGATGTGGCAATCTACCTCAGATGCAAAAACAAACTCTCTGATCTTGCGCTAGTGAAAAGGAGAAATACTACCTCACTGTCCGGTTGATACCGCCAATAGGCCACTCTGCCTAATTTACTTACTATGAAAATATTTTCTTTATATGTAATCAACAACATACGTCATTCTTTGTTTTCACCTTAATCTCATCAGAGGATTACCACAAGAAGAAAACTACGATAGAGAACATAAAAAGTCAGCACTCTATGAATAGAATAGCCAACATGAATTCGTAATACTAGTATGATTTCCACTGAAATGATGAACGTATATATATTTACCAACCCCTCCGCGCGAGCAGGATGTGACACAAGGTCAATTTCTTAAGCGGAGTTTAACAGGTTTGAATTCAGAGTTTTCCTTCTGTTAGACTAGTTACCTAGCCAAGGTTAAGGAGCACAGTCTGCCCTACTATTTACCCATAACTGGAGAGAGAATTGGATTCATACCTTTCCCAAGGGTATTAGCGCTATGTGAAAATCAAACAGCTTCGTCCAGGAACTGAACTCGGGTCGAGGAGTCCATTTCCTATGTTTCTAACCATTAGGCCACGCGCCTCCAAATGATAAACGTATAAGAATTAGTTAGAAGCTAACACTCGCACTCCTATAATGCATTTGGTTATCGACCATTTATTCATTAGAGCTGTATATCTAACTTTATCTTCGATCTGTTTACTTCGACTGTCAGCGTTCAGAAACATCGACCCTTAGTAGTAGGATTGGGGTACTTACTACTCACATAAATTCCCAACACAACCTGGCACTTGGGTGCAAGTGTTGAGGCTTCTGGGGAGGCTTGCCTCTCGTGAAGGGACTCAATACTACCCGAGAGAGCACCCTGCAACAGCTCGGCAGCTCAGTCGTCTCTGACTTTCCTCTGCCACTGGACTAACTGTGGGACTGCCAAGATAGTGGACTGGGGTCTGTGCAGCTTCTTTCCACTTGGATGCAAGCACTGGGGCTTCCAGGGGGCTTACCTCTCGTGAAGTGACTCAACACTACCTGAGACAGCACCCTGCAACAGCTCGGCAGCCCAGTCGTCTCGGGCTTTCCCCTGCCACTGGACCAACTGTGGGACTGACAAGATAGTGGACTGGGGTCTGTGCAGCTCTTTCCACTTGGCTGCAAGCACTGGGGCTTCCGGGGAGGCTTGCCTCTCATGAAGTGACTCAATACTACCTAAGACAGCACCCTGTAACATCTCGTCAGCCCAGTCGTCTCGGACTTTCCCCTGCCACTGAACTAACTGTGGGACTGACAAGATAGTGGACTGGGGTATGTGCAGCCTCTTTCCACTTAAAATATCTCACGCACAAGTTTCACTTCATAGGTTATCGATACAAAGGTAAGCCAACAGAATATTTGGTAATTTATGAGGAAGTGCGTCCCGGTCTCCTGCCTCAAAAATTTCTGCCCGGTGACTACTAAAATAACGACCCCAGCTATGGTGTTACTTGAAAGAAAACAACCAACTTAGGGCGTTAAATGTATTTTCGGGAGGGGGGGGCTTCTCTTTTTTGTCGTAATTCTTATTTATCAAACAAAGTAAAAAAAAAATGAACAAATTGAGGTAGATAGATAGATAGATAGATAGATATCCATCTTCATATCTAAACAAGAATTACGACAAATTTCTATAAATAAATAAGAATTACGACAAATTACGATAAATAAATAAGAATTACGACAAAAAAGAGAAGCCCCCCCCCTAAAATACATTTAACGCCCTAAGTTGGTTGTTTTCTTTCAAGTAACACCATAGCTGGGGTCGTTATTTTAGTAATCACCGGGCCGCAATTTTTGAGGCAGGAGACCGGGACGCACTTCCTCATAAATTACCGAATATTTTATAGCATGCATGTAGCCCTCATAAAGCACAAATGGGCCCCGCACGTAGACTGCGCTCTCATACGTCGCTTTTACAGTACCCCAGTTTTTTTCTTCCAAAAACAGTCGTTTATTTTCATTATGGCAAACAGAGTCTATTATCAACGCATTGTATCTCACCCCTTTCTTCGAGTTGCGGATGGAGGAGGCAAAACGCTGTCAATGAAAAGGAGTGAGTCTTGTGGGGATCAAAATAAAACAAACCCCGATGGGGCCTTCACCGGAAGAACCCCCTGCGCATGCCCGATAAAAAGGACTGTCCCCTGACCCCCCAAAAGAATCTCTCGGCCATTTCAAGTCAGGCCTTAACTGGGTCTAGTCGCTCCTACAAGCCAGGGGGATATCCCGTTGCCACAGGCGAATATGACCCGGCCAATAAAGCCTAAGTCATAAAACTACCCCCTGTCTTTGTCTCTTTCCCTTTTCGTTCATGTTTCAGCGCGATTACCAAATGAGATGGGGTTAAAGCGAATACTCAAAGAACGCGCAACCAGAATATCCAAGTTACCTTTTAAGCTATAAAACACCAAAACCCTATAATACCTCAAAATATCTTGCTACCCCAGAGGTCTTCCCTTTTGCCTTCTCCAACTTTCAATCAACACATGGGTATAATTGAAAGTGACACTTGTACGTTTTATTATTTGGACTCAGTCAGTAATAGTCTTTTTTCCTTTCTTTTTAATAAAATGTAGCAATCATCACTTTGTTCTGCTAATATAGAAAGACTTAAAGACTTAGCTACTCAGTTTGACATACCTGTTCTATAAGGAAAAGACAAGTCAATTTATGCAGGTTAACAACATTTAATAAGAACAACAATGCAAGGGTAACAATGGTTCAGTCCCAAACTATAAAAAAGACAAGGATGTTCCAAGGAACACGAAAACGTATCCGGTAAAAAGAGGTTGGAATCACTTACAGATTTCTCATTTGTCTGGGAGCAATGCGGACAGACACGTACTTTGTCGCACGGGAACGAAAGACTCATCGACCGTTTCGTTCCAAGATCGTGTTGCTTAAAGAAGAAGATCTCAGGGCTTCCTGCGTTGCGCGACAAAACAGACACGCGACGTGGGAAGCCCTGCCTCCAATATAAAAAGGAAGACAATTCTATTTTGTGTCCCAACAAACGTTTGTTTTAAGTAGTTAATAAGACAAAAAAAATGAATAGATTCTAGCCACAGGTTAACAGCTCCAGGACTCTTGTCTTCACAAATCTTCTGACGAAGGGATTTTTATGCCAAAATATTAAGAGAATAAATCTAAAGTAAACAAACAACAACATAGTTACCTCATTTTTCTTTACACTTGCATTGTGATAGTCTTTCAAACCAATATAAACACAATGCTTCAAGCAAATTATAAAACTCTCTTAAGAAAAATTTTTAATTTCGAAAAAAAAAGAGAAAACAAAGAAACGAAAAGGAAAGAAACATAGAGAATGAATGCGTTAGTTGTAGAGAGAGAGAGAGAGAGAGAGAGAGAGAGAGAGAGAGAGAGAGAGAGAGAGAGAGAAATTCTTTTTACCTTGAAGAAAGTCATAGTGGAACCACCGTATAGGGTACCATATTTGATATCACTCTGTTTGGCCAGGTCATCTGCCCGTTCGATGGGCGAAATCATCCGCTCCACTGTGAGAAAGGCGGCTAGGTTGGCGGTGTAGGACGATATCATGATCAGGGTGAAGAACCACCAGGTGCCGCTGACGAGTCGCGTGGAAATAGCACGCGGGGAAAACTCACAACCTGCAACGAACCAAAGACCAGCATAGCAAAAACGAAAAAAAAAAAAAAAAAAAAAAAGGAAAAAAAAAAAGGGACGATTTTGT
>CM042161.1:74088722-74096222 GCA_023376005.1 Doryteuthis pealeii | reverse complement strand
TATCTCTATCTTAGTATGTTCATCTATCTATTTAGTATCTATCTATCTATCTATCTATCTATCTATCTATCTATCTATCATATCTATCTATATATCTAGATATTAGTATGTTCATATCTATCTATCTATCTATCTATCTATCTATCTATCTTAGCATTGTTTCTATCTATCTATCTATCTATCTATTTATCTATCTATCTATCTAAGTATGTTAATACCTATCTACCTATCTATCTGTTTTAGTATGTTCATATCTATCTATCTATCTATCTATCTATCTATCTTTCTTTCTTTCTTTCTTTCTTTCTTAGCATGTTCTTATCTACGTATCTTAGTATATATCTATGTATGTATCTACCTAACTTGATCCAAATTAATAGATTTTAACATGTAATTGACCTATTCTCTCACTGGACAGCCAATGTGAGAAGTGTGACGAGACGAGCATAACGAGGCAACAATTATCTATTTGGCGATTATTATACAAGTACAACAGAATCTTTAAATCACTTTTGCTGAGTAGTCCATGACATGCGACACTCCACTTTGGCCCTTACTTAGGCTAGAACGACGGTCGGAGAGACCCCATCTGATCAAATAGTTGGTCACGTCAAATCCATCTATACGATTGTCCCGACAGTATTGCTCTTATGGCAAGACCCAACCCTTTTTATCATATATGTGCTACAAGGCGGTGGCTGAGGGTCTTAATGTCCTGGGTATGACGTTAAACTCTATCTGATGGTGAAGTTCCAATTTGGAACTCTAAGGAATGGAGATTACCCCTTCATTGCCATTACTCCTAGATTCACTCTGACCCGGAGCGGTAGTACCTGTTAGGGTCCCATCTATGGGTTAAATATAAAAAAACGACAAGGCCAGTATCACCCTTTTGATTCCTAGACAGATGCTCTAACGACTGAGCTAACAATTATTGTCCTTTTGTCCGAAGGTTAACTGAGGGTCTTATCCTGGGTCAGATGTTAAATTCTATCTGATGGTGAAGTTCCAGTTCTGGAGCTCTGGGGAATGTGGAGTACCCCTTCATTGCCATTACTCCTAGATTCACTCTGACCCGGAGCGGTAGTACCTGTTAGGGTCCCATCTATGGGTTAAATATAAAAAAACGAGTCTAAAAACTCGTTAAAAAATTGAGTTTAAAAAGAATTGAGTACCCATCAAGAATGAATAAAAGAAAATGTCTTCGGCATAAAATAACCCAACAAGGGTTGACCCCATTTCCCGCTAGATCACCGAAGTTAAGAGAGTGATGAGCCTGTTCAATACTTAGATGGGTGACCATTTGCAGACACTGTAAGAACATATAAGATTTGCTAAGACTGTAAGCTACCGAATATAAAAATAACTTGATTCAGCTTTAAGTGACCCCAACAAGTTGACATACCGGAAAACCCAACTAAACAACTAACCAGCCTGGCAAAATAAGAAAAAAATTAAGTCCATAATGTAAAGAGCTTATATGCCATATGATTAAGGAAGCGCGTGGTGTAATGGTTAAAGTCATAGGAAATGGACTCGTCGACACGAGTTCAAATCCTGGACGTGGTAATTGCATTTCATTTAGCGCTAATACCCTTGGGAAAGGTATGAATTCTACTCTCCTTCCAGCTATGGGTAAATAGCAGGGCAGACTGGGCTCTTTAACCTTGGTTAGGCAACCGGTCTAGGAGAAGGAAAACTCTGAATTCAAACCTGCTGAACTCCGCTTAAGAAATTGACCTTGTGTCGCATCCTGCTCGTGTGGACGGGTTGGTAAATATATATATGCCATATGATTATCATTCGAATTTCTAGCTTTAGCCAGGATTCGAACACGGATCGCTGGTCGTTAAATACGTAAGAGACTTAGTAACCATAATATACCAACAAAAGTTTTGATATTCTTAAATATGAATACAAGAAAGATAGCTGATCCTTGTTGACTCTAAGACATTTATCAACAAGTATATGGGTAACAATGACAACTGAGGTCGCCTATTGTTTTGATTATAAATATGAATTCTAGTGAGTCGATTTAATAATATATTATTCTCTGTCTTATTTGTGTGAGTTGGAGTAAAATAATAAGTTGACATAATAGAAATGACACAAAGGACAATTAACGAGATTCTATTTGTGATCAATTCTTTTATATACTAACATCTGCTCAGTATTGTGGTAAAGTAAATATTTACACAGCTTAATTTTATTTAGGATTAAGTTTCATAGTCTTATGCACTCTCTATCTAATTTTTTTATGATATATTATATATATATATATATATATATATATATATATATATATATATATAATCAATAGTAATGGTATTATGGATGATTTGGACTCATAACTTAAAGTTTCATGGTTATGCAATCCTCAGATGAGTCAAATGGTTGAGATCTTAAAAACCAGTAGTTTTTTTAGCGTTTATATATAATAATATATTTTTAAGATCTAATTTTTAAGATCTCAGCCATTACTATTGATTATAGATCTGCTCTGTTTATTAGCATTGAGCACCTTTTCATGGCAATACTTTTCTCATTTATTCTCTATTCTCTATATATATATATATATATATATATATATATATATATATATATATATATATATATATATATATGAGAGTACACAAACAGTTTGTTTGAGATGGCGATAGTCGACAATTTTTGGGAGAATATGTGCTTAATTGAAGTCATACCTAATTTGAAAATTAATTTGTTGATAATCAATGAATTAGGCGAATATATCTGTTCAAATGTAAGGCGTAAACAAATCGAGAAAAAGTCTATCTCTGTATGTACATTTCAGCATATTATGCCTCATTCAGCAGAGATATATATATATATATATATATATATATATATATATATGTGTGTGTGTGTGTGTGTGTGTGTGTATATAATTATATATAATCATATATATAATCATATAATCATATATATATTTTCATATAATCATATATATTTTTATTTTAATATATATATATATATATATATATATATATATATATATATATATATATAGTTAATTCCTTGTTTGATAATAAAGTGCTCAATTACTTCTGTAAGAACTGTATTTATTTATTTATAGTTTACAATACATTTAAGAGTCCGTTTTACCAATGGTTTCGGAGCCTCGCCTTTAAGTGATTGGTCGTCATCAGAAACGTTCACTTTTGAGAATATTTAAACAGTTTTTCCCCCACGTAACTCGTGTCTACGTGACCCGTTTTCCGTTCTTCCTTTTCCTTTCATCAATCACCGGCGTCCCTATTTGTCGTCATTGAGTCTCGTGTTTCGTATTTGTGTACTTATGATGATTTAAAATTTTTCCCGTTTTATTTATTTTAAATTTTAAATTTTTTTATTTCATTATTTTTTAAAATTTTTAAATTTTTTAAAATTTATTTAATTTTTTTTCTGGACATTTGGGTATTTGCTTTTGTTTTATCACTTTGCCACTTCATTTGTGGCCGCTTATTTATCTTTTTATATTTGAGTGTGTGTCTATTTATATTCTAATTCCTAATTATGGCATAAATTTTCTTCGGTGTGGGCACGTTCTAAAAATTTCCGATTTAATATTCAGACAAATGTGTTCCAAGCTTATGCCTTGCAGAATTTGCAATTTTTCTGTGGTGCACAATGAGCATTTATTTGACCCGTTTACGTATGGTTCGTTTGGTCCAGTATTTTCCATTCTACGTTAAATGGTTTTAAGATATATAATAGTAGTCATGTATTTATTAAAACACAATGAGGACTGTCTAATGTTGCATGTTCAAATTTTGAGTGTATTAAAAAAATGTTATGACGATTTTGGGTAATGTGACGTAAGCAGTGACGTAATTTTTGTTACAGACAAAAACCGAAAGTAAATCTCCATTATTAATGGATATATACTCATATATATAATCCTATATCTTATATATATATCATATATAATTTATTCATTAATTTTTTTGTAAAATAATAAGTTAACATAATAGAAAGGAAAAGTAAATATTTACACCACTTATTTATTTGGGATTACGTTTCATAGTCGTATACACTCTCATCTTATTATAATGGAGATTGTGTGTGTGTGTCTGTAACCGAAACTACGTAACTACCAACGTCACATATTCCCTTAGTTATTTACATTATATTTTCAATGGTTAATGAATAATCACTATCATTATTTAATCTTGATTAGCATTTATTTATTAAAAATGACTCTATTAATGTCTGGCTGAGATAGATTTGCCTCAAAACAGCTCATATTATTAATGTGTTTAAAATCCTACGATGTGTGTTATATATCATTAAGAAATAAATGTGTACATAGTATATGGTGTGAGTATTTTTTTTTTTTATCTAGATGGGATACTAACAGGTACTATCACTTCGGTAATAATGGATATGGAGTAATGGCAATGAAGGTGTACTCCGCACTCTCTAAAGCTACAGAATTGGAACCTCACCATTAGACACAGTTTAAGATCAGTGGCCTAATATCGGTATCAGCTAGGGATAATGACAAGACAAAGAAGCTAAATCCACATAAAAGCGACACACATTTTCATCAAAGAGACAGAGTCGGACAACCAGCCAACGCGTAAAGACTAGCCAGGTTCCCTTCTCAGACAATTCACCACCCATGTCTGTGTCAACTCGGAGCTATTGTTGACAAAACTATATTTACTCTAATTTGTCGCCTGAGACCTTTTATCCACAACTGTATGTTTTCTTGACGATTTCGACCATTTCATCTGTTTCTGTGTCCAGCCACAAGCAATGTTCATATGCAAGCCAGCCAGATGCTGGTGTAAGCCACAACGCTACAGTAAAATCACTGCAGTGATAATGGTCAGTGAGAATAGTATGACCACAGGAATATCACAAAATAGCTGGTTGAATTAAGAATCGGATTTGAGTCACGTTTTCGAAGAATATCTATTGTTCCACTGTGGAATATATAAAATTCTCGCTCAATTAGGCTCAGAATTAGTGAAGATGTTTCACATAAAGTATGGCGTATTTTTGGTATAGTTATTTACTAAGCTTAGCTTAGATGTGGCACAAGGCCAGAAGTATGGGGCGCCCAATGAGAATCGAACTCATTAAGCTTGCTAACCTTTACATCTCGTGAGGTATTTTTGGTATAGGATGTGCAAATGAACACGGCTTATATTTATAGACTGTTCCAAAAACAGCGTTGGCTGAATCGGCCAATCAAAAACGCCCAAACATGTATTTGATTTACTATTTAAAGGTGTTGATAAATTGTCCTAAATTACTCACTGGAAGCACAGACTAACAGACGAGGATTATACAACTCTCTAAGGACGGATAAGAGAACAAGGATTAAAACTGATACTACATCTTTCTACTTCAAGAAAGTATCAAACTTTATGCCACAAGGGATCTCCACTGTAAAACTACTTTCAACTACAGTACTAAAATGTCTACACGAATCGTAACATTTTTTTCTACTGAAAATCATTTTCAATAGTTTGATTGTGACTAGATAAAATCGGATTTGAGGTACGTTTTCGAGGAATATTTATTGTTCGATTGTGGAATGTATAAAATTTTCGCTCAGTTAAGGCTCAGAGCTGGTGATGATGTTTCCTATAAAGTAAGGTCTTCCCATTGAAAATCATTTTCAGTAGTTTGATTTTAACTGTGATAGGATTTCCAACGTCTAGAAAAATTTTCGTTTTAATTTTAACGCCAAAAGTAAGAGTGGCAGTTGCTCCCCAACTTTCTTTATAAACTGATTTCTCACGAGAGACAAAACGTCGTAGAGAATTATTCTTTTTTTTTGTCTTTTTGTCTTTTTTTTGTTTTTGTTGTTGCTTCTTTTACTAATCTTTGCTGCCATCGTATCTGCCTCTCTGCTCAATTAAGAGACAGACTCACGCGATCGTATCTTTTACTAGTTCTAGTAAGGCAAAAAAAAAAAAAAAAGAAAGAAAAAAGAAAAAATAGAAAAAAGAAAAAAATGAAAGTGATCAATAAATAAGTAAATAAATAAATAAAAGGCAAGAAACGGAGCAGAACTTTGGGGATGTGGGTGAGTTGAGGGGGGTCTGTTATCAGCTTTGGTGTGTCAAAACTGGCGTTATGTGACTGTAGCGAACTGCAACATAGCGATCGAAATATGGGGAGTTTACCGATAATCATTTGTGACATCTAGCGGCTCTACGCCCGTTCTTTCTTTCTTTCTTTCTTTCTTTTCTTTCTTTCTTTCTAATCCATTGTCATCGTATTTCATCTAAATTTGATTTGTGAATGTCCGCTGTGAACGCCAAAGACCGACATTCACAAAAAACAAAAATCGTCAGATTAGAAAAGCATTCTTTTTCCCTCGTGTTGTAAATTCCAACTAGAGGAATTTCGACACGGCAGGGTGTTTTATTTATAATAAAAGGTACAGATAGATAGATAGATAGAGAGAGAGAGAGAGAGAGAGAGAGAGAGAGAGAGAGAGAGAGAGAGAGAGAGAGAGAGAGAGATAGAGAGATAGAGATATGAAGATAGATAGAGAGATAGTGGGGTGAGAAGAGAGAGAGAGAGAGAGAGAGAGAGAGAGAGAGAGAGAGAGAGAGAGAGAGAGAGAGAGAGAGAGAGAGAGAGAGAGGAGAGAGAGAGAGAGAGAGAGAGAGGGGAATTTTTGGAATAAGAGTGATAGTGTAATAGAGCAAGAGAGGAAGTGAAAGAGAGAATGGGAGATAGGGGGAGATATGAGGAGAGAGGGGGAGTGAGAGAGGGGGGTAAAATACACGTATAAGCTGTTATCTACCACGATTTGCTAAGATATAGTACACAGACATACCTCACTGGTTGATCGTTTTATTTTACGGCATATCAACCGTTTTCGGGTCATTTAATGCCAAATCAATTCATTTTTTTATATTAGGTTTCTTACAGTACCTGCTGTTGCTTAAATGGTTACTCATCTATGTATTGAATGCTTGAATGGTCACTCATCTATGTATTGAACAAAGACCTCAGATTGATTACAGTACCCGCTCTTGCTTAAATGGTTACTCATCTATGTATTGAATACAGACCTCAGATTGATTACAGTACCTGCTGTTGCTTAAGTGGTCGCCCATTTAATTATTGAACAGGCTCATCGTTGCTTAAGAGACGTATAAGTTGATGTAATTCTGTTGCGTTTGCGACTTTCTACTTCATATAGTTGAAGATAAGAGTAAACTATTAATTCTGTGGTTGGCTTTGATTCGCAAACCCAGAAAGATAAGGAGATTTGTTTTACCTAACTGACTGGAAGTTCATTCGTATAACCATGAGAACCCCCCCCCCCAAAAAAAAAAAACGCAACAAAAAAACAACCAAACAAAAACAAAAGCCAAATAAATACACACGTACACACCGAAACAAACAAAAATCAAAATCAACGCTATTTCACGTTCTGTTGCAATGTAACAATTATCACCATAGATGTAAGCCGATAAAAACCAACATGGCGCACAAGAAAAGCGTAGA
>CM042161.1:74078722-74086222 GCA_023376005.1 Doryteuthis pealeii | reverse complement strand
ATTCCAATGGTAGATAGTTGGTAAAATATTTAAAAGAAGAAAAAAATCCCCCCCCCCAAAAAAAAAAAATTCGCAAAAATGAATTTAGGGTAGCTAAAGTTATAAATTTGATCATGAGGAACCCCGGTAATATACATACATACATATATATATATTTACCAACCCCTCCGCACGAGCAGGATGCGACACAAGGTCGATTTCTTAAGCGGAGTTTAACAGGTTTGAATTCAGAGTTTTCCTTCTAGACTGGTTACCTAACCAAGGTTAAAGAGCCCAGTCTGCCCTACTATTTGCCCATAGCTGGAGGGAGAATAGGATTCATACCTTTCCCAAGGGTATTAGCGCTAAGTGAAATGCAATTACCCCGTCCAGGATTTGAACTCGGAGCGACGAGTCCATTTCCCATGACTTTAACTATTACACCACGCGCTTCCTACATACATATATAGGTAATCGAAACATTAGCCACATAAATGAGAGTAACCTCCCCTTTTTTCTTTCACATTGAGGAAGCCTTATGTTTTGGTCGGCCATTTTCATTTCACCTTAAATCTACAGTGAACATACGTATTTGTTCGAATTCAATACAACTGTTTGTTTTAACACGAAAATATCATAAAATGTGTTCTTAATTGTGCTTGTGCATTATTTGAAATGAAATTAATTGTTATTAAGAACACATTTTATGATATTTTTGTGTTAAAACATGCAGTTGTATTGATTCGAACAAATTAGTATTTTCAGTGTAGATTTACGGTGAAATGAAAATAACTGACCAAAACATAAGGCTTCCTCAAAGGGAAAGAAATAAGTGGAGGTCACTTTCATTTATGTAGCTAATATTCAGATTACCCATATATATATATATATATATATATATATATATATATATATATATATATGTGTGTGTGTGTGTGTGTGTGTGTATGGATGACTTATTATATGCTCCCAAAACCCGGTAGAGCTCTCTAGGAGCGATTTTAATTGACTTTCACTGCCTGCGTAATAAAGCAATAATCGTCTGTTGTTTACAGTCTTGTCAACTCAGTCTTGGTCTCTGTCATATAGTACCTAAATAATGAGAATGAAATCGTCTATTTTCCCTGTGAATAATATCTGACGAAACCTCGGAAGAGAGAAACAACGAGATCTCACGAGGGCAATTGCTTAGCAACCTTTTCCCCTATCCTTATTACTCGTTGTGTTTCTTCCAATCATTTATATGTTGACTATGAAACCCGTGTTACAACAGTCTCCTTGACAACACAGAACGCACTCACTGTACCCCTTGACCTTTTTGTATTGTGCATAAGTTTAAAAAAAATGATATCCGTTTAAAAAAGTTGTTTTTAGTTCCGAAAACGACGCCCGTTTTCTTTGTCATGACGCAATCGATTCCCATAATAACAATAATACAATATATATATATATATATATATATATATATATATATATGGATGTTTTATATATATATATATATATATATATATATATATATATATATATATATATTGTAAGGAGACTGTTATCATATCAAACAACATGCAGCACAATTCGAATAAAAATGCGATATATAATTGTAATACAACCTGAGTAAAAAAAAAGTATTTTAGAAAGATAAAAAAAGATGGGGCTATGAAAAACCTAAAATCCAATACAGATTTTACGTACAAAGCAGATTTTCCCTTTGCACGGATAGAAAGAAGAAAAAAAACTAACAACCAAACAAACAAAAAACCAAAAAACAAACGTTATTTCAATTTGTCATATACAAACAACAAAAAGGCTTTCAACCCTTTATCGTTCCCAAATACATATTTTCTTTTTTTACAATTCAAAGCGAGGCTTTCACTGCGATGATAAAAACAGAAGATAGAATGTCTGTTGAAAAATAACCCTAAAAATCAAATGTCTCTTTTTTCCTTTCAGAAGATTTCTTTTACGATATATTTTAATACGTGAGTAGATCTGCACACATTTTTATTGCTGGGAGAATCTAACTCGAAATCACAGTTTGTTGAAGGCCTAAAATTGATAAAATACATTCAAGATTTAATCATTTTTTGAGCCTCCCAAATACCGCCAAAATCGTAAGAGACGATTGTAATGTAGATGGTTTAGAAATAAGGAAATAACGACCGTCGTTCTATAAGTGTGATGCACCTAGTGAGAATCAAACTCATTACCAGACTGTAGCTGATATACAAGATCAACTTGTTAACCATTGCACAATGACAAGATCTCCCGCCCCCTTCTCCTCTCTCTCTCTCTCTCTCTCTATATATATATATATATATATATATATATATATATATCTTATTATAATGGAGATTGTGTGTTTTTCTGTCTGTAACCGAAACTATATTCCTACTCAAGTCACAATTCTCTTAGTTATTGACATCAAATTCTCCATGATTTTATTTTTATCTAAACCTCAATTATTAATAAAATTGTCTTACATTATTAATACTGTTAACTATGTCTACATACTGACAACATGCAATTATATTTATATATACAACAAAATAGCGGTTTACAGTGTGAACGGGAAGGCCTATTTGCATATTAATATTAAAAAATCGAATTTAATAAATATGTGCTTAGTATTATTGATTTCTAACAGTTTGGTTTTATTTTAATGAATATAAGCAAAAATCTCTTCAATAAATCTTAAATGAAATCCATTAACAAGATAAAATAACTGTCATTTTATTCTTTACTTCCTCTTATAAATAAATACTTAAATTAGAAAAAATAACAATGAAAGACGAGAGTGATGGAAGAGTAAGTTTAAGTTGTTCCATTTTTTATTATACTCCCTCTGTTTCAAATCTTTTATCATACTCCCTCTGTTTCAAATTTTTTTATCTGTATTCTTATTTAGTTTCATTAGCCTTTCTAATTTAATACAAATTTTATTACATTAAAACTTAAATACTTGCACCCGGAGGGTGCATATATTTGCTAGTTATTATAATGGAGATTGTGGGTTTGTCTGTCTGTAACCGAAACTATATTACTATACAAGTCACAACTCCCTTTAGTTATTTACAACACATTCTCCATGATTTTATTTTTTTTATTTAAACCTAAATTATTAGTAAAATTGTTTTACATCATTAAGAGTGTTAACAATATCTTTATACTAATATCATGCAATTATATTTATATATTCAACGAAATAGCGGTTTAAAGTGTGAATGGGAAGGCTAATTTGCATATTGATCTTAAAAAATTGATTTTAATAAATATATGCTTAGTATTATTGATTTCTAATTGTTTGGTTTTATCTTAATGAATATGAGCAAAAATCTCGGGGATAAATCTTAACAGAAATCTATTAACATAAAGAAATAACTGTAATTTTATTCCTTACTTCCTATTTTAACTAAATAGTTAAATTAAGAAAATTTACCAATGAAAGACGGGAGTAATGGAAAATGATGGAATAGTTAGTTTCAAAGTTGTTCTAGTTTTCAATTATACCCCCTCTGTTCCAAATCTTTTTATCTGTATTCTTATTCAGTTTCATTAGCCTTTCTAATTTAATATAATATTATATTAAAACTTAAATACTTGCACCCGGAGGGTGCATATATTTGCTAGTATATATAATATAATATAATATGATATAATGTAATATAATGGAGTATGAATGTGAAATGTTTTAGCATATAAAGGTGCTCAATACTAAAATAACAGAGCAGGTTTTAAAATTATAGATGAAATATGTTATTAATTTTCCGTAACTATAGTTTCCTGCATATAATGCAATCTTCAGACGGATATATATATATATATATATATATATATATATATATTATAGTGTACAATTTAAGGTGCAATTGTTACCATTGGTTTCTAGGCAGCATAATATATATATATATATATATATATATATATATATATATATATATAAATAATCGGCATTGCAGTCTCGGAAGACTATATCTTTCTCGTGTCCCTGAAGTTACAGCACCTTCTGTGACCGTGAAGGGCAATGTTCGAAAATATATGATTGTATGTGTGTGTGTGTGTGTGTGTGTGTGTGTGATTGGGCCCGCACGAATACAACATTTTTGCCTATGGAAATGAATCCGACAATATATAGAAATTGGAAAAACAAAGTGTTCCAAAAAATACTTTATTATGATGTTTATGTTACGCTTAAACGTTTCGGTTTATGTAAAACCTTCTTCAGGACAATATAATAGAAAAGAAAAAAAAGATCTTTTGTTGTTCAAACGGTGATGGATGTTTTTAAATGACTTGAGTTAGAAATTTATATGTATATAAATGTGTATATATTTAGATATATATTTGATTTCTAATAATAGGAATGAAAGAGTTAACTCTGCAGCTAAATCGGCTCTAGATTTGATCCCCGACAAGTTCAAGATTCCATATACTGACTTGAAACCTAAGATTAATAGATTCATTCATACAAAATGGCAACAATGCTGGAATAACAACATCCACAATAAACTCTTCCTAATCAAACCCACTTTGGGAGACTGGAGACCAACTTTAAGAAAGTCTAGAAAATCATTGTGTCCCGATTACGCATTGGTCACACAAGACTAAAGTTAATCATGAAAGAAAAGGAAAAAACAGAGAAACAAATATCGCGCAAGTGTGTGTGTGTATGTATATATATATATATATATATATATATATGTGTGTGTGTGTGTGTGTGTGTGTGTGTGTGTGAGAGAGAGAGAGAGAGAGAGAGAGAGAGAGAGAGAGAGAGAGAGAGAGGCAGACAGATATACAGACAGAGGAAAAGAGAGACAGAAAGAGAGTAACAGACAGTGAAAGAGACACGGACACAGGGTGTGTGTGTGTGTGTGTGTGTGTGTGTGTGTGTGTGTGTGTGAGAGAGAGAGAGAGAGAGAGAGAGAGAGAGAGAGAGAGAGAGAGAGAGAGAGAGATGATGATGATGATGATGCTCTTCCGACTGAGCAGTATGTGATTCATTCTGCTGTAGAAAAAAAAAATAGTGACAACGCAGGAATGCTGCGTGTTGGTTTAAACAGATCCCAGAAGCAGCACCCAAAGTTATAACCATGCCAGTACTTAGTAATAACTAGTAACAAGCAGGACCTATGGATATACCACAATATGATGATTTAGTTATTACAATGTTTGATACGTTTACTTAAGAGCTATTGCAAAATAGTTCAATATGTAAAAAATATAACAATCTTGATTTAACTCTCTCGTACCCTTCTTTTCATCTTTTCATCATGTTCGATTGAAATAGATTAGTGTTATCACTTCCGCGCATACACACATGCTTCTATCTTTTCCCCACCCTCTTTCTTTCTTTCTTTCTTTTTTATCGTATTTTTTCTGTGTAGCATGGTCTTTTTTTCTTCTTTCTTTCTTTCTTTCTTTCTTTCTTTCTTTCTTTCTAATAAAAACGGAATGGTCCATTATTTAGCTGAGGTGACGACACTTATCATAAGAAATAAAAATTCGGCGGATTAGCAACACCAGATAATCTGGATTTAGATTTTTGCATTACATCTTGGACGATTTGGACGGTCTCATTTTTAACCAGAGAGTGTTACAAGATTTTTAACTTGGTCGTACTTTTAAGGAACACGAGTATTAATATATAGATGGATCTGCGAGGCTAGCTTGCTAACTACGACCATTTAATCAATATTACTTGTTCAAGATGAGAAGAAATGGAAACATAGAAACATCTGATTAAAAAACAAAACCCAAAAGAATATAAAGAAATATTTTTTTTCTTTTGTTGATGCATAAAATAAATGAAAAGAAAAGTTGAAGTAAAAATATTTTCCAATCGCAAATACAAATTGCAGTCAACAGCAAATACAAATGCTAAAGACATTTTCTGACATTTGCAAATGATAAAAAAAATAAATTAAATGCTGACTTGAATGTGTCTCATGACCTATTAAGTCATGTCAACCAATGGGCGTTACTCGATGGCATCCACCCACCTATTCAAATAACACGCAACAGGTTGTACTACGTTACATGGTACCGGTAAAAAAAGAACGTCACCAGACTTAAGAATCCATAGAAGAACATCATTTATGAGTTCGTCCTTGCTTCTCCAGCTGTGACCAACATGTCTTGTTTTTATTACATTGGATGGCTTGCGAGATGGGAGGTAAGTAGCCGTACAGCTACTGTTCTGTGAGATGTGGCTTCTAAGATCTCTTTAAGATAAGGCGGAGTTTTTTTAAATTTAAAAAATAAAAATAAAAATAACCCGCCCTTGACAAAAAAAATTGAAAAACTCCGCCCATGACAAAAAATAATAATAATAATAATAATAATAATATATATATATATATATATATATATATATATATATATATATATATATATATATATATATATATATATATATACCAAACTTATTGGTAAATCCTCGCAGTGAGAAAAAAACAGCAAATAGTTTGATTGTAAAAATATACAACCAAACATCAACCGGGAAAAAAAATCTTTGGAAAAAAGAAAAGACTAAGATAATCGTACCAACAAAAAATAATCTATTGGTACAATATTTTGGCCAAAAGAAAAAACAATTTATATGCATATATATATATATAAGATATATATATATATATTCATACAAAACCGCCAGGAGACTAAAGCTAATAAGTAAATAGTGCTCAATACCTAAGTAGAGCAAATAAGCGAAACTTTTAGTAGGTTCGTCTGACTCATTAGATTTATCTTTATATATATATACATATATATATATTTTGAATGAGAGAAAACACAGCTATTCAATATTGTATTCACTGGTCACTGGATTATACTGCCTCAACCCTTTCTGAGTTTTTGTATTGCAAAACAATATTAGCATTTTACTATGTTCTGCTGAAAATAAAACATTTATCATTCGATGACCTCGGAGGTAAGGTCTAATCTCACCCGTCCCACCATTTACGGGTTCAACACACACTTTGGTGCATTATATTAAAGTCTTGATCTTATTTTATTTGGCAAAGAATGACATAGCCATCTTATGACCTCAAGTGACCCTAAATGACCTCAAGGGTTAACATGACATAGTTTATGCTGGAGCCCATAGCAAAGTAAAAATGATCTTTGAGCAAAAAATCGGTTCCTCGGAGTTCAGCTTTTGTCCCTTGGAAACATGCATACGTAAAGGCTTGATGTGCAACGGTTATCGTCGTTGGACATGGTGACCCAAGTTCAAATTCCAAACGAGGCTGTTTGCATTTCACATAGCGCTAATACCCTTTGTAAAGGTAGGTAACTATTAATTACTCAACCCGTTCATCACGGGCAGAATATGTCTCAAGGTCACGAGTATGGGGCGTCCAGCCAGGATCGAACTCGCTATTGATTAGTAATAGAATTAAAATTAGAATTTGAACTTGGTTCGCCGTGTCCACTTTCTACGACGATAGCCATTACACGATGCATGCCTCTCTAATATATATATTAGGTTGAATTAGTCTGACACAAGGTCATTATGGAGCACTA